>CM053624.1:129426313-129438680 GCA_028646595.1 Phalanger gymnotis
GAGCTGGCCCCTCCTAAGTCACCAATCCACACCCACACAGGTTTCACACCTGACAGGGCCCTGGGCCTGGGGCTTAGCACTTAACAGCTGAAAGTACTTCCACTCAAAAGAAACAAAAGCCATGCTAATGAGACAATTTTACTTAACAACACACCCCATCTTACCTTTCCAGTCTTCTTGTACTTTATTCCTTCTCATATACTCTAAAATGCATTGACACTAACCTCCTTACTATTCCTCAAACAAGATACTTCATTTCTAGATTCTGAGCAATTTCCAGAGGTTGCAACCCAAGCTTGGAATTTTCTTCATCCTAATTTCCATCTCTTGCTCTCCCTGACTTCCTTCAAGTCCCATCTAAAATGTTAGCTTCTACAGGAAGCCTTTTCTCATTCCATTTAATATTAATATCGTCCCTCTGTTGATTATCTCCAATTTATCCTGTCGACATCATGTTCCTACATAGTTGTTTGCATGCTGTCCGAGCTCCTTTGGGGCACTTTTGTTGTTGTTCAGTCATTCAGTAGTGTGTGACTCTACTTGACCCTATGGACTTTTTGTCCTTAGGGTTTTCTTGGCAAAGATACTAAAGTGGTTTGCCATTTCCTTCTCAGTTACACTCCCATTTTACAGTTGAGGAACTGAAGTAAACAGAAGTTAAATTGATTTGCCCAGAGTCACACAGCCGGTAATCCTCCTTCATGTTTGAACTCAGATTTTCCTGACTCCAAGCCTCGTGCTATATCCACTATCCACCTAGCTGCTCTTCAGAGCACATAGTGGGTGCTTAATAAATGCCTGTGAATGGACTAGGGATTTAACCCAGGAGGAGTAGAGGCACCTTGATCCTTCCCCAAAGAAATCATTCAAGACATTGTGCTACAGGACTGAAGGGAGCTTGCCCTGCTGGGTAAGGACAGATTTCCCCCAAGGATCAGAAGCTGCCTCCCTGTAGTGCATTGAGGGTGCTTCTTTATAAGGAAGATTCTAGAGGCTTAGCAAAGCTTACAGGTTACAGAAAGGCCAATGTTTAGAAAAAGCGAATAGAGGAATCTTGATTATGCTGACTGTGAGGCTGTGCTAACCTTCAGGCTATTCTGCCCACCCCCTCACTCCCCACCCCTGAAGCTGTACTGAACTACTGGGTGCTCCGTGGCAGAGGCTGAGCTTGTTCCACTTTTTTTTAAACCTTAGGTGAAGGACATTTCCTTAGGGCAGAGGGATGAAAGGGTCCTATCTAAACAAAGAGATGGTCAAAGGAGCTAGTTTTCTAGGTGATTCCAAATACTCTGTGAGCCATTCACTGCTCCACCTCCACTTTCCCAATCAAAACAAACCAAACTGCCCCTGCCTCCTCTGAACCCAATTAGAGAGAGTTCATTATGGAGGTACTTTGTATCACCCTCTGGTCACCTTCTTACCCACAGTCCTCTCCAGGATGAGCTCCAGACTTGCTCTATCATCCTCCAGAAACCTCTTCTTCATGGAAGTTCACTCCAGCCTTGGAATTGTCCCCTCTGGAGTATCTTTTCCCCTTTATCCCCCCATGCCCCTAGCTGCTTCGCCCTTTGATTGGATGGATGGCTCCTCTAGGAACCTCTATTTAAGGAAGGTAGTCAAGCCAGGAACTTTCATTCATCTCCAGGCTTCCTGAGTCTCATGTCCTCACTGCTCCTACCTTTGTTTTCTTCTTCCCAACCCTCCTTCAGCTTCCTTTTATATATCATCTACCCCGTTAGAATAGAAGCTCCCTGAGGGCATGGACTATCTTACTTTCGACTTTCTAGGTGCCCAGTGCATAGCAAGCAAATGCTTAATAAAACTGCTTGTTGACAGGCTAACCAGAATGGTCTCCTTTTGCTAGAAAAAGAACGGGGTATGACTGAATAATGAAATCACTCTGTGCCCTCTGCGTTAGCTTTAAAAAATTTTTTTTTTTTAATTTTCATGAAAAAGGCTTCCAGCCATCTCATGTTTGGAGCTGGAGGAAATGCTCTGGACACAGGAGAGAGGTTTCAGATTCCCATCCAGGCTAGTGAAAATCCAGCAGGTAGAAAATGTTTAATACGGAGGAAGCTCCATTCTTTGAAATTACAAGAAAGGACCTCGCCTCTAGTCCCCAGAATCTTTGCAGAAGGGATGTCTGAACTCCATCATATTCTTCTCAAGAAATCACTTTGCTGAGTTTATTCTTTTATATTTTCCTCTAGTATTTTTTCCTCCTATTAAAAAGATACTTTTTGGTTGCAGCTATGTCTTGTTTAGGTGGGCTTGGAAAGAGGAAGGCTTATTTTCCTGAGTTCAAATCTAGCCTCAGACACAGAAAGGCTGTGTGACCTTGGGCAAGTCACTTAACCTTGTTTGCCTCAGTTTTCCTCATCTGTAAAATGAGCTGGAGAAGGAAATAGCAAACTACTCCAGTATCTTTGCCAAGAAAAACCCCAAATGGGGTCATGAAGAATTGGACATGAATGAACAACAACATGTCTATTTTAGATCTATTTCTCTTAGAATCATGAGCTGTATACAAGGCCCAGCTCAGATGCCACCCAAAGTCTTTCTTGATTCCATTCCTTGTTAGTATTCCCTCCACCTGCACCCTTCCCACCCCACCAATTTTTTTTTGTCATTCACTTGTATTACTTATGTGTATATATACTGTTTCTGGCCCTGCCCCTACTCCCCACATATAATCTCAAAGAAGGGAATTGTCATCATTTTTGTTTTTGTAATCCCAGCACCTGGCATGTAATAAGTGTTTAATGAAAGGTTATTGAATTGGGTTCATGTAGACACATCTGACTTTTTATTTCAGATTTTGTACCTTCTGCTCTACTGTTGGGGTATCTTAAATGTGTCCAGTTACTTAAATGATGTCAAATAGTAAAGGAACCCCCAATATACCCTTGACTTTCTAAGGCTTTTCAGCAGACTAGAAGCTTTATACACATTCATGAAGATACCCATGTTCCTTTGACTTGCAGGACTGCTTTCTTTTTTATAATACTTATTAGTGAGTCTTTCTGACTTGATGAATTCTTCTAGGATCTGTATCGTATCTCCAGTGCCTAGTACATAGTAAGGAATGAATAAATTTGTGCTGAATTGAATTGAGAGGAAGTCAGGCTTCCATAGACTATCTAATATCAAACACCCCTCAAATTCTAGTGCTTAGCACATGCCTGGCACATAATAGGCACTTAACAAATGTTATTGATTGGTTGATTGAAATTCACTGTTAAGACAGGATCCTGGGAAGATGGAGGAGCAGCTCAGGAAATTCCAGGCTCTCAAGATTTTCCCCCACAAAAGAGTTAAAATAGCACCTTAGGGTGAACCAAGTGTGGGTGGAGACAAAGAAGAATAAGGGCACAATCGGGATCTTCCTGGGACAATTTGAGAAGATCCAAAGAAAAATCCCAGGTTTGGTCCCTGGAAGGAGTAAACACATCCAGGTTAGTTTCCATTTTAACTACAAACACAAGCCCTGGGGTTAGTTGGTTTGAGAGCCTGCCCCAGCCTCAGCCACAGGAACTTTTCATTCCAGCATAGTGAGGGGAGTTGGGTGTTTGAGCCCAGGAAGATTGAGGGAACCTCTGATGATGAGAAACACCAGACCCAGCTGTGCTGCAAAGAGCAGTGGGGGAAAGAAGGAACTGGAGTACATGCCTGGTGAGAGCAGAAGCAGTGAAGCAGTGAAGCAGTGAAGCAGAAGGCCCCTGGCTGTGGGCACTTACTGGAGGTTGGAGGTTTGGTTTTGGTTCCAGTCTGCAGGTGAGAACTGAAGATCTGGGGCAAGAGGTATCATTTGCCATATGCCAGGGCTGGAGGTGATTATAAAAATCATTATTACCATGCAAAAAAAAAATGCACAGGCAAAGGAGAAAGAATCCAACCATAGAAACCTATTATGGGAATAAAAATGACAGGGGTTCATCTTCAGAGGAGGATATTGAAATAAAGAAACTCCCAAAGAGTAATGTCAAATGGCCACCTGCCCAAAAAGAATTTATAGAAGGTCTTTCTTTTCTTTTTTTTTTTTTAAAATCATTATTTATTTATTTAATAGTTTTAGTTTTCAGCATTAATTTTCACAGGAGTTTGAATTACAAATTTTCTCCCCATTTCTACCCCCCCCACTCCAAGATGGCATATATTCTGATTGCCCCATTCCCCAGTCAACCTTCCTTTCTGTCACCCCACTCCCCCTCATCCCCTTTTCCCTTATTTTCTTGTAGGGCAAGATAGATTTTTATACCCCACTGCCTGTATATCTTACTTCCTAGTTGCATGCAAAAACTTTTTTTTTGAACATCTGCTTTCAAAACTTTGAGTTCCAAATTCTCTCCCCTCTTCCCTCCTCACCCACCCTCCCTAAAAAGGCAAGCAATTCGATATAGGCCACACGTGTTTCATTATGCAAAACCCTTCCACAATACTCATGTTGTGAAAGACTAACTATATTTTGCTCCTTGTTATCCTATCCCCCTTTATCCAATTTTCTCCCTTGACCCTGTCCCTTTTTTGTTTTTGATTACCTCCTCCCCCCTTTGCCCTCCCTTCTATCATCCCCCCCCCCTTTTATCTCCTTCCTCCTTCTTTCCTTTGGGGTAAGATACCCAATTGAGTGTGTATGTTATTCCCTCCTCAGGTCAAATCTGATCAGTGCAAGATTCACTCATTCCCCCTCACCTGCCTCCTCTTACTTTCCAATGAACTGCTTTTTTGCCACTTTTACAAGAGATAATTTATTCTATCTCTCCCTTTCTCCCTCTCTCAATATATTCCTCTCTCATCCCTTAATTTTATTTTATTTTTTTTAGATATCATCACTTCATATTCAACTCACCTTGTTCCTTCTGTCTATATCTATATCTTCATCTATATCTATCTATCAATCTATCTATCTATCTATCTATCTATCTATCTATCTATCTATCTATCTATTCCCTTCAGCTACCCTAATACTGAGGTCTCATGAATTATACACAACATCTTTCCATGTAGGAATTTAAACAAAACAGTTCAACTTTAGTAAGTTCCTTATGATTTCTCTTTCTTGGGATACCCAAGTGACCATCCCAGGCTGTCCTGGGCTGGAGCCCTGCTTTCCTCTGCTATTCTGTGGGTTCTGCAGCTCTAGAATTTGTTCAGAGCTATTTTTTATAGGTTTTTGGATGGACCTGGGCAGGGGTACTCAGGCAAGTCCCTGCTTTCCAGCCGCCATCTTGAATCCACCCCTATAAAAGATCTTAAAAAAGACTTTAAAAATCAAATGATAGAGATGGAGGAAAAATTAAAAAACACAAAATAAAAATAATCCAAGAAAAACAGAAGGTTATGAAAGTCAACCAATTAGAAAAGGAGATCCAGAATTTTAAGGAGGAAACTGACACTTTGAAAATTAGAACTGGGCAAAGTGAAGCCAATGAAATTATAAGAAATCAAGAAATAATTAAACAAAACACGGATAATGAAAAAACAGAAGAAAAAGTGAAACATCTTATAAGAAAAACAACAGATTTGGAGAATAGGTCAAGAAGA
Source organism: Phalanger gymnotis (assembly GCA_028646595.1). Classification (NCBI taxonomy): domain Eukaryota; kingdom Metazoa; phylum Chordata; class Mammalia; order Diprotodontia; family Phalangeridae; genus Phalanger; species Phalanger gymnotis. Next base: position 129,431,858 of record CM053624.1, read on the forward strand.
GAAAATATAAAAATGATCAGATTAACTTAAAGTTATGATCAAAAAAAAGAATCTTGATACAGTAATACAATAAATAATTAAATAAAATTGTCCTGAAGCATTAGAACAAGGCAGGGAAGTAGAAATAGAAAAAAATCCATCATACACCACTTAAAAGAGATCTTTTGAGGAAAGCTTAGGAATATCATAGTCAGATTCCCAAACTCCCAGTTCAAGGATAAATATTAAAAGCATCAAGATTAAAACAATTTAAATATGAGGATGCAATTACACAAGACCTAGCAGCAAAGATATGAAAGGACTGCATATCACGAACACAATATATTGAAGAACAAAAGACCTGGGGCTCCAGCTGAAAATATAATACCCTGAAAATTTAAGTATTACCTTGAATGAAAAAAATAGGTATTTGATAAACTCTCAGATTTTCAAGACTTTGTTAAAAAAAATCCTGAACTTAATAGAAGATTCAACATACAAGAGCCAAGAGAAACATAAGGTACATATCAAAGACTGACTACGAGGGATTCATAGGGACAAACTGTTTACCTTTCATATAACATAAAATGTATGTCTAAGATTCTCGTTAATAATTGGCGAGCTCATAAAAAGAGGGGGTAAATCTGAGTATGATATGAATTTTAAAAGTAAAACCATTTAGAAACAGCTAAAAAGAGTAACTTTTATACAAATGAGGTGCAAGAAGAAGAAAGGACACAGAGGAATTAGGTGGGGAAGGAGAGCTAGTAGTTCCGGTAACCTACTTTCACCAGAAATGGGCTTAAGAGGGAACTATATATATATATGAATATAGATATATAGCTATATATTTAGAAGAGTATGAAAGTCTTCTAGATTTAGAAGAAACTAAATGGTAGGGGTATAGAGAGGGAGGAGAGGACAAGAGAGGGATTTTTAGAGGGGAGAATGAGGGAATAGGTAAAAAGGGGGTATATGAGTGTTTAGATTTATGGGAATGGGAGGATAGGGAGGGATCCTTGGAGGGGGTTAGGCAAGTAATAAGAGGGCAAGGTACTCGGTAGAAGTAAAGTAGAGGAATCAGGAGGGATAGGAAACAAGAAATATGCACAAACACAAAAACAAAGATCAGGAATAGAATATGTTTGGGAATGTATATGTCTATATATGTATGTATATGTGTATGTATATATCTATAGCTATAGAAAAACATACCTAAACTTTAATGTAGCCTTTAGGGGTGGGGCCAGGGGAGGGGGAAAAAAGAGCAAAGTAAAAAAGTGTGCAGCAGAGAACAAAAGAAAATTCCTGAGGGAGCAAAGAAAAGATGGACAATTCTCAACACAACATGTATTGTTTATCATGTAGGCTTTCTTGAATTGAAAATCTATTGTTATATGTTTTGAATCCTGTCATGTTCTGCTATGCACATGACATGCTTTTTTTCCTCTCTCTTACTTTGTATTTAAGCTTTAATATTTAAGTTTATGATATGGTTTCTTCCTTTATTCTATATTTGTGTTCTGGCCCTTGAGTCTAAAATAAAATAAAATTTTAAAAAATATAATAAAGAAATTTAAAAAAGTATTTTAAAAATAAATTAAAAAATAAAATAAATAAAACAAATTTTTTTAAATTTAAATATATAAATAATTTAAAAAATAAGTAAATAAAATAAAAAAGAAATTCACCGTTGTCAGAAGTGTTTGATTCTGGGTTTCATTTTTCTAAATTCTTTCATCTTCTGGCTTTCTGAGTTCCAGTGAAGAGCATGGGACAGCATTGATGATTTAGATATGAAGATGTAACTAAATTAAATGCAAATTAATTTTGTTTTGCAGACATTTAGAAAATTCCCAAGAACTATCTAGAAAATTCTAGAAAAAGTTCTTGAAATAGCTAAATACCCTGGGAAGTTGCAAGTCCATGGGTGGCAATCACTGTCTTAGACAAGTGAGATAAATTGCATGGTGAAGTATAAAAGAATGCTAGACTCAGTGTCAGAAGCCTTGGGTTTAAGTCATAGGATCATAGGGTCCATTGCTCTAACATTCTCTGATTCTACCTCAGATGTCTAATTGACTTTATAAAATGCATCCATTAACATAGGCTTCAATTACTTAATCTAGAAACAAATCCCTGTGATATTCTAATGTCATAGAGAAAAGGAGGGTGCATATCCAACTCCAATGGGGGAAAAAGATTTTGTTTCTCATTTTTGTTTTTATATCCTGGTCATTTCTGAAAATACTCTCTCTCCTTGATTCCCCCACACATACCCTACTCTTCTATCATGAAAAAATAAAGAAAAATAATTAACAATGATCATATCTGATAATGTATAAAATTTCGTGTACCAGCAATTCTACATTTTTCTCTCCAATAATAAAATAGATAATGTCTTTAACCATGATTGGTTTTTCAGTTACTCAGAACTATCCTTCCTTTTAGCTATCTGTTTTAAAAATTTACATCGTTTTAGTCATTTTGCATATATCTTTTTTGGTTCCATTTATTTCAGTCTGTATCAATGTTATTCGAAATCTTTGCATACTTCTCTGAATTCGTCCTAGTTGTCATCTCTTAATGCAAATTAATATTTTTATATTTATATATTATAGTTACTTGAACCATTCCCCAATTGATAACACACACTTTGTTACTAGTTCTTGGCTACCACAAAACAAGATATTGCCCTGAATATTTTAGCTTATGCCAGACCTTTCTGACTTCAGTTTTAATGTGTGCACCAACCTTTTCCCAACTTGCTTCTTGAATATTTGACATAGAGATCAGGAAGAAGCCTGTGAAGTATTTTTGGCATGAGTTCTTTCTACATAATTGCTGAAATGTTTGGAGATTCTAAATCCCCTTATATTAATTGATTCCTTCCTTTTGTTTATCTTTAAAATAAATTTTCATTGATATCTTTTGCTTTTTATATCACCAGAATTTGGTCCAGTATTATCCCTTCCCTCCCCCTCCTAGTGAGTCATCCCATTTAACTAATAAAACATGTTAAAGGAATAAAAAGGAAACAAAACTTATCATTATATCAGAAAAGTCTGAAAATACATGTACTGAACCACAGCCATGGCCCTTCCTCTTCTTCAAAAGAGTGACGTAGGGAGTGTCTTCTCATCTCTTCTTTGGGGCTATCCTTGTTTCTTATCATTTTATACCACTAAACTTTTGGTTGTTTTGTCGATGTTCCTTTCATGTACATTGTTTTAATCATTGCCTATGCTGGGGTTTTTTGGTACTGTTTGCTTTACTTCTTTTGTTTATTAATTGTAGATTTATAATTGGTCAAAATTGGGATACTGTGTGGTACAGTGGGAAGCATGCTGGATTTAGGGTTGGAGGACCTGTGTGCAAAGTCCAGCCCTGCCGGTCACTACCTGAAAGATGCTGAGGAAGTCATTTAGCCTTTTTGGGCCCTTCTTTTCTTCACCTTGAAAATAAGCACATGGGACAGCTAGGTGGCACAGTGAGTAGAGCACCAGACCTGGAGTCAGGAGGACCTGAGTTCAATTCTGGCCTCAGACACTTGACACACTTACTAGCTGTGTGACCTTGGGCAAGTCACTTAACCCTTATTGCCCTGCCTTCCCCACTCCAAAAAAAGAAAATAATCACATTAGTTAGATTAGATGACCTCTTTGGTCCCTTCTGCCTCTAAATCTAGGATCCCACATAAGGAAATTAGTTGGAGATGGAGTTGTTGAATGACACAAATGTCTGAATGTTTTGTATAGCAGGGCTCCATGTGTTGTTGAACATTGTGGAGTCTGGAGTCTGAGAACCTAGATTCAAATCCCAACTCTACCACTTACTATATGACTTTGCATTTAACCTTTCTGGGCCTATGTTTCCTCATGTGTGAATTTAGATGATTTGCACTTGAAGCCCTTTGAACATCTTTTGAACCTCTAAATCTATGATTGCATAATTCTAATTCTGACCTTCTGCAATTCTGGTTTGATTCTTATGGTCCTACTCTCAGCAGGGGAGAGGGAAACGGAAAGATTCCCTTTGGTCACCATGCCCTGAAACGAATTGGAATTCACCTGCTTGAGGTGATTCCTGACACTAACCAGAGCTGGCACAGTGCCCTCAAGGTTGCCGGTGACAGAGTCCTGGAGAAATGGCTGTAAGCAAGGTTTGTAGAAGCTGTCCGTTCTCCCCCACTCCCATCTCAGGGGAAATTTACGAAGGGACGTGAATAGAAGCAGTATCCTGTATTATACTGCTTTTCTTTCCCAGGGCCCAGTCAGGCTAGAGGTGGTGTTTCCATTGTTACAAGTGGGTTGAAGGAGGTGTGTGTTATCAACACCTGGCTTCCTTGCAAACACATGATGCAAAGTATAGATAAGGCTGTGTTTATTCTCCCTGGGGAATGAATTCTGGATCTTTTTCCAGCCTTCTCTCATGTGAGAGAAATCCTTGTTCTTTCAGCAAATGTGGATGACTTTCTTCTCCCAAAACTTCTCCTCAGGTTCAAGATCAGGCTCCCTGCTGCCATGCTTCCTGAGTCATACTTATACCTGTTTTCTGTATGTTAAATGTAGGTAGAAGGCGGGTGATTTGGAATAAGAGAATTGTCCTGGTTCCACATTGACCCTTTTCTCACTACTGTTCCCCCCTTCCTCCACATGCAATTTTCCCTTCTACATTCTGTTCAAAGTCTGGTTTCGTTTGTTTTGTGAAGACTTGTGATTTCATCTGTCCAGAGAACTGCTCATTGTGGAAGTTCCAACCACTGTTGCAGATTGATAACTCCCATAATTGTAATCTTAGAGATCTGTCCAAGGTCATTGAGAGGCTTGCCCAGAGTCACACAGCTATGATGTGTCAAAGGTAGAGCTTCCTGTCTCCAAGGTTTGGCTTCTGTCCACAAGGCCAAACTTCCTCTTAGAATAATTCATACAAATCCCCTAACTCATAGATGTCCCTACCCAACTTTCAGTGAATCAGGCTTTCTGTATATTCAGAATTATATCAGTAGTAATAGTGAATGGTTCACCTAAATATCTATTTATTAGAGAGAGTAAAGCTCCTACAAACGGAACTTAAATAGTTAAAGGAGGGGGAAAAATAGAAATGGACTTGTATAGAGGGAATTGTGAGCCCTTGTGTATTCAGTGTATAATGTAAGGATTGTATGGTGACGGACAAAAACTGAGATCTGATTGGTTGAAAAAATTGGCAGCCTCTGTGATTAATGTCTACTGAGAACAGTGGTTGGCGTGAGATCCTCCTTTCACCAATCAGACTACTGACTTTTTTTTATATTCTCTTGATAGCTTGCTAGTACTTCAGGGTAAATGGGGAAGACCTTCAAACTAATTAATCCCCATGAAGTTTTAAAGGTCAGGCCTGCTCCAGATTCTTGAGGCTTTGTTCTCGTCTTGCCTGGTTATTCCACAGCTGCCTAGGGAGAAAGTAGATCTTGCCTTTGTTGCTTGCTATATTTTCTGGGTTTCATTTTAAAGGTTTATGAGAAAATTTTAGTTTTAAAGACCTATGGAGGACTTAAAAGTGCAAAGACTTTCTTTTCAGGTAAGCACTCTACCCCTTAACAAAAAAAAATAGCACCAACTTTTAAAAATAACTTTTTTGGAAGAAGAATCCTCAATCCATCAACAAAATAAAAGTATTTAAGTACCAATCTGTGTGCATGGCCCCACTGCGGGCCATACAACTTATAGCTGGCCATTTTATAACAACATAATAATAGCTCACATTTATTTGGCACTTTAAAGTTTACACTTTCCTCAATATTTCTGCAAAGTAGGTAGTGCCTACTTTTTTTAATCCCCATTATAGAGATGAGGAAAATGAGACTCGGAGAAATTAGTTGTCTTTATCTAGGTTCACATAGTTAAGTATCAAGAGACCTGACCCAATATCCTAATTCTAAGTCCTATTCTCTTTCCAATATATAAATCAATCAGTAAGTATTTTTTTAGGATTCTTATGTGCATAGGTAAGTATATACATCATATGTGTAAAATAAATAGGAGGTAATTGGGAGGGGCAACTCACTTCTGGGGGACAGTCTAGAAAAAAGTTTCAGAAGAAAGCAGTGCTTTAAGTTGAGCTTTGAAGGAAACTAAGTATTCTAAGAGCTCAAGATGAGGAGGGAATGCATTTCCAGCTTGAGAGGTAGCCTGTGAAAATGTATAGAAATAGGAGGTGAATTGTCACATGGAAGAATGGCAAGATGCCACTTTGACTGGACTGTAGGTTGAGTGAAATGAAATAATGTAGTACAGCTGGAAATGAAGGTTGGAGCCAGGCTGTTTAAGGTTATAAATATATCAAACTAAGGAGTCTGTATTTGATCCAAGTGGTAGTAATAGGGACTTAGAAAGGTTCATTATTTGCCTAGGAAAACAGAATCCTGATGTTGAATGAAGAAAGAGATGGCTGTATACAAGTACTATAACCTCAATTGATTCACATTTGGGAGCATATCTGCTTTGGAAGCATACCCGTTGTAGAATGATCTCACAAGAGGCCAGCTACTGGGAAGGCTGAAATTCGTGGATTTCTTGAGTTTGAGAATTCTGGGTTGCAATGGGCCAAGTCATTTGGGTGTCTTTGCTAAATCTGGCATCCAACTGGTGATCTCTGGGGTGGGGGATGGGTGAGAGGAAGGGCACTAGTTTGCCTAAGGAGAAGCAAATTGGCCAAGATAGGAAATGGAACAAGTCAAAGCTCCTATACTGGCAGTAGTGGGATCAGACCCATGGGTAACCCCTGTACTTCTGTTTGGGATGAGATAGGGAGACCCAGTTCAGTGACAGAGAAAGGAGAGACTAGAGACAAGAGACCCAAG
>CM053624.1:129438780-129459651 GCA_028646595.1 Phalanger gymnotis
ATTCCCCTATCCACCAAACTACGTTGTATTCATTTTGCGGATAGTCTCTCTTTTTTTATTTATGTGCAATTTATCTCCCTTGATAGAATGTAAACCATCTGAAGAGGAATTACTTCTTTTCTTTTCTCTCTCTTTCTCTCTCTCTCTCTCTCTTTCTCTCTCTCTCTCTCAAACCCCAGCATCTAACATAGAATATGGCACATAGGCTCTTAATAAATGCTTGATTAATTGATTGAGAAAAATAAATAAACAAGAGGTAGAAATTGTTGTGGGAGGCAGGTTTGTATGTTTTTTTTTAATCCAAAGATACAGATGTGGCATGGGTTAATGAGTAGAAAATACTGGAATAGGAGTTAAGAAGACTGAGATTTAAATTCTACCTGATTCTGACCTGACTAGAGACACACAGCTATCAAGCATCAAGATTCCTGATCCAAACTCAGTCATACAGATTCAAGATCCTGGGTTCTTTCCAATACACCAAACGTAAGTTCTTTTTTAAGATAAACTTAACCTCCCTGGGACTAAGTTTTCTCATCTGTTAAATGAAAGGGTGGATTTAATGGCCTCCGTGGTCCCTCTTCCAGCCTTAAATGTAAGATTCCATGATTCTATTTAGACCTGTTCCTATATTCAGGCTACTTCAGAAGGAGAAATAATCATATGCCCAGCTGAATAAGCTGATCCTCGGTGTGGTGGATGACTCTCACCCAGGCAGGTCTTCCTGTAATTAACACGGACTTTTAGCTTCCTCATCTGTAAATTGAGGTTATATTAGATGACCAGCGAGGTCCCTTGCAGCCCTAAATCTATGCTCTCATGATCCTGGGAAGGGACACTGCAGATTAGCTCATTCAGGACTGGCTGCTTGTTAGTGCTAGCACCTAGATTCATAGAAAAGGAAAGGATTTACTGTTTCAATTGGTCACAGGATGTAGCTGAGGTTCACCCAGGTTTTGAATGAAACAAAGCAAGAGAGAATTTGTTGTCACTGTTCTTCTAAAAGAAGAAGCCCATTGGGGTCTGAGGATTTAAGGAGACTATTGCAGCAGACCTGTCATTCCTCCTAGTATGTTTTCTGCTCTGAATCATCTAATGCATGTAAAGCTCTGACACTTAGGTTATCCTGAGGGAAAGCAGAAGAGAAGGATGTAATTGTGCCAATTCATCTGGCCAGGTGACTGAGGGTGTAATGTCCTTCGGGCAGAATAAATTGTTATTTTTTGGCTTTGTGTTGATCATTTTGGCAGCGGTATCCTAGAGGGATAGATCCAAAGGTGGAGTAAGACATTTGGGTGCCTAGAGCAGGAAATCAATTAGTTATCAGTCTTTGCTCCTCTACCCCCATTTATACATATTGATATATTCATCCATTAAAGGCCTTATTTAATGAACCACTGATTTAAACTTGACACCTTGTAGAATAGTTTCACTACAAGAAACTTAAGTCTTTATTTCATTATTCATCATGTTTATTTTTTTAATCAATCCCTTAATCTAAGTACATATATAGTATGTGTGTGTGTGTGTTTGAAATTTACCTTATAGATTCATGGTTGAGATTACCTTCAATCTACTTGGCATATATATTCACTAATAATTGTTTATATGTCTCCTCCATTAGAATGTGAATTCTTTGAGATCTGGGACCATGTTTCTGCCATTCTTCACATCTCCAGTATTTTGCACAATGTCTGACGTAGTATAATTGCTTAATAAGTGCTTCTTAACTGACTGACAGAACTTACAAGATTTATAGTTTGGTTAAAAAAAGTAGTTACGTAGAACAAAATGTTTAAATATATTTAAACAAAAAGGGTAAAAATTGTATTACATAGGAAGCTTTGAAATGTTTTTATTCCTAGTTCAGTGTTTGACATATAGTAGGTATATTAATAAATGCTTGCTGATTGACCTTGTTGCATTATATTTCTATACCCTTGCTCTCCCATATACTTGCAAACCTAAAGATTTCATATTTTCTGTGTACCCCGTTACCTGGGTCTTACGGTATTTGGAAAAAAATCCTGTTTTAAAAAACACTTTGGATTGACAAAGCCAACCCTATTTCTTTTTTATCCTGACTCTAGTCTCCACAGACCACTGCAGGCTTCAGTTAACTTTGAGCATATGGAAACATAATTCTAAACAAGTTGATATTTTAATATTTTAAAAACAAAATTCTTAAAATATCTTTGAATGTCATATACCAACTCATTAATTTTTTTAATTTTCCTTTGAAAAGTAAATTTCCTTAGAATCTAAAGATATGCTGTATGTAAAGTGTTTAGTAACCATAAAAGGCTATTAAAAATGAGGTATATTATGTATTTTTTTGTGACTAAGGTGTCTCATCTCATCCCATCCCATTCCATCCCTCTATAATCCTCCATATCTTAGTTCCTAATCCACCCCAGTACAGATTTGCCCAATCTCTGGTTCAAGATAGGAGAGCTAAGGGTGTAGAAGTAGTTAGGAGGCTCTACTTAGAAATAGTCATGTTTGCCACTAGAGATATTATAGAAAAGCAAAGGTTGTAGGGAAGTGACTTTCCTTTCCCTGCTCACTCTCCTTCTGCCAAATTCTCATTAAAGGCTAAGACCTTGATGTCACCCTAATAATAGCTCTGATTTTTAAAGTAGATTACCACATAAAAAAAGTAATCTCTTGTTCTTAAAATGTAGGTGATCTCTGAGGAGAAAAACATACTTGAACTTTTAGTGAATTCTAGTCCCATTCATTGATGCTCTTTCTCTGTTCCTCTAGATATATCTGTACCTATAACATCTATATATATATATATATATATATATATATATATATACATATATATATGTTGCCAATAACTCTACAGATAGCCAATGACGTTATAGTTAATGATGATCTCTGTATACATATGTATATATCATATACACATGCATACATACATATGTGTGTACATATATACTTACTAAGGAATCTCCTTTACCCATTTCCTCGATGGGAATTGGGGAGGGAGAGGTTAAAGGAGATTCCTGATCTCTCTGTGCTTGGAGAACACACAAACACCAAGAAGAGAATTGGTCAAGACAAATAATGTCAGGATTAAACCTATTAACAGGTTAGATGATAAAAAAAATCACTCAACATCAGAGTTGGAAGGGACCCCAGAGTTAGTCAGTCAATAAGCACTTATTAAACATCTATTATGTGCCAGGCATTGTACTAAAGTGCTGGGGATACAAAGAAAGGCATATGACAGTCCCTGCTCTTAAGGAGCTTTCATTGTAATGGGGAAGACAACACACAAATGACTATGTACAAAAATGGCATGTACTCGATAAGTAGGAAACAATCAACAGAAGGAAGGCATTAGCTTTAAGGGGGATCAAAAAAGTCTTAGATGGTTAGATTTTAGCTGGTACTTGAAGGAAGCCGGAGAAGCCCATAAAGACCCTCTACTACCGGAACAAAAATCATTTCTACAACATGTCTAAATGGTCATCTGGCTCTTGTTTGAAAGCTCCATTTTCTCTCCATTTATGATCAGAAGAAATTTTTTAAAAATTATGAATTTGCCCCTTTGTGTCCACAAACGTTACAGCATGGACCAGTCCAAGGAATCTCATGTAATACAACTACTTGTACTCACTTTGATATCTACTTTTAACCAGGGGGAAATACATGCCTAGTTGTGTAATTTACTTTGTGTGACATTTGAGGATGGCAATAGTTAAATTTTTACATGAGAGAAAATGCATCATAGAAGAGCAAACATTTTTGAGATTTTTGGATCTGGTTTAGGATTGCAGCTTGGATATTATCAGATTCATATGTTTACTCTGTGCTGTATCCCATGCAGATTGTAAATATTTGATAAATGTTACTTTTAAATTCCTGATAACATTATGAAAGTGTTAAGAAATGTTACAACTGATAACCTCTTTCTGAGCTCCACAGTCCCATTTACCATGTAAAGTTATTGATTGACTAGAGGAAAATGACTTATTTTAGGGACAAAAAAAAGTGTTTCAGAGGGCCCTCCACTAACTTTCCCTTCATTTAATCTCACTTTCTCTAAGGCCAAAGATAAGATTTTCTTCTGATTCATGAGTAGGTCAACTTGGGTCTATCTAAGACCAAATATTTATGGATATATGAGGGTATGCAGTCCTCCTAATGACAAATGTGTGATAATGCACCAGAATGAAAGATTTCTGAGACAATAATGTTGACTGTCTGAGTTGGACATTTACTTTGTGTTGCTGGGAAGCCAGGACTTTGGCATAAATCAAATAAAGCGTTTTTGAAAGAATAAGTCCATACATTGAACTATAGCTTCTGAGATCAGGACTTATGGGCGCACAAGTGTCATCTTGCAATAGAAGGCACTCTTCATTTCATGGTTACGCTTCATGATGGATATATCTCTGCTGGTTTCATTTAAAAGGGAAAATTCACTAAAGAATGGATTAAAGTTTGGGGGTGGAATAGGTGGAGATATGTCTTAAAGGTCTTTATAGTGACCTTGGTACCTTTTAGTTATATACCTCTTTTAAAAAGATACATTTATCCCTTACTTTCAGTTTAAAGAAGTCTTTAGAATGAATATGTATATTCACTACTACTGCTACCAGTCCTGGTTGGTCATAGGATGTTTATAAATATTTCCTGCTTTGTATCAGTTATTAAATCCAACTGGGTTTCAGCATGCATTTTCCCACAAGTAAAGCAGACCTACAATCTTTCCCCTTTCTCATAAAGGAAAAAAAAAACATGATTTCTGTCACTCTCCCCACCCCCACCTCTCGTCCTTTTAGTGCCTCTCCTTGATATTTCAAGAAAACAGAGCTCGTATGTCATAATGTTGAGTGGTGATGGAGGTTAAAGTGTCATTCCATCTGCTGTGATGAGGCTACCTGAGCTGAAGGTTAGTCGTGTAACCTGCATCTCTCCAACTTGAAATGGGGAGCTATTGCACAAGGATACTGTTGTTCAAGAAGGAGCCAAGGGCAAAAATGGAGTAATATTAGCATTGGTAGGTTAAACAAGAGATAGGAGAGTAGCCTTCGTGATGGCAACAATTGCTAGACATGGCTTCCTGCGCAGACTGCTTCCTTCATGGGAAAGGGTATCTGTTAACAGTAGTTATAACAGTTTCCATTTCCATAGTGCTTTTGAAGTTTGCAAAGACTTTTTCACAGCATTGGGGGAATTCTTATTATCTTTATTTTATAGATGAAGAAGCTGATGATTATAGGGCATCTGTGACTTGGCCAAAGCTATCTAGCTAGTAACAATCGGTGAGGATTCAGAGTTAGGTCTTCTGTGTCTAAGATTAAAGACTATTTCTGTGTGCTCTACCTCGGCATTCATGTAGTTAGTTGGCGGTTCTAATCTTTAAAATTCTAATTGGGGTCTGTTCTTATGATTTCATTAGTATAGGGAATCCACAGTGAGGAAATACCCCTCTATTAAATGTCGATCACCAAATTCTCTGAAATTGCAAAAGTTGCAGTTTTACAGAGTTGCCTGGGTCACTGAGAAGCTACATGATTTGCCCAGGGTCACACAGCCAGTATGTGTCAGGCTATATGTGTATATGTTTTGTTTCTAAATAGCTGTTTACGTGTTGTCTATCTCATTAGAATGTGAGCACCTCCTCGAGAGCAGGAACTTTTAAAGACAATTTTTTTTTCTGTCCCTAGTGGCTTAGCATAGTGCATGGTCAGTACTTAATAAATGCTTTTTAATTAATGAATGAATGGCAAGAGTACTTGAAACCAAGTCTTCTTGATTCTGAGGCTCACGTGTCTGTCTATAATCTGTCTATTCAGATATAGCTGAAGAAAACATAAAGATTCAAATACAACAGTAGAAAACTCAGTAACCAAGACAGAGAAGAATGTTGGACTCTCACGGCTCTATTTCTGTCTTATTGGTTGGCTTTCCGTTGGAAGTGAGGATGAAAGGAATTGTAATTTATGAGTAAAAGGGAAACTTTGGTACTTTGCTTTCTAACAAGATGGCTAATGTTACTCCTAAGAGATAGCTTCCATTATATTTGGCCTCTGAAACCAATATGACTGAATAGATAATAGAGCTATATGGCATAGCCAGAACTTATCTCTCATATTCAGGAAACTGAGGCTCAGAGAGGATAGGAGATTTGCCTATTATCCCAACCAGGACTGAAATCCGGGGCTTACTGTGAGGAAGCCAGTGCTCTGTCCAGTGCACCATGATGCTTCTCAACAGATAGTAGACCCTAAAGAATACGGCAAAATAATTTAAATTGAAGGAGGCTTCTGGGAGTAGCTGCAGGTTTCTGAGCAGGAAACTAGCATCTCTTTTGATAGATTGAGTCTATAGTACATAGGTTTGTTTCTGGAACACATGCCAGTTGGATCTATAAAAAGAGTCAATAAATCTTCATTTTATTATGATTTTAGGAGGAAAATGAAATTATGTATATGGTTATAGGCCATATTTTAAAATTATGTCTTAATAGAAATTACCATTTGCTTATGAAGACTTACTAATGTACTGCATTTAGCATTGCTTAAGATCCTCATGGTAGACACTGCCATGTCTTTTTATTTGTTTGTTTTTATTTGTTTGTTTGTTTTGAGGGGCGAAGGCAGGGCAATTGGGGTTAAATGACTTGCCCAAGGTCACACAGCTAGAAGGTGTGTCAAGTGTCTGAGGCCAGATCTGAACTCAGGTCCTCCTGATTCTAGGGCCAGTGCTCTACTCACTACTCACCTAGCTGCCCCCAACACTGCCACATCCTATGTGCCAGAAACAAAAAAAATTGCTATTTGCCATTTGTCCATAATTGACTGCTTTAAAAAGAAATTTTTTTTCCAATGAGCTATCAACTTTTAATTTTCCCCCTATAAGCCCTAGGTGAAATAGCACACTAGCTGGCTCTAAATTTGGAAGAAGGTCATCTGGAAACCTGTAGCTATGGCTATGGCCAAGGAGCTATCTCCAAGCTGTCTTTGGGCTTTGGTGTCCAATGATGGAGCCAAAGAAAACCCATCTAAGTTCTTTTCCACTGAGGACTGGGAAAAAACAGAATCAAGATTTTTATGAGTTAGAGATTTAGAGAGAATCTCATTCATTTGGTTCTCAAAGTAGGGTCCAGGGACTGCTGGGGGTCCCTGAGACCCTTTCAGGGAGTCTGTGAGGTCAAAACCATTTCCATAATTATACTAAGATCTTTTAATTTCTAATATGTCAAATCTCATTAGAGATAACCCGGATTAACAAAAGAAGTTGGGATCCTCAATAATTTTAAGAATATAAAATGGACCTGAGACCAAACGGTTTGAAAATCACTGAAATCCATCTTACTTATTTCATAGGCCACAAGGAGCCTGAGGTCCAGAGATAGTTATCATCACCATCATCATCATCATCATATATCGATCTCTCCCTCTGTCTGTCTCTGTCTGTCTCTGTCTCTGTCTCTCTCTCTCTCTCTCTTTCTCTTTCTCCCGTTCCCTCTCCCTTGCTTGTGCTAACTATACACCAGGCACTATGCTAAGTACCTTACAATTATGATCTCATTTGATCCTCACAACAGTCCTGGGAGGGAGGTGTTATTATTGTCCTAATTTTACAGATGAGGAAACTGAGGTGAACAGAGGTTAAGTGACTTGCCCATGTTCACACAGATCCAAGACTGGTGCTCTGTCCACTCAGTTACCTATCTAATTCCAGACACAAGAATTCTGGTCTCTTGTCTCCCAATTCATTTGCCTTTCATTATATAATCAGAATTGTTAACTAGTAATTCTAATATTTAGGATAATACGTTGGAAGTGTGAGTAGGGAGGCTTAGGGCTAACATTCTGCATATGATTGAGGTAGACTGGAAAGAAGTCATAGGAGTTGGAAAAGTCAAGGAAGTCAGGGGTTGCTATGAAGACTGTGAGCTGGGTATAGAGGAAGAAAAAGCTATAAGTCTATAGTCAGATCTAATATCCTTAAGAGGGTGGAGGGAAGAGGTGAAAGACCTTGTGATCTCTTGTGATCACTTTGCTAGAAGGCAAGAGAAGGAAACCCTTAGAGAAGGAAGCATGTTTTCCCAAGTATAGGTGCATGAGGAAAACTTCTGATCTTCTGAGGTCCATCCAAAGCATCCTTCTTCCTGGGCTCTATGTCTGGAATGCTTTCCCTTCTCACCTCCATCTTCCTTTATAACTCTTTGTTTCCTTTAAAACCCTCTGTAAGCACTGCAGTTTTAATGATGGTTTTCTGATGTTTGTACCAGCTGTTTGCATACCTTCTGTGTATTTTGTACATCCGTATTTATGATTGCTTGATTTCTGCCTTTGTGTCTGTCACTTAATATAGTGCCTGAAGTATAGTAGGTACTCCTTAAATATTTGTTGATTGGTGGATGGATCAGCAAATATTTAGAATTAGAGGCCTTCTCTTCATCCTGGATCTAAATACATGGTTAATTTGTAAGATTTCTAGACAAACATTTGGTCACAATAGAGGGTAATTATCATTTTCTTCACAATCAATCAGCAAGAATTCATCAAATATCTATATGCCAGGTACCAAAGATTCAAAGAAAAAAGCCACTGCTCTCAAGAAACTTTCATTCTGTCAGAAGAGACTTCATAGACACATAATATTATATATGATTAATAAAACACATATTTTATATACTATATAATATTTTATTAAATATAACTAAATAATATATATTTTATACAATAGACTATAGAATATACAATGATGTAATAAAATATTATATACATATACACATGAATATATATGTGCATATTTATACATATATATATGAGAGAAGAAGGGGGAGAGAGAGAGAGAGAGAGAGAGAGAGAATGAGAATGAATTTTGGGGGCCTCTATTATACCACACTGCTTTTCTTTGCATGTCTGTGAGCTTCTCGGACTTTCTAGTTCTGTTCTAGGTAGACAGATTTCAGTATATTAATGGAACATGTGCCTCAAAGATATTTATACTTGTGCCTGAACCAACTGCAGCATAATATTAGTCTTTGCTGAATATGAAACAGATTCCTAGAAAACCAACCTTCATTGATTTATTTTTATTGATGCGCTTTCACTAACTGACAGGAAGTGTTCTTTGAACACCTCTCTTTCAACCATTCCCCTCCAATAAGCCACTGAGCTTCATCATCCCAAAATCATCATCCCGCCTACTCTCTGGCAAAGCTAAAGACCACCAAACAGCAAGTGGATCCCACTTTATTAGGATAAGGGCATCTACAAGCTGAGATAACTCAGCTTTAGTAAGGAAGGACCTTAAGATCTGAAAAGGAAAAGAAAATGCTGTCATAGACAACATGATCAGAGGAATGGATTAACACTGGCCGTGCCAAATAGAACTTTTTGTTCATTTATTTTTGGTGGAATAAGGATAGAGAATGGACTGATAATTTCATTGGGATAGGGAATTCTTACGGAGAAACTCCAACCAGTGTAGGTTGGCATTCTCTCTATAGTAAGACTATATATAATCTTAGAGAGTTGTTGGAGCACTAAGAGGCTGTGACTTTCCCAGAGTCACTCAGCCAGTATGTGTCTGAGACAAAACTTGAGCTCATACCTTCCTGCCTCTCATGCTACCTTTCTGTATACTTTGCCATGCTGCCTCTCATGCTTTCGGTTCTTCACAAATTTTTTTTTTAAATTCCAAAGATAACCAAAATGTTCAGGTAAAAATGCACTCTGAATACTGGAGAGAAGTAACTAGAAATACCGACAGTTCATGTTTATTTAGCACTGCACCTAGGAAGTATAGGGAGATATTTTTTTTAACGAAATACTTTTCCTTTCAAAGAATCTTTGAGGTAGTACCATACAAATGTCGTTTTGCCCATTTTTTCATATAAGGAACTCGAGACCCAGTGAGTTTAAATGACTTGCCCAAGGTCACAGTCCTAGTAATTGTCAGATCTAGGACCTGAAAGCAAGTTTGCTGTTGCAAATCCGGTGCCCTTTCTAGTAAATATTGTCAGAAGAACTTCAACAACAATAGCTAATGTGCACTTTACCTGTTTAAGGTTTCAAAATACTTTACAATTATCATGCACAGTGTAAAAAGGAATAAATTTGGAAGAAAAGAGATTCATAAATAGAAAAGGAAATAATTAGCCATCACATGATTATAAGTGAAATATAATTGCCTATCGCTATGTGATAGCTCATCTCCATACTGCCAATGTTCTAGGATACTGTCCACTCTTTTAGTAAAAGGAGATGCATAAACTTTTTTTTTTTTGTAACAGTGCCTGAAGGAACCTGTTTGTGTCTTGTGAGCAAAATTGTTAGGCTCATAGAATTGAGAGCTGAAAGAGTCCTTAGACCTCACCTGGCTCAGGCCTTTCTTCCCATTTTGTAGATGGGGAAACAGACCCACAGGGGTTAAGCGACTTGTCTAAAATCATGTGGGATTTCTTAAGGGACTGAGAGAATTCACTTGGTTTCCAGCTAACTTGCTACCTGAGCATTGAGTTGGATACTGATTTGTCCAACTGAATTTCCACAACACTCTGAGAAGTTATTTCTTGCAATGACTAGAGAAGGGCTGCTTGGAGCTGGTTTCTAGCTGATCCCCAAGGATTCCCAAGGATCCCCATGTGTTTAGCCAAACACTAGCTCTGTCCCCTCGATTTCCATCCAGGAAAAAAAAAGGTATATTCACCAACTGGTTGAATCATTAAAACTAAACTTTTGCCATAACCGTACCTGCTCTTTCCTCTGACATGCCCTTTACTGGAGTGAATTTGGCATTCTCAAAACTGTCTGCTTTTCACTGTTAATATATTATGGCAAATTTCCACATTGGGGAAAAAAAATACAACAGCGGCGGTAGCAACAACAAAAGGGCAAGACTTCTTTGGAAGACTTTGGCTCCAAACTAGATGCATCTCTTCTCTTCATACCAATGGCCATGGAAGAAAGGTCACTGAGAGGTTTGCCTGAAATAAAAATGGCATTTTTATGGCTATGGCCCTGTTTGTCCAATGGCCATTTAATTGCCTACTCCCACCCCCACCCCACTCCCTTCCCTGTCTATAGCAGGGTTTTGTAACTATAGAGTTCTGCTAATGCACACTTCTGCCGGGAAGCTTCCCAGGGTGGGGCACAAAAGATGCTAAGTGGCAGGGGGATGATGGGTAGAAAGCCATTAACACTCCAGCAGCAAGGTCAGATCTGATGCTTCCTTTTGTTTGCAGGATCCAAATTAAGAAGCGGCTTTGCTACTCTGGCTGTTGCCTCCCACCTAAACAGACTCTTGGGTCATCTCAGGCTGGTCACATCTTTTGACTATTAGCCACCCATTAACAGGCTGATTGAAAAGGAGCCAGAGTGGTTTACACATAAAGTGCTTACTATTTTCCAGGAAGAACACATATCTCTACAATTTCATTAATGCTTTGGCCGATTAGTATACAAAATAAAATGCTTATGCTCTAAAAACCCCTGGTGAAACGGGGGAGGGAGGACAGAGAGGAGGAAAGGGAAGAGAAAGGGGAAGGGTACAAGTCAAAAATAACCCTTTGATTTTTTTCTTTTCTTTTGCAAACATGTTTCAAAAAAAAGAGTGTTATCTTTCATCTATCTCTTTTTTTTTTTTCGTAAAGCCAGTATTACCAACCATTTTACTTGTACTTTACTATTATTATCTGGGTGATGGCTGTGACATGTTGATCATATATGGCAGTGAGAAAATTGATTTCCCTCAACAGAAATGCTTCCAATTTTCCCAGGGCCATAATTTTATGTCCACAACAAAATAAAAGGGTCATTTTCCTTAAGATGAGGGGAATTGAAATCTTTGATAAAAGCTATGGTAAATGTTGTACTTTTGATTGCGGAAACTGCAGTTTTCACAAACATCTGGCCTGCCTGTTATTTTCTTTTAAGGGGGTAGACACAGTGGGGAGGAAGTGTTGGGGGACAGAATTTTTTTTTGAAGAGCTGAATTTGCTTTAAGAAAGCCCCTTTTAAGTCCACAGCTTCACTCTAAGTGTTCATATTCCCATTAAAGAAAAGCTACGGGAGTGCTACTGACAGGCCAGCAGGTTTTAAAAAAGTAACAGTCACACATCTCACTGCTTCTCAAGCGTCTCCGTTTCAAAGAGTGACACCCATGCAGGCCCTTTGAATCCTAGTGAGCCTGTCACTGAACACATTCACAAACTAGTTTAGACCAGTTGGCCAGTCAAGCCATTTTCCGTTCAAAGGTGCATAGGAAGAGTGGGAAACAACCTTGTTTAGAGGAAAGCTGGTGGTAGAATGCTCTATGGCTAGTGGCCCCATTTACTACTATTGTTGGGTTATCATGTTGGAGTTAGACTGATAGAAATAGCTTTCCTAGCACCTGACAGAGCAGTTTTTGTTGCCAGATATTTAGAATTTATGGCCTTTTCTTCATTCTAGATCAAAACATAGGGTGAACATTTAAGATTTCTAACGTTTTCTAGAGTTTTCTTTTTTAATCAATAAGGATTTAGTAAGTACCTGATATGTGCCACATATTGGGGATAAAGAGGAAAAAAATCCCCCTGCCCTTAAAGCGCTTACATTTTATAGGAAAAGACCACATATATATGGAGAAATATATATAGTAGGCATGACAATAAATACAAAGTAATTTTTAAAGGGAAGGGTACTAGCAGCTGGGAAGATACAAGATTCTTTGTGTAAGGGAAGCATAATCTTTGTATCTATCCAATCTTCTAAATATAAGCTCCAGGACTTGAAATTTTAAAAACATCTAGTTGTTTTAGGTTGTGGTAATTTTCTAATGGAAATATCATGTGATAGTAAACATATTCGAAAGTACCTGAAAAGCTGGCTTTTTGTTCAGTCATTTTGAGTTGTGTCCAATTCTTTGTGACTCCATTTGGGGTTTTCTTAGCAAAGATATTGGAGTAATTTGCAATTTCCTTTTCCAGCTCATTTTACAGATGAAGAAACTGAGGCAAATAGGGTAAAGTGGCTTTCTCAGGGCCATAAGTCTAGTAAGTGTCTGAGGCCAAATTTGAACTCAGGCATATGAGTCTTCCTGACTCCAGTCCTGGCACTTAATCCGTTGTGCCACCTCAATGTGCTGAAAATTTTATTACAAAACAAAATTATTTATATCCATTATAAAATTTGCTTTATATTTCTGGGAAAAATAAAGTCGATTCTAAGGGAGTAAGATTATACTTATGAATGAAGCAAAATTTGCCTAAGAACATTTTTCAAGGAAAATGAATTCAGTCTTTTGCTATTAAGGGTTCCCTTTGTATATATTCCATCTTCTTGTCCCCAGATATAAAGTCTAGAATCGAAAGCAGCCAGAATTTTTTAGTGGGGGGGGCTATAGTATATTTGCTGTGCTGTTATTGGTTCTCCTAATAAAATCTGAGCTCCACCTTTTACATCTCTCTTTCACCAGGTGCTGTGAGTCAAAGTGATTAGTTAATGTTGACAAAGAGCTTGAAGATGAAATTGAAGCAGAGAGGTTAAATGTGTAACCCAAAGCAGTTGAAGAAATCAAGGGCACAGGCTTCCAACCTGTATTCTGCTGACATTCCAGTCCCTCTTTGCTAGATGAAGTCAAGTCTACAGACAAATTATTTAAAATCATTCTGTAGCTATTAAACATTGAGGAATATACATGTAAATATGGTATCTATCATCCAAAGCTCTTTATCTATGGAACAAAGTCTTTCTAATTTAAGTGAGTTAATCTCTGGATAACAAACATAGTAAAGTTCTATAGAACTGACATGTCCTCAGCTTGGTAGGATCTATCAGGCCTAGGGGTTATAAGAGGATAGATATAGGGTTGAAAGGAACCACAGAGGCAGTCTAGTTCAACCCTATCATTCAACAGGAGGAAATTGTGGCCCAGAGGAGTTGTGTGTGTGTGTGTGTGTGTGTGTGTGTTGTGAGACACACACATTTGCATACATACATGTCCATGCCCAAAGTCATAAGTATCAGTGGTAGGAGTGAACCCAACTCCTCTGATACAAGAATAAGCACACCTTACTCCATCTCTACTAACGTAGTATTTAAAAACTCTGAATCACCTTTGCCCTACTCTGAAGCATCAGAAGAGGGAGTAAGCAGAAATATTTGTATATGTATATATGTATGTCTCTGAGACTCCAATTTGTCCTTTATATATCTTATCTGTGCCTAGCCGTTTGCATATTATCACCCCCATTTGACTGAGCTCCTTGAGAACAGGGATTCTTTTTGGTTTTTTCCTTTCTTTGTATCTCAGCACTTAGCACAGTGTTTGGGGTGTTTCGTTATTATTAGGTGCTTAATAAATCCTAGTTGGCTGACATATGTATGCATATTTGCTGGACTGTTGTTGGCATTGGCAATGTAGCATTGCAAATACTACCTTTTGCTAAGGATAAAGCCTATTGAGTCATATGAAACCACCAGGGAAATTTCCTAAGCAAAAGACAATTTCTAGTAGACCTTTAGATCAGGCTAAGGTTAATAGGTTCATGGCACCTGCTTTGAGCCTTCCGATATAATTTCCTGCCAAATGAGAGATCAGTCATGAAAATGGAAGGCATCTTTAAGAGAAACCTTTAAATATTAGAAAACTTCAGAGCAATGTCTAGGTGATAGACTGCGTCTGTTTTTCAAAGATCAGCCTAGCAAAATATGTAGCATTTTGTCACTAGTGGGCTTATTGGTAAATTCTTGGGCCAGAGAAACCCAAGAAACAGAAATAACCTAAATTGGCCCTCAGTCTCATTTGGTTCCCTTTTCTAGCGCTAGTAGCAGAACAGAGGGTGCTATCATTCACAATTTCAGGCTATCAAAATTAACTTGAAAACTATTGTTATTCTAAATGTGAAATTCTTGTCCAATAACCAACAAGTTATCTTACCACTTAAGGCCTTCAACCATACTGTTATTGACATCTTGTTATAAATAAAACTAGAAGACAAAAGGAAGTTGCATTTAAATCGAAGTACGATTAACAGATTCTCCTTGGAGAAGCAAATTTAAAGGAGCTAATGAAATTGATTTAAAAATGTGTTCAAAGACTACAAGTAACGTTACTTGATGGGACATATAATTATCTCATGTTGGAATGCACATGACGAACATTTGCAAAAACGCAATCATGAAGACCATGGAAGCTCATGTAGAAACATCTGTTGCGGAGGTTGTCATGAAAGAGAAATTCTATAAAGAGCTTGATAAGGCCCTTCAAATTAAGTCAAATTTATGTAAATATTTGGTGACTTGAAAAATATTGGAAGATAAGGCTCAGAATTAAGAAATGAAATATGCTGAATGCTGTGTATCATGAATACTTTCTTCAAGAAGAGAATCAGGAGGCATTAGATATGTGGGCAATACATAACATCATAAAAATGAAATTGATTATATCTTAACAGATCATTTACCAATGCAAGTAATATGGGAGTCATTTCTGCATTTGCTGTTGGGGTACATACAGATGATTGATTTGTTAGAAGAAAGATAAAAACCATCATCAAATCAGAAGAAATAATGAAAAAGAGAAGACATGCCAGGTAATTAAAACAGTTCCAACCCGATCTTTTTTATTTAAAGACACCATTGACATCAAAAGACATATAAAAGTGAAAATGGATGAAAGGTAAACTGGCACTTACTATCACTATTACTCAGCTTATAAACTGCCTCAACCAGTGAATAGTTGATTTCCTTGATAAATAGAGAGATATGGTGATCAACATAAGCATAGAGTAAAAACTCATTTGTAAGTTCTCATGAAGGAAGATGCAGGGTGATTATAAGCAGTCTTCACAAAACAGCAAGAAAGGAGAGAAAAGTAAGTTCACAGAAGGCTTAGTGAGAGACTCAATTCAGTCAGTTAATCCTGATAACATTTATGGATGAACTAGGAGGACAGCAATAGACCAAAAAAAAAGGGGGGGGGGAGTTTTGTCCAGATTTATATACTAAACTTTTTCTCCTTTAATGACATTAGAGCTACCATATTTAGACTTTACCATCATGGTCCCCAATGTGCTATATGGGGAAGTAAAAGAAGGCACTTAAGAAAATGAAGTCAGGAAGAACAGCTGGACAAGACCAAGCAAACCCATGGAAAGTCAGTGCTGGAGGTGACGGCATTGCGAGATCAATTATCATGATAATCTAAAAGAGGGGAGACTACAAAATGCCCAGAAAAGATCATGGATCTTGTTACTATCAAATAAGGTGATAAGAACATGGCCATAATTATGAAATCCTACTTTCCCATCATTACAAAATCTTTATTACAATAATCTACATAAATACAGGACGTATCCTTTAAGAAAATATGAGAAGAGATCACGTAGGCTTTTGCAATGTATATTATCCTACTATCTATTAGACTGTATATTTGTAGTTATAGTATACACTCATCTCAAATATATATAAATTTATTGTTTATTGTTTTTAATTTTTTAAATTTTGATTTGATGGAGTAAAATGCTGTCTTGAAAGCCCTCAAATTGTTTCTTCCTTTCAACAAGATGTTCCCCATGCATATTCCTAAAATACCAAATTATTTCAAAATGGAAAACTTTCTTTGATGACTGACTATTTAGGCAAGGAAGGCATAAAAAACAGATTTGCTCACCAAATGTGTTTGCCATCATCATGGTGTCCAGTGCAGATTCCCTATCAATAATGTCGTACTCTGAACACTTCTGTTTGCAGTTGACATTGTGTGGAATGTAGCATGCCCTCTGAAATGAGATGCATAGTCACTCAAAAGAATTAGGCTTAACTGTCCACACAGGAAAAACTA
Organism: Phalanger gymnotis; assembly: GCA_028646595.1. NCBI lineage: Eukaryota > Metazoa > Chordata > Mammalia > Diprotodontia > Phalangeridae > Phalanger > Phalanger gymnotis. Next base: position 129,455,587 of record CM053624.1, read on the forward strand.
AGTGACCAAAGAATTATTATTGTCCAGACTATGCTCTGCAGTTATGAATAGTCCACAAAGCTGACCTATACACATATTTTGGACAGACACTGCTGACAGATAATTAACTGGTCCCAGAAATTAATCGGAGGAAAGCATGCTGAATTGAATTTGAGAAATTGTGTCATACATTATAACATCCCAGACTTGTCCTTGGAACATAGGCTCATCTTTTAAATACAGCATTCTTCTTGTGATACTACATATCTGCAAATTGTAGAATATCACAAAGAGAAGAATTAAAATGATGTATCGCCCAAAGGGCAATGGAAAGATATGTGGTGAATATGAGGAGTTTGAAGCACACCAGCAATGAAGAATTATGCCAGAAATGGTATAAAAAATATAATCAAAGAGATGCATAACCATAAAAGGCGGAGTACTAGATGTGGTAGGAAAACAGCATCATAGACAGTGAGCATATTCCAAGGACATACATCCAACATGAAGAGACCTAGAATAATGCACCCAGCACATTAGGTGAACCCTTCCCCCACCTTTAACTCTCTACCCATCCAAGGAAGATTTACAGAAAAATTTGAATGACCATCAGAGATAAGAAGACAAGGCTGGTTTGTGATCTCTACCATTGGTGATATTGATGGCATCAGATCCCCAGAAGAATTGCAGTGTCTCAGACTTTGCATGGATGAATGTCATGAAGAAATTTGAATCCTTACATAATGACCTCTAAGAAAATCTGGACTCCTTGAAAGAACAGGGTCATTCAAAAGCTACCCCCTTGTGAATAGTTATTTTGGACCTATCTCCTTTTTTGTGGTGCAGTCCTGATGGCAGCAATTATAAATGGGTCTGATGACCTTTGATAGGAGTGGTAGGAGTGATAAGTGAATGATACCCATTTGCATCGGTAGTCATACCTCTTTGAGTATGCACTGGTTCTTGTTTTTTAGAATAGTAACAATGAATTAGAGTAACTCTCCTGCCTCATTAACATGTGGTATGATCAGGGTAAATCAATTTGTAGGATGTCAGCAGTGCTTAATCCCTCCCAAGGGTGAATTGTGGCTTTTTCCAATTTGTTGACCTTATGGTAATGCCAAGATAGTTTCCTCGTTGTATCAAAAGGCTGTTTTAGGTACTGAGCATGTCTAGTAATAATGCCTAAGAGTACTATACAATTGCACTGCCATCCTAGGAAAGCAATACTATTGCATGTATTCTGGATAAAGTAATGCACTACACAACTGGATTAACTTGCACAGAAGTGCTAGGGGTTATGGAGGTGTTTATTGAAAGAACCCACTGTATCCTATTAGAAATATGGTACCCTTTAGAATTTCTGCAAAGCCATGGTTTTCTTTATCCAAGTAGAGTAAGTCTTGTTGTATGAATTAGACTTTAAGCATCAATTATTGAACAATTGCAGAGTGATTGTATTAGAAAGAAGAATTTGCAAAGAGACCATGAAAAGGTTTTTTTTTAAAAAAAAAAAACTTTCAAAATCAGGATCTTTTCCTGAAATGTGGCTCAATAAACATATTGGAGACCATGATACTGGATATGTGTTAGATATTAATGTCATTCATATCAGCTTGCATAGTAACTCTTTCTTTGTCTGAATTCCAGGTGTGGTGCCAGTCTTGCCACTAACAGGGCTGCCAACCAAAGGAGCACATAATGAACCGTGTGTCTGTCACCCAGGAACAAGCGCATCTAAGTTTGGAGAGACTCATCACCAGGAGGTTGGTTGCCAAGTAATGAATCTTTTTTCTTGATACAGCAAATCAGGAAGGTCCTCTACTAAAATGTTGAGATTTTGAGCTGTGTTAATGCAGGGAGCAAAAATAGTGGAACTTTTGACATAGGGATGAGACTTGTGATTTCATTGGTATAGAGAACTACCTGGTAAGGAGACTCCCACCACCAATGCAGGTGAATATCTTCTTTACATGGAGAAGTGAATGGCAAACTGCTCCAGTATCTCTGCCAGGAAAATCCCAAGTGAGTTCACAAAGAGCTGAACACAACTAAACCAACTGAATGATTACAATAACTAACTTCTTTACAACTTAGAGTCTGAATATGAAGGGAGTTTGTGAGAGCACTGGGAGCTTAAATTACTTGTCCAGGCTAACAGAGCAAATGGGGGAGGCAGGAACTTAAACCCAGATCCTCCTGGCTTCAAAGCTGGCTCTCTAGCTGTCACATCATGCTGCCTTTTGAAGCAAATAAGCAATTAAAAAAGGGGACATGAGTAGTTATTTCATGGCGTGGCAAGTGGAGCAAAAGTCATGGAAGTTTTACATTTAGGTGGGGAACATCAAAAGGAAATTTGTGGCATCATTTCGCATGAGTGAAGGAAGGTTTCCTAGAGGATGTGTGATTTGAGGAACTCAGTTTTAAGTGGAGGTGGGAGTGAGATTGTTTTGAGTGACCTAGAAAAATCCCTTAAAGCAGAAACTGGGGACTTGAATTATGATTTTAAAAACTTCTGATCTACTTAATAAAATGCTACAAAGTGCTTTACATATATTATCTCATTTAGTCATCACAATAACCCTGTGGAGCAGGTGCTATTATTATGCCTATTTTACAGATGAGGAAACTGATCCTGAGAGATATCGACTTGCCCAGAGGGCCACATGGCTAGAAAGAGTCTGTTGTAGGATTAGAAATCCTGTCTTTCTGAGTCTAGCACCTTATCCATTGCACCTGTTAGCTGCTTATGTTTAAGGCTTTTTGGAAGCAGAGATAGGGTTGAAACAGAAAGACTTTTTCGGCAATAACAACAACTGCTACTTATGTAGCACTTTAATGTTTTGCATCACTTTATATCCATGGCATCATTTGAACTTCACACCTTTTTTAGATGAAGAAGCAAAAGTTTAAAGAGTTTAGGCATTTTGTGAATGGATGTGGAGTGAGGATGTGATGGAGTCATAGAATTTGAGTCCTCAAATATTTAGAATTAGGTTTTCTTGGCTTCAGGTGCAGCATTCTACTATACCACATTGCCTTTTCTTTAAAAGAAGAAAAAGAAGAAAAACTTCTTATCTACATGAGATTTCTTATTTTTTCTTTTAACCATCTTTTTTTTTGTCATAAGAAGTTAAGCCATAAGCGATATTCCATATACTAGTTAAACTTTTTGGTCTCAGGACCACTTAACACTCTTAAAAATTATTGAGGACACTCCTAAAGAGTTTTTGTTTATATGCACTATATTCATCAATATTTACCACATTAGAAATTGAAATGTCTTAGTATTATTATAAGAATAGGTTTGAGTTCACAGAAACCCTGAAAGGATCTCAGAGACCCTCAGGGGTCCTTGGATCACACTTTGTGAATTGCTGTCCTAATGGAACTTTTAAGTTGCCACAAAGAGGCAAAATGTATTCAAAAGACCTCAAAAGAGAATACTAATCCTTAGAAACTAGACAAGAATAGGATATAGGAAATGTACCAGAGTTTGACATTTTGTTGGGTTTTTTTTAGTCAATGGATTAGATAACATTTCATAAGAAACATAGAATAAAAAAGTTATAGTAGAACGTTATGCATCTCATTTTCCACAAATTCATGTGGTCCTCATACCAAATCATAAATGAATTGGAAGATATTCAATTGAGTGTGTATGTTATTCCCACCTCAAGTCAAATCTAAGGAGAGCAAGATTCACTCATTCCCTTTTACCTGCCCACTCTTCCCTTTTTTGGCACTTTTATGTGAGATAATTTACCCCATCCTGTCTCTCCCTTTCTTCTTCTCCCAATGTATTCTTCTCTCACCCCTTAATTTTATTTTTTTTAAGATATCATCTCTTCATATCCAACTCACCCTATGCCCTCTGTCTATATATATATGTATATTCCCTTCAACTACTCTAACACTGAGAAAGGTCTCATGAATTACAAATATCATCTTTCCATGTAGGAATGTAAGCAAAAGGTTCAACTTTAGTAAGTCCCTTATGATTTCTCTTTCCTGTTTACCTTTTCATGCTTCTCTTGATTCTTGTATTTGAAAGTCAAATTTTCTATTCAGCTCTGGTCTTTTCAT
>CM053624.1:129459751-129472556 GCA_028646595.1 Phalanger gymnotis
TGGTTTTAATCCTAGCTCCTTTGACCTCCAGAATATCATATTTCAAGCCCTTTGACCCCTTAACGTAGAAGCTGCTAGATCTCGTGTTATCCTGATTGTATTTCCACAGTACTCAAATCATTTCTTTCTGGCTGCTTGCAATATTTTCTCCTTGACCTAGGAACTCTGGAATTTGGTGACAATATTCCTAGGAGTTTTCTTCTTGGGATCTTTTTTAAGAGGCAATCAGTGGATTCTTTCAATTTCTTTTTTACTCTCTGGTTCTAGAATATCAGGGCAGTTTTCCTTGATAATTTCTTGAAAGATAATATGTAGGCTCTTTTTTTGATCATGGCTTTCAGGTAGTCCAATAATTTTTAAATTATCTCTCCTGGATCTATTCTCTAGGTCAGTTGTTTTTCCAATGAGATACTTCACATTGTCTTCCATGTTTTCATTCTTTTGTTTCTGTTTTAGAATTTCTTGATTTCTCATCAAGTCACTAGCTTCCACTTGCTCCAATCTAATTTTTAAGGTGGTATTTTCTTCAGTGATCTTTTGGCCTGCCTTTTCCATTTGGCTAATTTTGCCTTTCAAGGCATTCTTCTCCTCATTGGCTTTTTGGAGCTCTTTTGCCATTTGAGTTAGTCTATTTTTTAAGGTGTTATTTTCCTCAGTATTTTTTTGGGTCTCAACCCACTCCTTTCGCTCTATCCCAGCAGTTTTTCCCACTAACCTACTCTATTGTCTTTGGTGTTTGTGGGTTGAGAAGTCTGATAACTGCTACAACTCAATGATTCAGGGCCCTATGGCCTGTTCCACCCTGCTCCCAGTCTGGTCAGTCCTGGTGCAGCCAATGTTGGACTGTGCTCCGCTGTGCTCCCAGCTCCCTGTGATAGACCCTTCCCAGCAACCATCCAGGTTGTCCTGGGCTGGACCCCTACTTCCCTCTGCTATTCCATGGATTCTGCAGCTCTAGAATTTGTTCAGAGTCATTTTTTATAGGTGTTTGGAGGGACCTGGAGGAGAGCTTAAGCAAGTCCCTTCTTTCCAGCTGCCATCTTGGCTCTGCCCCCCTACTCTACATGATAATTTTATTGTATATTTGAAAGAAATAGCAAGTTTGGCATAGCAGATTTGCAGTTTCATGTACAATCATCTTTTTTTATTGTACTATGTTAAGAAAATGCTTGTTTTATTCCATAAGTTGAAAATAAAACTAATCGCTATTCCTTGCCCTTCTGAAAAAAAGCTGAAAAATAAAAACAAAACCCTTATTACAAATTAATCATCAACCAATAAATATTAAATGTATACTATGTACTAGACACTGTACTAAGTGCTAGATACTGTACTAAGTGCTAGATATGCAAATATACATAGCTTTGAAATGTGGTGAGAGTTAGGGACTCTTGGATTTTATCTCTTATAAGTTCAAGGTCACAACAAATTATGTATGTGTCTCAGTCTAGCCATCTATTAAAGCATTATATTACTTATATATTTGTAACAACAATGCTAGTTACTGCTACTATGATTGTGTAAGACTAATAACACCAGTACACAGGAGGGCTGCTAGCATAGGTTCTTTGATCTGCTTTTCTAAGGAAAGCAACTTCAAGAGGTTTAAAATCTCTTTTTAATACATACATATATCATTTACTTAGTTCAAGGGGAAAAGTCAGCACTCTAGACTTCAGAGAAAACACAAACAGAAATTACAAGCAGAAGTTATTTAAACAGAGCAAAATATTACAAATCAGCAGATAGGCTACCAGAGGGAGAAGCACCAACATCTGGGTTTTTCAAAGCCAGGGTGCTCCTTGACAGCTACTCAGAGTCTCATCTGGTCAAATCATATGACACTCTTCCAGTGCATGAGCCCCCAAAGCAAAATCTCTCCTCCCACAGTTCCAAGAGTTCTCAATTCACAATTCTCAATTTTGAGTTCAATGGCTATCCTCTGAGTATATATACCCTTTTTCAGGGTCTGAGGGCTTCATGCCTCTTGTGACCTAATTAGCAAAAGAGTATGGGCCTTCCTATAAACAAAGGCAAGACTCAGTCAAAGGCAGTTGATTGCCTTAGTGCTGAGAAGCACTCCAAAAGAAAAAAAAAACAGTAAAAAGTCCCACTTTCCTTGCCCTCACAATACTATGCATAGTTCCTACAAACTAGAATTCATTTTGATCATCTTTTGAGGTTGTAGAGGGGAACCATTAGCTAGTCACAGGGATCCTCATTCCTTTATTTGTAGCATTGTTGGTAGATGTGAAGTATAAGCCGCTGAATTATGAATATTCCTATAATATACCTTCCCAGGGTGAACCACTATTGGAAGCTAGCCCATTGAAATGTAACAGAAAAGGCACTTAAATGGAAAAGAAAACCAAAAGATTTGAAGAGTATGTTGTAAGAAATACTGGTTTAGAAAAATGGGCTGTGACCCTTGTCCATGATGATGGCAATGATGATATTATTTAAAGCACTTTTTCCATCTAACTCTGTGAAATAGGAGTAGCAGAAATATTATTATTCTCATTTTATAAATGAGGAAACTGAGGCTCAGAAAGGCAAAGGGATTTGCCCCAGATTATCTATCAAGTTTCACAGCCAGGAGCTGAAGTTTAACATCACTAAAGAACCTCTGAGAAGCCATCTCATATGACAAATACTATTTTTTGAGAGGAAAAGGTCAATCCAACTGATCAATATGTAAGAACTTTGAAAACGTGTACAATATGTAACACTTATGGACTCCCTGCCTCCCCAGAGAAGTAGTTTGGGGATGTCTTCTCATATGTCTTCATTCAAATCAGACTTTGTCTTTATATTTTATAGCATTTGCTTCTGATTTTTTTAGTATGTCTTTGTTCTTTCCATTTATGTTGTTGTAGTTACTATGCTTATCGTTTTCTTAGCTTTGCTTACTTCACTTTGTATCAGTTCACATAAATTTTTCCATGCTTCTTTTTATTCATCACACACATCATTTCTTATAGCAAAGTACTATTCTATTACCTTTACATACCACACCATTGTCCAGTTGATGAGCATGCACTTTATTTCCAATTTTTGGCTATCAAAAAAAGTACTGCTATAAATATTTTGGAATGTACAGGGACTTTTTTTTCCCTTGTCAGTGGCTTCTTTGGGGTGTAAGTTCAATAATGGAGTCTCTGGTTCATGGCTATGGATATTATAGTCACTTAATTTGCATAATTCCAAATTGCTTTCCAAAATGGTGGTGCCATTCCCCAGCTCTACCCACAGTGTATTAGTGTGCCTATCTTTCTACAACCCCTCCAATATAGACAGGTATCATTTTCTTGGTCATTTTTGTCAATTTGCAGGTTATGAGGTGAAACTTTGGGGCTGTTTTAATTTGTATTTCTCTTAATATTAGTGACAGAGCATTTTAATGTAATTGTGAATATTTTTCAGTTCTTTTGAGAACTGTTTGTTCATATCCTTTGACCATTTATCTATTGGGTAATGGCTGTTAGTTTACATGTATTATTCATATATCTCAGATATCACATCCTAATCAGAGAAATTTGATTCAAAGAATTTTTTTTCTCATTCAACTACTTTCCTTTTTATCTAAGATATATTGATATTTTCTATACAGAAACTTCTCAGTTTCGTGTTCTTCTGCTGTAAACACGGTATTATGTTCCTTCAGTTTCTTTAATCTTTAAGATGGCCCTATTCCCTCAGTCTTTCTTCCCCTCATCCCTGATCCCCTTTTCTTATTTGATATTCTTCCTTCCTCTCCCCCCTTCACATAATACTGTTCCTTAATTTTTTTAATTTCATTTTTTGTTCCTTTCTAAAAAAAAGATTTCTCTTACTCTTTTTATTATCCACTTTCTCTTTCTGTTTATGCTAGATCAGGCCTTCACAACCTGCAGTCCGTGGGCTATACGCAGCCCATGGGGACAGCAAAGGATTTTGGGTGGCTTGTGAAAAAAGTAGAGGATTTTTTTTTGTGGGCCGCCCAAAATCCCTTGGTGTGCCTACAGGCCACAGGTTATGTAAGGCCTGCTATAGACCCTCATTCTCTGATTCATGACTCCTATAAATATCCATTCTCTCTCTTTTCTTTGTATTCTTCACACAATCAGTGCTTCTTAAGTATCCATTCTAGGTGCTCTCCTCTACACACTTTCTACCAGTGCCTAGTAGGGCTTACCCGTGGAGACCCCTTTGCATTGTGCCTCATTTCCAGAAAAATGCCAATTATTGCAGGTGTTAGAGAGGACATTGTCCCATGATTGGGTCCTCCCCTACCATGTCCCTGATTATATAGCCCACCACTGGTAAATACCCTCTCTTGTTGACCTTTTTTCCTACATTTTCCAGGAAATTTCTGTGTTCATGTTTTCCCACTCCTGCAGGTACTCCTGATCAAGTCAGGGAACCATATGTTTAGGGGTGCTCAAGACCCCAAAATACCAACATGCCAGATCCTGCTCGAATGAATTCAACTCAAGCCTTCTTATAGCCAAAGAAAAACAAAGCTTACTAAAGATTTGCCATATTGGGTAGAGTCTTAAGAAATCTCACGATTCGTGATGCTTGTTTTCACAAGCTGGGGAGATTCAATTTGCTGAGCTATATTGAATCTGAGCACTTTCATAGAGGCAAGATGAGACTTACATATGGAAAGATTGTGGGAGGCATGGAGGGTGGTCCTGGGATGATGAGAGGAGAGGCTTAGGGAGGGTCTTGAGTAGGAGTCTAAGGAGGATCTTGATGGGACAAAGGTGAGGTCAGACTCTAGGAACCAAAAGAATGTGTTAAGGTTGGGAAGTAGCTGAAGGCTACCTGGAGATAACAGATTTGGGTATAGACATTTTGATTGGATCAAGGGTGTCAAGTAGCTGGACAATGAAGGGCTAGGCTAGGTTAAGAGTAACCTAGAGATTTGGGCCTACTCACAATGAAAGGCTTGTGACCTCAGACAAACACCTCATCAAGTGGGAAGATTCAAGGAGAGTTCAAGGGGGCTACCAGAGGCTGTACCCCATCACTCCCAACTGCTCTCCTCCCAGGAAAAGTAAAGTTTTTAAGCAACATACCCCCCAGGCTTCATCTACTGTAAGGTCCTTATTTCCCTTTACTGACAAAGAATGGCCTGGGTGTGGGAGGGAGAATCAGTCTGGTAGGGTAAGACTCTCAGGGTTTTCTGGCCAAAAGAGAAACTCTTGCTATTTATGTTTCCTCTGAGCCAATCTAGGCCCAACCAATGCAGAGTGTTGCCAGGTTCTGTCCATAATTCTCCCTGTCTACTTCCACACTGTTATCTGTACCAGATTTCCACCTTCACTCCTGTCTTCTTATGTACATTTAGTAAAAAATCTCTCATTGGTCCCTCTTTTCTCACTTTCTTGCTGTTATTGTCCTTGTATATTGCATTTCTTCATTCCTCGTTATTTCTATTTGGGTTATTTAAAAGGCAAATAGTCTCATCAATTCTAGTTTTCTTTCTAAAAATGTTTTAAGCTTTTCTTTATCATTGAACATCCTGTGGTTAACTGCAGATTTCTAGGATAAGTCACCCTGAGTTGCTTACTCAGCTCCATTGCTCTTTGGAACATATTCCATTCCTTCCTCCTTTTCCTAATTCTTTCTTAAGGACATGCCTTAAACCTAATTCACTCTGGCTCTCATTGATTGGCCAACAATAGGTCCCAGCCTCACCCCCACTTAGTGGTCATCGGCTGGGCCTGGATTGGCTCAGAGTAAATGTAAATAGCAAGTGTTTCTCTTTTGGCCAGAAAACCCTGAGGGTCTTACTCTACCAGACTGATTCCCTCTCCCACCCCCAGGCCATTCTTTGTCTCATTTCTTACCTAGCCTTAATCACTGAATGGGCATTGTCTTAGTTAAATTGAGACCTGGAAAAGACTTTAGCTTAAAAAGGCCAAGGTCTCCCGCTGCATTCAGAACCATCTCTAGTCACATTGATTTATATCTTGTCACTGGACCCAGATGACTCTGTAGGACAAAGTGAGGCTGGTGACTTTGTATTGAGCTCCTTCACTTAAATCCAATTCACTTGGAAGCCATGGCATTACTTCCTGATGCCATGGTCCTCTTCAAGGATGAAGAACAAACAACAGTGAGTATAGAATAGTCTTGTGTTAATTGAATGCCCTTTCCTTTGTATTTGATAGTCTTTCTCCTGATGGCTTTCAAAACTTGTTTCTAAATTGGACTGTTAAATTTAACCACTTTGTGTTTTTAGAGTCTGCAACCTTCTTTCTTTTTCTGGAAGTGATCTGTGAATTTTTTCAATTCATATTTCATTTTCTACATTTAGAAGTTCTGGGCAGTTCTTTTTATTATGTCCTTCATTATGGTGTTAAGATTTTTTTTGTCCTATCATGTTCTTTTGGAAGACCTACAATCCTTAGATCGTCTTTGTGTGTCTTATCTTTGAGTTCAATATATTTGCTTGTATGGTGAGCACATTTTCTTTTAATGTTACTGTTTTTTACTTCTCTCGTTTTAGGTTATGCTTCATTTCTGTGTATTTGTGCTCCCAATCGATTATCTTATTTTTTTTCTCCCTTTGGTGAAACTTGACTTTGCAGACTTGAGTTTTTCTATTCTATTCATTATTTTTGCTGTTCAAGACATAAATTCTGATCTCATAATTCTCATTTCTCTTTTAAATCACTCAGAAATAGGGTAGTTTCATGTTTTCTTCAAATTCTACAGCATCCTCTGTCTCATCAGTATTTGGTCATTTTCATTTATTTTGCAGTACTTATTCAAAAATGCCAGAACTCATTTGCCAGATCCGGAGGCTATATTTCCCTCTCATTACCATTTTCTCCTGTTCATTTATCAGTATATGTTCAAGGTCTTCGAGTTTTCTTCTTCCTGAAATCTTTGGTAGTTTCAATCTCTCCCTCCTTCCTCTTATTTCCCTTATCACACACTTCCTGACTCCCTCCTCTCTGCCTGTGGTTTCCTTCGGGGCTGGATCTCAACTTGTCTCAGCATCTTCCTATGACGAGCAATTTCACCAACCTAGGTCTCTGCCCCAACTAACTTTTATGTGGTCAGAACTGGCCTCATCTGGGTGCTGTGCTCTTTCCCTCAGGTTTAATGGAATGCTGTACAGCCCCACTCTACTCTTCCCTACCACTCCCATGAGTAGTGTCCCATCCTGGTGACCTGTCAGTTTCCCCAAGCTCCTGGCCTGGGAGCAGCAGTTCAGAGGTTGGTAGCACTGGTTCTTCCAGGTGGCAGGTTTTTGATCCTGAATGACTGTGCCTAAGTTGGCTGTTGAGGCCCAAACATGCTTCCACAGTCTATAGCCAGTGTCTCCATGTCACTGGAAAGAGGGAGGAAGGAGCAAGGTGCCAAGTGAGTTTTGATGTAAGCTTTTGTCATGTCCTTTGGTCTGCTAGTATGGCCTTACTGCCAGTAGCATGGGAAGCAGGGAAGGAGTGCTGAACGAACACAGGCCCAATGAGCATTAATTCCTGGGTTGTTGTGGTTTTATTTTACTTTCCTTTGGAGTCTTAATGTCCTAGGCTATGGAAAGAGCTGGAACTGCTTTATCTTTGGTACATTGCTTCTGTTTTGAGAGGCTTGGAGAAAATGTATAGCTCTCCATCTTGTTGCTTACATTGGCCTTTGCTTTATTAATAAAGTATGAGATAGAGAGGAGATGAGGTGGCGTCAGAGGGCTAAGGGGAGAAGAAAAGGTTTGGTATAGGTGCTTTGGAGACACAGTTAGGGAAGATTAAAAGGATCGCCTTGTTGCAGCTAGGAATCAGAATGAAATTAGAGGTCTGGAATAAATTAGAGGTCTTAAACATTGGTTGGTTGTTGTCCTTCATTCTCAAGGAGGACTCTATGCTAGAGACAAATTTCATTGTGTTCGATTGTGGTTGATCAGACCAATACTGTCTCGGAATGTTCTATCCCAGGTCGGGCACAAATAGTCCATGGGAACGTTGGGGGTGGATTCTCTAAACCTGCTCATCTTGCGTTTCTTTTGAGCTATTTCAATTCTGCTTTGCTCATAGAGCACAGCATCTTCTCTGATGTGGGTATGCCATGCCAGGTGGTCCTATGCCAGTGTCTCCCATGTCACAGTCAATTCCAAAGTTCTTAAGAGAGACCTTGAGAGAGTCCTTATATTGCTTCTTCTCACCACCATGAGAACACTTGCCCTGTGCGAGTTCTTCATAAAATAGTCTTTTTAGCAAGCATACATTTTGCATTTGAACAATGTGGCAAGCTCACTGGAGTTGCGCTCCTTGAAGTAGAGTTTGAATGCTTGGCAGTTTAGTTTGAGCAAGTACCTCGGTGTCTGGTATCTCATCCTGCCAGGTGATCTTCAGACTCTTCCTAAGACAATTCAAATGGAAGTGATTCAGTTTCCTGGCAGGGTGCTGGTAGACTGTCCAGGTTTCACAAGCAAACAACGAGGTCAGCACAATGGCTCTGTAAACCTTCAGTTTTATAGTCAGTCTAATACCTCTTCTCTCTCATACTTTCCTTTGGAGCCTCCCAAACATTGAACTAGCTCTGGCAATGGGTGCATTAACATCATTATCAATGTGTACATCCCTGTAAAGCACGCTACCAAGGTAAGTGAACTTATCCAAGCATTCAAAATTTCTCCATTGCTGTAACAGATGGTTCCACATATAGATGATGTGGTAGTGGCTGATGGAGCACCTGTGTTTCCTTGGTGTTGATTGTAGGCCAAAATTAGCAAAAAAAAGCAGAGAATTGATCCACACTTTGTTGCATCTCAGCTTCAGAGGCTGCATTGAGTGTATAATTATCTGCAAACAGAAAATCACACACCAGCCCTCCTTCCACTTTGGTCTTGGCTTATAGCCTTTTCAAATTGAAGAATTTATCATTAATGTGATGCCTGACCTTGATTCTGTGTTCATCCTCACTGAAAGCATTTGACAACATGGCTGAAAACATCATGCTGAAAGCATGGGAGCAAGCAAACAGCCTTGTTTCACTCCATTGGTGACTGGGAAAGCCCAAAAGCATTGTCTATTATGCAGAACCCGGACAAGCATGCCCATGTGAAATTTTCTTATTTATAGTAGACCAAGTTGGTATGTTGCATGATTTCTTCCCACAAACTTCTTACCATATGCCTACTTCACCATTTCCTTAAGATCTTCATTTGACTTTGCCATACCATTAATATATTGTTCCAAATCCCTCCCCTTTCACACTCAAACTCCTGGAAAAAGCTGACTATCCTCATTACTTCCACTTTCTTACCTCTCCTCTTCTCACTCATTTTTCAATCCCTTGAGTTCCCAGTCTTGTCATTCAACTAAACTTCTCTCTTCTGGGTTACTAATAACTTTTTAATGACTAAATCTAACCACTTTTTCTCAGGGTTCATCCTTCTCTACCTCTTTATTACATTTGCCATTATTGTTCAACTCTTTCCTCCCAGATATTCTATCTTCTTGAAGTTTTTATAACACTGCTTATTCCTGGTTATCCACCTAGATATCCACCTACATATCTGACTGTTTTTCCTCAGTCTCCTCTGCTGAATTGTCATTTCTTTCCTGATCCATTTCTATGGGATGGGTTCATCTCAAAGATCTATCCTGGATCTTCTCATTTCTATATAAACTTTCTTGGAGATATCATCATCTTCTGTGGGTTCAACTATCACTTCTAAGCCCATGACTCCTAATTTAGTCAACCTTAGTATCTCTCTTGAGCTCCAGTCTTGCATCACCAACTATCTACTGGACATTTTAAACATCTTAAGCTCTAAAATGTCCAAAAAAGAATGTGGAGTCTTTCTACAAAATCCTTTCTTTTTAAATTCTGTATTTCTGTTTTGGGCACCAGAATTCTTTTAGTCACCCAGATTTGCCACCTTGAAGTTATCCATGACTCTTAACTCTATTTAATCTCTCATAACTAATCAATTGATAAATCTTATTTCTCCAGTGCTTCCGTATTGCCTCTAGGGTCAAAATGTAAACTCCTCTGGCATTTAAGGCCCTTTCCAATCTACCTTATCAAGACAATCACTCTTCCTCACATACTCTACCGTCAGAACTGACCTTTTTGCTATTCCATGTATACAACATCTCCTGTCTCCGTGCTTTTGTGCATGTTGTTCCACAAGCCTGGGATATAACTCCCCTTTGCCCCCCCCCCCCCGCCCATTTATCTCTGTCTCATAGAATCCCTAGCTTCCTTCAAGACTCTGCTTAAGCTCTATTACGTCTACGAGGTTGTAACAACAATGCTACTTGCAGCTACTGTGGCTGTATAAGGCCAATAACACCAGCACACGGGAGAATTGCTAGCACAGGTTCTTTGATTTGCTTTCTAAGGAAAGCAAGTTTAAGAGATTTACAATCTTACTTTAATTAAACATACATAATTCACTTAGTTCAAGGGAAAAAGTCAGCACCCTGACCTTCAGAGCAAGTACAAACAGAAATTACAGAGAAAATATAAATTGAGCAAATAACACAAGTCAACAGACAAGCTTCTAGCTCTCTGACCAAAGTTATACATACATAGTTACCAGAGAGAGAGGTACCAACATCTGGGTTTTCAAAGCTGGGGGACTCCTTAATGGCTACCCAGAGTCTCCACACAATACTCTTCCGATGAGTGAGCCCCAAGCAAAATGCTAACCTCAGAGTATATATACACTTCTTCAGGATCAGGGCATCACGACCACGTGAATCAAACCCATGTAACTTAGGCCTTCCCATGACTTAAGCAGGTCATCAAAGACTCCCAATTGAATCAAAGACTCTTGATTGAAACAAGGGCAAAAGTCAAAGGCACTTGATTGCTTTAGTACTGAGAAGCACTCCAAAACAAAAATTAGCATAAAGTCCCACCCTGCTTGCCACCACATTTCACTCCTAGGTCACAGTAAGAACAATCTCCTCAATCATTATCAAGCATCCAGGTAAAGTCCTCTTTCATCTTGACTTGAGTTTGACTTTCAAGTCCCATGGCTCTTCCTCTGTAGGCTGACTATTCCCCACTCTTGCCTGGATTCATATGTAGGCAGCTCTCTGCTCCTGTACCAGGTCTTAGCTCATGGGAACTGCTGCACTCCAAGCTTCTGCCCTACAGCAAGCTCCAGGAGTTCCTGTCCACAGCTTCTGTTTCTGGGAATACAAAGCTTAACAGGACAGCAACACACATCACCAACACTACCATCTCAATTCACCTCCAAAGTCCAAATGCTCTGTGTTAACAGCTCAATTCACTTTAACAGCTCTCAAAAAGGCTTTAAGCTAAGCCTCCTTCCCATGGGCAGGTCTCTGCTCTACAGCTCCACTCACTTCCACTCACCTTCAGATTTCAGAGGCTCCTTCAGCATGTCTCTGCCATCAAAGGTCTCTGCACTAGAGGTCTCCTCCCAGCTCATTTAGGTCTCCTCCCAACTCAAGGCTCACAGCTCATTCTTCTTCACCTCTTCTCTTCTCAACTCTGGCAGCTCTCTTGATGTCTTCTCTTCAATGCCCTCTTGATGTCTGCTTCTCTCACACTCTGGGCTCTCCTTATATACAGTTCTAGCTAGTATCTGATTGGCTAGAACTCAGGTCTCTGATTGGCTGAATTCATGCACATCTGACTGGCTAGAACTCAATGCACATTCAATCCATCAAAAATGCCACTTTGCTTGCCATTACAGAGGTCTATTCTTGTACCTTCCAGTGTCTTCTCCCCAGGAAATACTTTGTATTTGCCTTGTGTATATTTTGGATTTACTTACCTACCTCTGTTCATATTGTTCTTTCCCACTAGAAGGCAAGTACTTTAAACACAAGGACTCTTCCTTTGTTTTTGCCCTTTCAGGACTTAGCAGTGTCTGTTCCATAATAATAAGTAATGCCTCTTGAATGAAAGAGTGAATGAATGAGCCTCAGAGCTATAGTTATTTGTACTGGTCCATCTTGCTTCCACCCACTTGTGCCAGCATGATCTCCATTCCCCATTTTTTGTCTTTGGAAAAGTAAAGGTCTTCCTCCTTGATCCATAATTTGACTTCTTTTCAGGCTTAAGAATAACTTCAAAATGACTTTTGGAAGCAGAAAAATAAGAATGTAAAAGGAAAAGTTTTCTCTTATTTCAAGGCTCGGTTCAGGAGCTACTTCCTTTAAGAAGCCTTCTCTTGTTCCTGCTTTCTAGTAGCTAATTCTCCTTTCCTCCTTAAATGACCTAACATTCTGTGTATCTATATACCTAATTTATTCTTCTCCTTACTGCACCACTAGCAGAATATAAGTTGATTAAAAGCAGGAACAGCGCATACCGTGGAGCCTTGAATAGTAGATGCTTAAGAAATGTTTGTTGAATTGAATAGAATAGAATTGAATTATGGCACAAACTACAGTCTGAGCAGGTTTTTCCTTCATCTGGATCCTCAGGCCCTGAACTTTGAATTGGCAAATTGTTGAAATTCTAGCCTTCCTCCAAAGCCCAATATATAGGTCACATTCTCTGCAAAATCTTTCCCGATCCTGCTAGCTGGAAGTGATCTCCCCTTCCTCAGAACTCTCACAGCTCAGGTTCATACCTTTCATATGCAGTTATCATATTCTGTCTTGTAGTTGTTTTTTGATTTTTTTCCCTTGACTAGAATGTAAGGTTCTTGAATGTAGGGACCTTGTCTTATTGATCTGTGTATATCCCTTAGTGCTTAGCACAATGCATTGCCCCTGGCAGATGCTCAATAAATGTTATTTTTGAACCCTAGCCTCCTTGCCCTTTTCCAATCTGTCATACCTTTGTACAGCTCTACTTATAGGTATCATCAGGCCAT
>CM053624.1:129473056-129502772 GCA_028646595.1 Phalanger gymnotis
TTAAAGGAAGAGCTGGGAGCAGAATCCAGATTTCTGAATTCTTAATTCTTTTCCCACTTTCTTTGACAATTGCATAATTATGTTTTTTAAAAAAGCTTTTTATTATGAACTTAATAATTATTTAAAAACCACAAACATTTCAATATCCAAAAATTTTAAAAATGTATAATTAATTTTGGATTTCTATTATATATTTTATCTTTAAATGAATATTTAAACAAGGTAGCAACAAAATTGCCTCTTTATGTTTATTATTATTTTTATTATTTTATATATAAAGTATAAATAAGTCATGGTTGGGCACAAAAAAGCCAGATACAAGTTATGTCTGAAAATGTCTCATTCTGCACCTTTAGTCCAGCACCTCTCTGGATAATGGCACAATTTTCTCACATTCTCCTACTTGCTAGTCATGGAATGAACTTGTGAGAAGTTAATGAAAGAACAGCAGTGGAAGTAATCTGATCAAACAACTTCTAGTTTGGGCTCTCCTTGGACTATATACCTAGAACCAAGAGGCAACAATATGTAGACTGAAAAATGAAAGAGCCTATCCATTGTTGGCTTTTTTTTTCTCCAGGGGTTCCTGTGTAGAAAGTGATAGGAGATCATATTACTCTTCCCAGGATCAATGCTACATAAGTACCTCTATGCATATCTTGATTGATTTGAACATAGAAATGTGCCTGTAGACAAATGCTAATTTGTTTGAATTTGGAAATGTGACATTGGTTAAGTGAGAACCAGCACAAGTCAAGTCAGATAATCTATGACTTCCATAAAAAAAATATCAACTTGCTTCTGAAGAAGGTCCAAATAGATGGTCCCAAATATATTATCAGTAGAAACGTGGCCACAAGGGCACTGAAGCTATAGAAGCAAAGGATACAAGTAGCAGCACTCTGTAGTAAATAGGACTAGAAGCTAGTGATTCAGCTCAGTTCTTGTACTCTTTTGTCATTGGCTAGTTGTTGGACTTTGAGTAAGTCACTTTACCTCTCTGAGCCTCATCTGTATGATGAGAATAATAATAGGGGAAGGGAGTAAGGTATAGTGGAAGGAGTATCATATTTAGAGTCAGATTTTAAAGGACTTGATACCAAAAGCCAGTTCTACCACTAAATAAATGGCATGACCTTGGGTGGGACCTTTTGTGACCTTGAATAAATCCCTTCACTTCTTTATTTTTTTTCTTCCTTCACTTCTTTAGGTCCCAGTGTCTTCATCTATAAAAATCTCAATATTGATAACAACAATAATGATAAAACAGAGGGTGCTGGAGAACATGTCCTCTCAGGTTTCTTCTAGTTCTAAATCTATGATGCTCTGGTACTAGGGTACAAGGCACAAAGCTAAACCACATACTCCTTGAAGTCCTTTCTGGAGGCAAAGTCTGTGGTACTAATGTTTCATTTGTTAATCCTTTCATTTTGCTTCCATCTTAGTCCAATCAGAGGAAAATAGGTGGGATTTCATTCCAATCTGTAAACGTATTGCTAAAGAAATATGCATACGTAGACCGTGCGCGCGCACACACACGCACACACGCACACACACACACACAAAGACAATACAAACATGTAAAAATACAGATATATACACATATATGTATGTGTATTGTGTTTTGTCTGCCTTCTAATGCTTCTGCTCCCCAATCCTCATATTGTTCTTGTGGATACTGAGGTAAATTGCTTTATTTTGATAAAAATATGTAAAGTGTTTTGTAATCCTTAAGGCCTAAATAAATGCTAGCCACTACTTGTTATATTAATGTTTTTTTAACCTTACTATCACTATAACCTCCACCTTAATTGAACCCTCCCTTAATAACAAAGAACTAAGGTACTGACTATCTAAGGGTATTATATTTCAGTCAACAACTATAGTCCTCTACCTCTTTATTAAGAGGACAGGCATTTTATCTTCCTTATGCTCTAGTCAAGATTGGTTATTGCATTAATCTGAATTATGATATCTTTTAGTTTCTTTTTTCTTTTATGTTATTTGCTTGTGCATGTAAATATGCATATGAACATATACACATATGTGTATTTATACACACAGTATATGTATATGTACATATATAAATAGAAACCTATGTATATCTGCATTATAAACACTATATATATGCATGCACATACATACATGTATGTAAATATTCTCTTCAGTCTCTGTCATTCCAAATATATCTTTCCAAGTTTCTCTGGATTCCTAGAAGAATTTATTTTTGATCAGCAAAGCAAATGCATTATTTGTAATATCTCTAGACAATGAAGTCGTTTCTATCAAAATATTCATAAGAATCCTGGAAATTATTCTGATTAATTTTAAAACTAATCAAGTGAAGATAATGATAGACTAAAGAAAACAGTTGATTATCATGATCTTTGCTTTCTCAATGAAAAAACAAACAAACCGTGAAATATTTGATCAGTAGGACAAAAAGCTGTTCAAAGAATTTATCCAAATGATTGTTACATTTCAACTCAATCTAATTAAAATCAAAACAACAAACATATTAAATATTTTCTATGTGCATTGTGCTAGACTCTAGAAGTGATGGGGCAATAACAAAACATGATTCTTGTCCTCAGGAGATTACAATCTAATGGAATGGAGAGATACAAGTAACTGAAATGTAAGAAAAGAAGCCGATAGAATGTTATTATGAGTCTACCTTTGAGTCGGGAAGACATAGTTTCAGGTCCTGTCTGACACATGCTCACCATGTGCCCAAGTAGAAGTTTAATTTCTCAGTGTCCCATTTGGCTACTCTATAAGGCTACATAAACTGTAGCCATATTGCCAATCTGAATTGTTGGAAGTTCCCTACACCAATGGAACCACAGGCTCTAACAAAAAAACAAATACAAAATAACTTACTTTTATATAGTGTTTTAAGTTTTCTAATATGTTTGCTCTGCATATGTTATCACATCTGACCCAATTACCTTGTAAGAAAGATACCATAATTTTTATTTTCTATTTGCAGATGAGGTAACTGAGGTTCAGAGTAGTTAAACATGTTCAGCAGACATGTTCAGCAAGTTAAGTATCTGAAACGAGATTCAAACTTGGGTTTTTTACAGTTCCGAGTTCAGTGCTCTATACACATGAAGGCATGAAAAGTGTATATGAGAGTCACTCTCACCAAAATGGAACCCAATTCTCCAGATTACAGAATGCTGTCATGACAATATTACTGAATTCCTGTGTTCTACTCAGTGCCCCCATTATTGTAGTGATGAGAAAGCAGGCCATCAAAGGTTAAAATTTACCCATTAACTCTAAAATCTCTTCCTACTGTGGGATTGTAGATTTCTATTTTAGAACGCGAATGTAGCAAACACAATCTCGAGTGAAAGGTCATGTTTTGGTGTTTTCCTTTTCTCCTGGTTTGAGTCTTTTTTCGTTTCTCTGACTCCTGTCTCCCTCCCCCCACCTCCAAAAAGACACAAAGCTTTGATTCCCCAACCCCCCTCCAAAATTGATCATTTTGATGCCAGCTCATTTTGCAGCTGGAGACATTAGTGAATATGACAAATTACTAGGAGCCAGTTTGCTTTCTGTTTTTGAAGTTTTGATGCATTAGTTATTTTCACCCAGGAAAATTCCAACTCCAAACAGTATCAAGTCCTAAATCTCCAGACGGCGGGATGGAAAATTAGTTTGTTAAGAAAATCACTACTTCCTTGGAAATATGGGTGCTTGAAATTTGCAGCTGCAAGAAGGGCTTCGTGAACACACAGTGACATTAGCATCTGCCATCTTTTGTAAACACTCTTCGGTGGCTTCTTTCCAACCTGCTTGATCAAACATGTAAACATTTCTTTAAGTTGTATTTAAAAAAAAAATCTGGGTCTGGTAAATTAAGTTAAAGGCACAGTTATGCAAGGTCTCTTTCCATTACTTAAGGTATTTGCAGGTCTTGAATATTTTTAGCTAAATTAGCAAAGTCAATGGCTTCAATGGTATTTATCTGTCTTCTCTCTTAAAGATTGGTCTGGACGCTGGGGTTAATGTACCACATTTCAAGCAAATGCATAAATGTTGATTCCTAGACTGTCTTTGATGCAAAATCCTTAGGATGTGTGGCTATGGCATCCCTGTCTGAGGTGAGGGGGAAGCTTGTTTACATGAATTACTCTCAGAGAATACACATGAATTCAATATTATAGGCAGCAAGAGGATTTTCAGGGGAGAAAATTTCAGGACAGTGTACAGAATCAGAGCCAGGGGGTCATGACCTTGACTATTGATCCAGCCTCTCTAATTTCCACAGCTTGCTGAGACTTGTTCTTCCAACCTGCTGGTGTACATTAGAGCAGAAATCCATAACATGGCCATGTTCATCCAAGCACAGGAAGAAACTAAATTAAATGTTAAAAAACAATCTGAGGCTAGAGTTGGAGACAATTCATCATGATCATAGATGCCAGGCAGGTAGGATGACCAAGGATTCCTCAGCCAATAGACCCCCAAACAGAATATGGAAGGACCTCGGTGCCTCATTTGTCAGGTACTGAGCAGTGAGTCTGAAAACTAACGAAGGTCAGCTCTTTTTGCTGCAAGATATTTGTCCTTAAAATGAGATATTGCACATTTGAAAAATGTAACTGGAGTTAATTAGCAGGCAGATTTGGAGAAATGAGTGGAATCCCTAAGAAAACCATATTCAGGGTAATGTCTGGCAAATTCTGCTCTCTGTGACACCAGTAATACCTCTGAGTAGGCCAAGGAATTTTCATCCTACAGTATTTCAGGATTTACTTGTTAAAAATAGAGAGTTATATTTATAATGTGAAAAGGAGAATAATTCACTAGAGTCATAACCTTTATTCTTGCAGAAAAGAGGTTCAGAATGACAGCACTTCTGGTTCCTCAGAATAAAGTTCTGTTAGAATCCAGGGTGCCAAATTGCCAGATGTTCAGAAACATCTGGTGATTGACTTCATTTTTCACTTCTCATCTGGAAATTTCACATCAGGCAGACACAGTCCAAGACAGCCCTTCTTAAGGAAAGTTGGACAACTTGGAATCTGCCCTTTTCTATTTCTTAAGTTGATCTCATTTATATTGGATGTGGGGCCTGTGCCATTTATTTGCCATTTACTTATCGATTATCTAAAATGTTTAACCTGAAGGAGGCATCACAAACGGCAGGCTGTTCTGCTGGGAGCTGACTCAGAGGCTGGGTTACATGCCTCAAAAAGGCACTGTACAGGTAAAATCTCATTTTAATGAATTCCATTCTACCACAGCCTGTTCAATTTAGCAAACCCCTTTCCCTGTCTGGGTAGCAGCCCATTGTAACAGAGCATTGATGACTTGGTTTTATTTACTAAACAAACAAAAGTCCTATCAAACGGTTACACATGCAAATCCCTATTGGTGTACCATTCAACCTATTGTTTTGGGGAAGGAAAAAGAGCTTACATTTTCAAGTGTATTTTAAATGCATTTCTCATTTAATCTTCATGATAATCCTGTGACATATACAGGTCAATATTATACTTTAATATTTCCAAGCTGGTGATGAGCCTCTCTGAATAAACTAGGCTGGCCCTCTAATGATAAAGGTGCATACAGTCCATCAGTAGGTTCATGGCCTACCCCAATTCTGTATTATGCTGGCATAGGCATTGGGAAGGAGGGACTTTGGGGCAGCTAGTGGTGGTGCTATGATAGAGTACTGGCCCTGGAGTCAGAAGGACCTGAGTTCAAATATGGCCTGAGATACTTACTAGTGGTGTGACCCTGTGACCCTGCGTCACTTCACCCCATGGGGGCACAGAGAGAGAGAGAGAGAGAGAGAGAGAGAGAGAGAGAGAGAGAGAGAGAGAGAGAAGCAGGGGCTTCCCCATACCACAAAGTTTTAGAATAAGAATTTAATGGAGACAAACATTTTATCTGCTTGTAATAGGTGAGGAGCTGAGGCAGAGAAGTTGAATGACTTGCTTAAGTTAGGAAAAGACTAAACTCAGGTCTTCTATACTCCAAAACTAAATCCAAAGAAATCTCAAAAGACCAGGGAGAAAAAGCTGGTATGACAACAAAACTAGATTCCATGGACAAGAAAGCTGTTCTGATCATTCCGAAAGCCCCACATCCCCCTCATCCAATTTTGAAACCAGCTTAGTATGAAACTATACTATCAAACAGCCCACATCTCTATTTTGTCCACAAGAATATCCTGATTCTGTTGAACATCTTGTTGAATTCTAGATATGTTGTGTTTAAGATATCTCTCATGCTGTCAATCATCTCTGACAGGCCTTGTTTTTGATGAACCCATGCTGGCTCACAGTGAACACACTTCTGTTTTTGTGTGCTCACGAATCATTCCTTCAGTGTTCTATAAGTAATTTAATCACTCTGGGCTTGTTTTCTTTCTGTAAAATAAGAAAGCTAGAAGAAATAATCTTTTAAAATCTCCAGTAGGTTTAAGTCTTAAAATCCCATGTTCTAAAATCCTATGGCAACTATGAACCTCAAACTCATCAGTATTGTAGATCCTCTTTTTGAAAACCAGGATATTTGCCCATCTCCATCCAATCCCATAACACCTTTCTTATGCTCCCATTCTCCTGTATTTCAAAGATCACCAATAGTAAATAGCTCAGCAATCACACCTCTCCATCCTCTCAATTAATAGAATTTTTTGACTTGTAAGAGACTCCCCTACTAGATTTTAAGATCCTTATAGGCAGGAACTATATATCTTGGCATTTTTGGGGTGGGGGTAGGGGTGGGCTAGGATGGCACTTAACACACAGTAGACATTTACAGATCGGAGATTTAGAGTTGGAAAGGAGGTCCCATCTCATTTTCCACATGAGGAAACTGATTCCCAAAGAGGAGAGATTACCCTCAAAGCCACAAGTATAGTACTATGATTTCAATCCAATTGCCTCAACTAAATACATAAATATAAAAATATATTTAAAATATTTCCACTGGACTATGCTACCAATATTAGTTAACAATTAAAGCAAGTCAGATTGAATGGGGCTCTTCATGATTAACTGAATTCCTTGTTATAGGAGATACAAAGTTGAATTAAAGAATCTTCAGAGACCTCACTCTAACAATTCTAATTCTCTCCTCATTCCTCCAGCCACCAACTTAATCCTCCTTTATTTTCACTTAGATACTCTTGACTTATTGCCCCATTCTACCCATTCTTCAAGGCTTAGCTCTTTGTACCTGCTGCATTAAATCCTGACCAGTTTTTTAATCCTCTGAATACCTATAAACTCTATTGGTGCCTTTTTTTGTTTGTTTCATGAATATGTTTATTCCTGATAAGTAGATTACAACTCCTTGAAGGTAGGAAGTGTTTCTTGGTATCTCCATTTCCACCCCACCCCCATCCCCAGCACAAAGCTGAACATGAAATACATGGCCAAAGATTATGAGAGTAAAATACTTAATGATCTGAACTTTCCTTCTCACCTATCATATCAAAAGGTAAGCACTTAATGTCTGCTGCAATCTTAAATCTTACACTTAGGGATATAAGACACTTCATGTATTATGAGTGTAGTTTTGATCTAGATTTATGAGACCCTGAAAACACTCAAATCCAGAGCTGTGCTTGTGAAATATTGGGATCACAGACTTTTCATGGGGCTAGGGGCAGCATGGAGAATAGCAAGCACTATGGTCACAAGTCTAGTCTTGGCATAACTTACATTGTTTTAAAATGGCTGCTTATGGGCACCAACAGTTTTGTTTTTGACTTTGTATCCCCAGCACCTAGGGCAGTGTCTTCATAAACAGTGGGAACTTATTTATTGCCAACCTATCTTTAAAAGCCTATTTTGGTTCAATATTTGTGTCCTTGATTCTAACTGTGTTTCTGGTATGAAGGTCTGATTCAGGAATTGGTAGTGGTGGTGGAGTTTTTTTTTTTTTTTGGCGGGGGGCGGGGGCAAGAAAGTCACAGATGATGGAGCACATAACCTTATGATCATTGTGCACTCTCTTTCTCTGCTCCCCCCTTTCCTTCTCCTCTCCCTCCATGACACTTATTTAAACATCTTCCAAATCCTAATTTTTCTCACTCTGTAACATGTCCAAACAGAGACACCTCAGAATTCTTTAGTATAAGAGCCATGGGAATAGCAGCACCTTTTACTAGCCCCAAAGAAATCTCTCTTATGGAGATACAAGTTAGCAATTCCATCTGTAGGTGCTGCAGCTCCTGCCTCTTCAGCAGCCACAGCTAGTGAAGATCTTGAAAGGAACATTCTTATCACCAAAGTCCTTGGCATAATCAAATGATTCATCATCAGAAACGAATTTTTTTTCCAAAGGAAATGATGTTAAAGAAGGCGTGACATCATCTTCTTTGCCATGGCACCCTAGGAACATGAGGTCTTTCCATGCAATTTGCAGCTAAAACCTTCTATATGCGTTATTTCCCTTAATTATAATATGAGGTCCTTGAGAGCAGGAATTATTTTGATTTTCTATTTGTGTGTGTGTGTGTATGTGTGTGTGTGTGTGTGTGTGTGTGTGTGTGTGTGTACACAGGGCTTTGTACATACTAAGAGCTTCAAAATTGCTTTTCGATCCATCTATCCGTTTACCCATCCACCTACCCACCCATCCAGCCAGCAGCCATCTATTCATCTCTTATATGTTGCCCCCCATTTTATTGTTGCTGCAAACAACCAAGATAACACCTCAGCTTCTCTGGCATAGGTAATTATAATAGGTTCCTAAGTGGTTTCCTGCTTTCAGACCATCCCCTTTCTGATATACTCTGTGCACTGCTATCTGAGTAATCTTCTAATGTACTACTATGTTGATGCTGCTTCTGACCTTGGGATTCAAGGTCTTTGGTCATTTCACTCCAAATTACATAACCAGACTGAATTTCCTAAATCTGAGAGTTGCAAAGGACTTAGAGACCCTCAAATCCAACCTCTACATGAAGAAGAACCCTTCATATAAAATTACCAGCAAGCAGTCATCCATATGCACATTCATCTCTGCTGAAGACCTCTAATGAGGGGGTACTTAGTATATCCCAAGGCAATCTATTCCAATTTTGGAAAGGTCTAATTGTTAGGAGGTGTCTTTTTTTCACATATAGTATAAGCCTTAACCTGTCCTTGCAGTTCCTACCTATTTTTTTAAAATTCTGGCCTCTGGGAACAAGAAGAGCAAGTTAATTCACTTTTGAATACGGCAAACTTTAAGGTACTTGAAGAGAGCTTTTATGTTTTCCCTAAGTCTTCTTTTTTCTAAATTAAACATTCCTAGTTCCTTTTAACTCTTCTTCATATGGTTGATTATCCAGTATATTCACCAGCTTAGTTCACCATCCTTCCTTTGCCTATGTTTTTCTTAGAATATTTTGCGCAAAATTGAACTATAATATTGCCTAAATTGGACTACAGATCCAGATGTAGCTGAACAAGGGTAGACTAAGGTTGAACTCTCTTCTTTATTCTGGACACTAACAAAGCCTAGAATTTCATTAAATCTTTTGGCCGCCATGCTACTCTTTTAATTTACATTGAGTTCCTAGTAGACCCAGAGACTGACTTCACAAGTACTATTGTCTAGCTACTTTGCTCCAATTCTATATTTGTGAAATTGATTTTTTGAATCCTATTGTAGAATTTTACGTTTATTGATTTTAAGTTTCATCTCATTCAATGTGGCTCATCTTTCTAGCCTATTGAGATCTTTTTTCGATCTAGACCCTATCATCCAACATTAGCTATTCCTCTAAGCTTTATGTCACCTGAAAATTTGACAAGCATACCTTCTATGTCATTAAGCCTTAGACAAAAAAAATTATACAGTACAATGCCAAACAGATACTTGGGATGGGGGAAGGCATTTTACAGGAGACTTTCCAAGTTAGATTTGGTCAAATATGAGACCTTCTAGGTCCTTGGGTGTGGCATTTTTGACTGAGTCCAAGTTCTACTGAACAAATCCTTTTATTAAGGGGATTTGTTCTATTAAGGGGATTTGTTCTGTGAAGTTTGGATTGCGTTAAAGGGCCACACTTGAGGACCTACAGGGCCACATGTGGCCTTAAGGTCACAGGTTCCCCACCCTTGATCTAGCCTATTTCTCTCCATATTGTCTATAAGAATAACATGAGAGACTTTATCAAATTCTTGCTAAAATCTATTCATACAGCATGTAAAGCATTCCCCTGGTCAACCAATCTAGTTACCCTGTTCAAAAAGGAAATGAAGTTAGTATAGCATGACCTCATTTTTGTGATGCCGTGCTGGCTTTTAGTAATCACTGATTCTTCTTCCAAGCATTCACAAACCACCCCCTTAAGAATATGCTCTAGAATTTTGGCAGGAACAAAAATCAGGCTCACTAGTCCACAGTTTCTATATTCTAGTCTATCCTTTCTCTCTTTTTAAAAATTGGAAGATTTTTCTTTCTCCAGTCCCAGGATGACTCTCCAGTTCTCCACTTTTCAAAAATCACTGATAGCATCTTAGCAGCAGTCACATCTACCTTTTTGTTAGTTTGTTTCAGGGTCCTAGTACATAGTTCATCCAGGCCTAGTGATCTTGGAGGGCAGCTTGGTGCTGCCTGACTGTTCATTTATCTTGGGTTCCCACTCCCTGCTATTTTTGTTCTATCTTTGCCAGGCAAAAGATCATTGCCTTTGAAGTAAAAGGGAGAAACATAAGAATTCATTAATTCAGCCTTTATCCTATCCTACTGGAGCAGCACACCTGTCCCTTCTTTGTTCTTCCTCATGTTCCCCCCCCAACACAATTTTAAAAATAGCATTATCTCACAACATTCCCTTTCACCTTCTCTTCATTTCAACCAAAAAAGGAGCACGCAATCTCTCCTTCTCATCCCTCTCTCTCATCCATCCTTCACTCAATTCTGCACATGATTACCTGCACTACGAAGGACACTGTCTCTCATCTTCCTCTGCTAATTTTCCTCCCTTCTACTATGGTTCAACCCAGATGCTACTATACCTCCTTCATGAAACTTTATCTGTCTTAAGTCTACCAGCTCAGCAAAAAGTGCTCTATTCTCCATCAAAGTTTTTATAGTACTTTCCCTGGGTCTTTATGATGATGTGGTTCTTTTACATCCCAGCTATTTCTGTACTTGCCCTCTTGCCTTATGAGCTTATAAATTATTCGGGATCTGGACTTGTGTATCCTTAGCACTTAAAGCGGTGTTTTGTTCATAGTAGGCACCTAATAAATGTCTCTTCATTTGGGAGATGAGGGTGAGAGGCAAGGTAAGAGAGGGTCCTATATGTCAATTTCAGCTATAGTAGCAGCTCTGATTACAGGTACAGCCTCATTGACCATCCTGGATCCCACCACTGTGAGCTATTTTTTCTGGTCTGGCAAACATGATCCCATGCTGCAGGTCCTAAAGAATGTAAAAATTCATTAGACCCCTCTAGATACTGTTTTCGCCTCTGTCACTAATTGCTATTGTAAGATTCAAATAGGTCTTTAAGGTCTACAAAAGGCCTTATATATCTTTTCTTATTTCTCTAAAATTCAGAGTAAGGTTTTGGATAGAAATCCAGCCTTGAGGTCAGGAGGACATGAGCTCAGATTTGACTTCTGCTACAAGGTCTATGATCCTGGGCTTCCATTAACCTCTCAGTGTTCTAGGTCACTCTTTAAAATTCTAGGTTGCAAAGAAGGTGACAATCTATGTTGCTAGGTGAAGCTTCCTTATCTGGAAGTTTTCTGTAGCAATGAAACCATAGGAACAGGTCCTATCCTTCTTATTGGTACATCCAGAAGCATTTACATGATCATCTCTTGGAACTAGAAGTGACTTTAAGGATTACAATATAATGGATCAGTGACTACATTTGCAGTGAAGACTTAAGTTGAAATCTGAATTCCATTACTTACTAGCTATGCCTTCAAGGGTTGTGAGTCTGTTTCTTCATTTGTAAAATGGAGATGACGATGCTGGCAATACTTATCTAACTAGGGTTGTTATGAAGCTCAAATGAAATAACATATGTGAAGAACTTTACAAATGTTTTGGAGCTATCTAAATGTCAGTAATACGTGTGTGTTCTCAAATACTCAGATCTGTGACCTCATCAATTTGATGTTCCTTCAGCGATGTAGATCTCAACACATCCATTCCTGCTCATCACTTGAGACTTGTGACTATGTTCTCCGATAATTTTGCCATAGGGCTTCCATCCGATAGGGTACCTTCCTTACTTTTTTCTGATATTGTAAGGATACTAGTGGAACATTAACGCCAATTACATTTTGTTCCTCTCCTTTGCCCTGTGACAGTCCATCTTTTTTGATCATATATTTCTCTAATGACATCTTCCAATCTTGTTCCACTTTGCAGTTTCTTATGTTACGTATTGAAATTTGCTCACAACTACACCCACCATGTGCCTCTCATGTATCATACATACATGTATATGCGTAAATATGTGCATATATGTGTGTATATTATTAACTCCATTTCCTAAATGAAAAACATACACATTTTGTGGAAAGAGAGCTGGATCTGCAATTTCATTGATGTTGTTAATCAAAGGGTGGCTGGCTCTATAGAAGAAAAAAAAAACGATGTACACACGACATGTTTTAGCTTTAATCTGTATTATTAACTTTTTATCTATCATTTTATTAAGTCTAGACAATCAACAAAAAATCAAGTTATTCTTTGTGTGATTTCCCAGTTTCTGAGATGTAAATGCTCATGCTGAAAATTTAGCAATTGCCTCTTGAGAACCAGTAGGGGTTAGATCTAGCACATTCCTGTAAGTCCTACTATCCTTATAGATTTGCAGCTATTTTTGCATAGCTCACAGTTTTAGAGAGTTGCCTGGTTTAGTGATAGTTGATAGGTTTAGTGACCTACCCATGGTCAAGCAACTTTTATAAATCAGAAGCAGGTGAACCTTGAACCTGAAGTCTTCCTGAATCTAAGTCTGGCCCTCTATATACTATGCCATGCCGCTTTTTCTGTATTTCTCCCTGTCTGAGTCTATCGATCTACACACACATACAAACACACATATATACACACTATATACACATGCATGCACACGTAAGGAAGCTGGGGTCCGTAGATACTGAGTTACTTGTCCGAAATCACTTTGTTGGAATTCAAATCCTGGCTTTCTGTCTCCAGATCTAGTGCTCTATCAGTTACACCATTTATTTTTGAAAATAAATTATGTTACATATTACAATATATTATATTAATCTAGGCAGCTAAGTGGCAACATGGCTAGAGCCCTGGACTTAGAGTCAGAAAAACTTGAGTTCTAATCTGCCCTTAGATAACTAGCTGTGTGACCCAGGGCAAGTCATTTAACCACTGCTTGCCTCAGTTTTCTCTTCTGTAAAATAGTGCTAGTAATAGTACTTCCCACGATTGTTGTTAGTATAAAATGAGATAATAACTACAAAGTACTTTGCAAAATTAAAGTGTAATATCTATATACCTATTATACCATATATGCAATGTACACTCTATAGGCATAGGTTTCATTGAAATGTGATTTGAATTTAGTTAAGGAAATCTGATGACAGATTCTTTAAAATAGTATGTTAACTGTCCCAACACAGCCACATAATTTGTCCATTTCTTTGAATAATAACAACGTTCTTTAGCTCGATGATGAAATGAGGTATTTGGTGTTTCTGTGAGTGTCAGCTAGATTGAATCTTGTGGTAAGGTTTTACCCAGTGGAAGACATTAAAGAAGCAGAAACTTGATCTGAAAATGAATGTTTCCCAGTATCTTTAATCACTGGGTTACAGGAGATCATTTGTGTGTCATAAATACATGCTGCTTTCTTTCATTAGGCTGATTGCTCATTTGATAGAATGTAATCAAGCATAATACAATATGACAGACCATTAAACATATACACACATATGACGTGTGTGTGTGTGTGTGCATGTGTGTGTATGTGTGTATCCCAACTAAAATGTAAAGGGCAAGTGTAGAGACATAAAGTATAAAGTCAATAGGTACCTAGCTAGTAATACGTTATGTAGGGAAAAAAAGCACCTCTCTGCTGAAATTAAATTTACCTTGTTGAGTAGAAGGGTTACTGAGTTTGGGGGTAGGGAGGTAAAAAGGGTTAGCATTCATTTTGCAGTTGCCTTTGATAGGTTTTTATAGATAAAAACAATGTTTGGCTTTAAAATTTTCATTTAGGAACTGAATTAATAAGCATAATTCTGCTACTCCTTGGTGTCATGGAAAGAAAACCCACTGTTTGGAATTCCAGATCAAATTATTTTTCAGTGATACCCAACTCTTTATGACCCCATTTGGGATTTTCTCGGCAAAGATATTGGGGTGGTTTGTCATTTCCTTCTCTAGCCCATTTTACACATGAGAAAACTGAGGCAGAGAGGGTTAAGTGACTTGCCCAGCGTCTCATGGCTAATAAACGTCTGAGGCCAGATTTGAACTCAGGAAGATGAGTCTTCCTTACTCTAGGCCCAACACTCTAACCACTGTGCCACCTAACTGCCCCATTTTCAATTTCAGGTACAAGTCAGTAAAAGTTCTATTGCATCCTTGGTTTACAAGCTAAGTCAAGGAGAAATATTTGTTGACCCGTAATGAAGGAGTTTCTATGGGGCAAGTAGGACTCTGAATAGGAGCTATTTCTCAAAGGTACATAATACACAGAAAATAGAGTCATTTTGTCTTCATAATTGGTCACCCATTGGTCTTGAGGGCAGTTTCTTATGTTTCAAGCATAGGGACAGAGACACCCTAATGTGCTAGTATATTATTGACCTAGGGAGTCTTCTGAGATAGGGCAGACTCTCTGGCTTTTTGGTTGACCTTGTGTAAAGGATGGGATAAAGGAAAACCAAAATGCCCACTTATAGTAAAATGGAGTCTTATTCTAAAAAGGCATTATTTACTTCAAGAAAGAAAAATAGAGCATCCCTTCCCCTCTTCTCACCCCTCATGGGCCAAAATCTCCAGGTTTCTCATAGCTGCCCTAAATATTTAAATCAAGGTAGATTGAGCTCGAAATACCTGTGGTTTCTCCCAGTTTGGATTGACACCTAAGAGTGTTTTTAAATGGATAAAATAAAATACATGGGAAAAGAAAAACAATTATATTGAAATACAATTATTTTTTAAATTTCCAACTTCCAGGCTAAGAATCCCTGGTTCAAATCAACTTTGGTTTGATACTTTAGACCTAGCACTAAATGTAGTGTCTCAATATATTTGTTTTTCATATTTTAAGCTGAACCCTGTCTTTATGTGATTCTACATGGTGACTTTCTTTTTAAGAGCTTGTCAGTGGTTGGTTCACTAGAACCCCTTGCCAATCAATCAGATTCCCAGCATCCTTACCATGAACAGTTTCTCTAACTCATGAAGATAGATGTGGGGAGAGGTTAGTTTGTTCCTAAAGAGTTTCATAGTGACAAACAATAGCTTTACTTTTGTATTTGATTTATTCATAAAGATTTTAGAGTTTTTTTATTTTAATGTTTTCAAAAGCTTTTGATTTTGCAAATGTAAAATCACTTCACCTCTCTGGTCCCCAGCCTCTTCATCTGTTAATGGTGAGATTATGCCTATAGCTATTATCATCTCCAAAATTCTACTTTTAGTGACCTGTGGGATTTTATTTCGACTTTATTTGTGCTACAGAATTATAGATTATTAAAGCAGGGTAGAAATCTCAGAACTCATCTATTTGACCTTATTTTGTATAGGAAGAAATGGAGTTCTGGTAAAGAAAAGCGATTTGCCCAAGGTCACACAGTAAGTGGCCAATCTCAAAGAGCTAGAATCCAGCTCTTGACTCCAACACCACTACTTTTCTTTCTTTCTTTTCTTTTGTATCATAAAAATGGCTATGCATCTTGAATATTTCTGTTGTGTTTCTTCCCTGTGAAATTAATTATTTTAGGCTAGGACCATGTCAGGAAAACTTTTTTAGCTTTTAGCATAAAACATGTTTCCTCTCCTCTGAATGGTTTGTCTGTGAACTGACTGATGCTAATCAGGAGACAAAAATCATGATTTTAAAATGAGAGAAGCATGGAAAACATAAGGAATTTAAAATATAAGTCAGATACAAAGTTTTGGCAAAATGCAGAATATAAGTTTTTTAAAAATCTATTTTTTTTATTACTTTACCTGCGATTCCATCAGCGTAGGGAGTTCCCCCTGAGGAATTATTATTACAATAGATTGGTACCTGCTCTGCAATTTACAATCTTGGGGAGTTGCCTGGGGGCACCGAGAGACTGTGACTTGATCACATAGTGTGTACCAGTGGCAGGATTTAAATCCATGTCTTCCTAACTCCAAGGAATACTATGCCATGCTGATTCTAAAGGTAAAAATAAATAGAGATCAATGTCTTCCAGGCACAAAATGTGCTTGGGTTTTTGTATAATAACTAGTCAACAACAACTCAGTCTAACCTGACGCTCTCTTTATAATGGTGAACTGATCAGATGTCACCTTTCTCTTCAAAATTTTCTTGGGAACTAGCAAGCAGGTAAAAGTAAATAGAGTTAATATTTTTGAGCAAATGTTCCTGGGGATTGAGTGCTTAGGAAGCAGCATTATGAAAAGAGGGAGATACTTTAGATAGTGGCTATGATCACTAATGAAAAGACAAGCTTCACATGTTCTTGTTATGGTCCTCAAGTGATCTTTTTTTGTGCCCTCTTCCCCAGCACACACATCACCCAGCAAGGTCATCTTTGAAGACTAAGGACCAAAAAATAAATCCCATGGGAATGATCTGCATGGCATGATTATGATGAGATTGACCATTTCCAAGTCAATTATGTATTTTCAGTCATCAAAATGGCTGATTGCCATTAACGGCCAAGCAGTCAAAGGGATTGATGTTATTTCAGCCACCTTAACAACTGAATTGGATTGACCATGCATGAGTCCATAGATAGTTCATTGACTAGCTGATAAAACCAAATCAACTGGAAAACTGTGATTCCAGCATGGTCCTATAGGCCAGACCAGTCTGTGGAAGTACCAAGGATCATCATAAGACCTGTGAGAGAAAAATAATTGCTATTGAACCAAATGGTTTAAATTTGATGGCTTATATGGTCAGAGTTGACAAGCATAATGCAAATTTTAAAAAGAGAATCCAAATGACTCCTGATGTTTGAAAAATCATACCTCATATTTCATATTTAAAGGATAATGGGTACTCCTTCTACCTACCCAGATTGGAAGCCCTGCCTTAGTTGACTATCTTCATGGAATGTTGTGGTTGGAAAGATGAATCCCTATTGGCAAGCATTCTGTCTAGTTAACTCTTGGCATTTAGATAGGCTGGCTCTCAATTGAAAAATACACTATTATTGGATCCATACTCAAAGCTCTTCATGGTTAATATGACAAATCAGAGATTGTGTTCCACTAAAACCTAGGTCCTTTAAGAAACCAGGGTCATTTCCACGACACAATCGGACAGTGGAGTAGAATATTTTTAGAGAAAAAGTTACAGAAATTAAAAAAAATCTTTAATGCATAGCTCTTGAAAGACAGATTTCTAAGAAAACACTACCAATGTCCGAACACTGTAACTGATTAGGTTTTCAGCTCTGGAATCCCTGAAGCTTTTGCTGGACAAGGTTTTGTGATCCTGCATACTTCCTGTCTTACAAGGAGACCTGGATTTCATTTTTCTTTTAAAAGTAGTAACCTGAAATGATTTTCTAGATATTAACAATATCAGTCCCAATACTAAATCAGCTCCATTTTCTTTTTTATATGCTTTCTATATAATTTGGGGAATCATGGTCCTTCACATTCTTTATTAAAACACCTAATCATGCATTGTATTGTCAAAAAGTCATAGAATTGTTGGAAAGGATCTTAAAGGTCATTTAATTCAACCCCTACCTAAAGTATGAATCTACTCCATAACAGTTTCAACAAATGATTATCTAGCCTCCAGTTAAACACTTCCAGTGACAAGGAGTTGACTATTTTGTGAGCCAGCCTAGTTCTGTTGTGGGACAGTTTTAATTAGGAAATTCTGGTTAATATATCAAAAACAGAGGCCCAGAGAGAAAGAGCAACATACCTGAAGTCACACAGCAGTGAAGTGTTGTTATTTTAGACTCTTCTGTTGCACCTGGCATGGTCTCATA
The DNA here is from genome assembly GCA_028646595.1 of Phalanger gymnotis. Taxonomy (NCBI): domain Eukaryota; kingdom Metazoa; phylum Chordata; class Mammalia; order Diprotodontia; family Phalangeridae; genus Phalanger; species Phalanger gymnotis. The sequence continues at coordinate 129,491,209 of CM053624.1, forward strand.
TTCATAGTAGTTGCTCAAATATTTGCTGAATGAAGGAATAAAGCCCCTAAAGCTATAATAAAGGATAAAAGCAAAATATCCACATATCCATGTGTTGTTTGTCTAATCAACAAACTCAATGCAAATTGATCCCTAGTTGTTAGTCCTATCTCTGTCCTCAAGTTATATCACATGTATTTATCTATTTAAATCATGTATCTCCCAATTGAACGTAATCTCTTTGAGAACTGCATTTCATTCCTCAGATCCAAGAGCAATACTTGGAATACAGATGATGTTTAATAAATGCTTGTTAAATAAATAGAGAAATGGATGGCTGCTGCTTTCAAATAAAGGTTTGAAACCTTTTAGCTAAAACAAGAGATTAGGTGAATAGGAAAAAGTATGGACTTTCCTGAAGGATTTTAAAGGTTGCATATAATCTTAAAATATAGTTACCTTTTCTTTTATTCTTTCCACTCACTTTTTAGCTACCTTTTCCTAGATTCATGTCTCATCACCTCACTTGCATTAGAAGCTGAAACAGTTCTTTGATTTTGCTTTTGCTCTTTGCATAGTATACTGCCTTGCATTTATAGGTGTCCTTATTTCAGTAGCTTAAAGGTTCTAGGATTTCATTCAACGGAGTGACCCATCCATATTACAACACCCCTCCACCCCACCTTAACAATTGCTTTGTGGGTTGCTGGGGCCAAAACAAAACGATCATTTGGTGGCCAACCTTCTGTTCTTAAGTCTCTTAGAAATGCACTGTTTTTAAGAAGATTGTGTTTGTCATCTTTTTCAAAGCTTTTCTTTCTCGTTGTGTTCTGTCAGAATGCTCTCCCAGTATGGTCTTCTAGAGGCTGGTGTCAGCTTCATGCGATATTGAGTTATCTGAACAGGAATTTAGTGGAATGATGCTATTTTCAAGGGCATCTGGCACTGGACTTGGGAATCAGGAAGACTCATCTTCATGAGTCCAAATTGGGCCTCAGACACTTAGTAAATTTGTGACTCTGTGAAAGGCACTCTTTGCCTTAGTTTCTCAGCTGTAAAATGGGAGAAAGAAATAGCAAACCACTCCAGTATCTTTGCCTAGAAAACCCCAAATGAGGGCACGAAGAATTAGACATGACTGAACAACAACAGCAGCAAAAGATACTTTAATTCATTTACTTATTCCTTAATTCAATAATCGTCTATTGAGTGTTTTCTATGTATAAGGTACCATGCTAGATGCTGAGGGTAAGAAGATGCAAAAACCCCCATCTTTTGCCTTCAAATAATTTACCTTCTATTGGGGGGGAATAATATTTACACAAGTAAGTGAATACAATAAAAATAAAATAATTTCAGGGAGTAGGCAAAGTTCCAAAAACTGAAGGATTTGGATGGGCCTTATACAGCAGGCAGTAGCACTTGGTCCCCTTGGTCCCCAGAATAAGAACTCCTGATAATTAAAGCATTCTATTCCACTTTATTTATTTTGTTTTTTGGCAGGGCAATTGGGGTTAAGTGACTTGCCCAAGGTCACACAGCTAGTACATGTGTCAAGTATCTGAGGCCAGATTTGAACTCAGATCCTCCTGACTCCAGGGCTGGTGCTCTACTCACTGCACCATCTAGCCACCCTTCTATTCCCCTTTGAATAGCTTCATTATTTATAAATTTTGCCCTTTCTTACATTGAGAAGAAATCCGTTTCTCTGCCACTTCTACATTATTACTCCTATTTCTTCATTCTTATACCAATGAGAAAAGATTTGCCTCTTGTCTTTATTATAATCCTTCAGATATTTGGAGATAGTGATTGTGTCACTCCTGAGCCATCTCTTCTCCAACCTAAGTATTCTCATTTCTTCCAACATTTGAAGTCATATGATATGGTATCTAAGATACCCTTCTCAACCTGATTGCCTTTCTCTAGATGCTCTCCAATTTAGCCAGATTCTTCCCAAAATATGGTGCTCAGAACTGAACACAGCACTATACATGTGGGCTGACCAGGGCAGAATAGAGTAAGACTACTGCCTCCCTGATCCCGGATGCTAAGCCTTTCTTAATGCATCCTAATATCACATTAGCTTTCTTGGCAAACACATCACATGGCTGACTCATATTGAAACTTGCAATTCATTAAGCCTCCCCAGATCTTATTTCGCTTGAGCCATGGTGATTGAAGATCAAATGATAAAAGAAATGTACATACAAGGGCTTCGTACCTGGTAAATTTGGTACAATTCAACAAGCATCTTTTTAAATCACGTACTATATACAAGGCACCATGCTGGGGATAAAGATACAATACAAAAAAAATAGATGCTACCTTTACACACTTACATTCTTCTGAGGGCTAGAGAGGGAGAGAATGCAGCATGCATACAGATAAACACAGGGTGTCCCTAAAGTCTGGACACATAGGAAAAATGCATATTTTGAAACATTTGGAATATTAACAGACCTTAACCCTCTTGACTTCTTTTTCTGGGGTATGCTCAAGGAGAAGGTGTACTCAATGAAAATCACAGATGCAACACATTTGATTGAATGCATAAAGAGTGAATGTGCTAAAATTGACAGCAATGTGGGGTTATTGCATCAAGTTCACCTGAATCGTGCAAAGCACATCAACCTTTGCATCACAAACTATGGAATTCGTATTGAAGATGTATTTGTTAATATTCCAATTAAATAAAATGTTGAAAATTTCATTTATTTCATTTCTTGAAAATATGCATTTTTGCCTATGTGTCCAGACTTTAGGAACACCCTGTACAAGGCACTTGGAGTAGGGAGGCACAGGAAAAAACAAACAAAAAAAGAAAACAAAAGGATCAGGAAAGGCATCCTGAAAGAGGCAGCCCTTGAGCTGATCGCTGAAGGAAGCTAAGAATTCTAAGAAGCAGAAGTGAGGAGAAAGTACCTTCCAGGATGGGGTATACTAGGAAATGTTTAATAACCAGCTCTTGGTGAGGGGGTTTGGAGGGAGAGGAGAGAAACACACAGTGCACTTTTAAGTTTAATCTACATTGCTAACATTTTCTCCATCACTTTGCTAAGCCAAGGCAATTATCAAAACAATGTCAAGCCCTGATTTGTAGAATTTTGCCGGTTTCCAAGGTGTAAATGCTCATATTGAAAATTGAATAATTGTCTCTTGATAGCCAGTAGGGGCTGGCTTCAGCACACCCTTGATTCTAGTCATGGGGAACAGCCTGGGCAAAGGCACAGGTGCAGGAAATCAAGTGCAAGGTAAGGGAATAGCAAGTCTAAGGTACTAAGATGGTGCAGTGGAGAAAAAACTAGGCTTGAGTCAGGAAGACATGAGGTCAAATGTGGCTTCTGATACTCACTAGCGGTGTGACCTTGGGCAAGTGACTTAACCTCTCCCTGCTTCAATTTCCTCATCTGTAAAATGGGGCTAATAATACAACATACCTCTAAGAGTTGTTGTGAGAATCAATTGAGATAATATGTTTAAAGTGCTTCACAAACTTTAAAGCGCTATATAAATTCTCACCGTTATAAGTAGGCTAATTGGCTGGGACACAGAATGTGAAGCAACTAAGGGGAAATTAGTCTAGAAACATAGGCTGGAGCTAGACTGCTGAGGACTTTAAATGCCAAGAAATAGAGTATGACTTTCATTCTAGAGGCAGTAGAGAGCCAGCAAAGACCCTTGAGGACGAGAGTAACACGGCCAGACCTATTCTTTAGGAGGATTATTAGGTGACTATGTGGAGGGTGGTTTAGAAAGCGGATGAGAGATACTGAACAGGGAGTGACTAGAAATGGGGGGGGGCTAATTAGGAAGCTATTGCAATAGTAAGTGATGATGAGGATCTGAAGTATGATGGTGACCCCACGATTGGAGAAAATATTATATAAATGAGTAGTATTATTACTTCCCCTTTCTTCCCAAATCGCCCATTCACCCACGGTTGTCCCCATAGTCACCTACATAAACAAACCCACCAATAAGATCAAAATGTAGGATTTGATAATAGATTTTGAGCTGGGAGGGAACTTGTGTTTCATCTAGTCCATTTCCCTAATTTTGAAGAAGATGAAACTGAGACTCACAGAAGTTGACAACTTGCCCAGTATCACATAGATAGTAAGTGACAGGGTCAGGACTTGAACACAGGTGTCACAGCAGCTCTTTATATTACACCATTATGCCTTTATATTTTTGAACGCCAAGGAGGAAAAAAAGGAAAAAAAAAAGAGATAAGTAAAAATAAGGAGTGGAAAAGCTGAAAGGTTTTTTTTTTCTGTATGAATTGCTAGATGATGCAGCAGGAAGTGGTACAAAGGTGGAAGAAAGTGAATAGACAGAAGATAAAATTATAATCTGGTACACATGAGTATGTTGGGATGAAGACAGAGTGACCACATTTTTCTAGGTATTCAATTATAATAGACACTATCACTGAAACTCTTAAATGGGTTAGGCTTTCAGAGAGGTTTCCTAAATACCAATATTAAATGGCCAACTCTAATGGCTGAAGCAACATGATAAATAGATGGTTTCCTGGCCTGAGTATCAGTACACATGGGTGCTAGTTCTAACTCTGCCATGAACTAGCTGTGTGACTTTAAACAACTTTTTTAACCTCTTTAGCCTTCAACTTTCTTATCTACAAAAATGAGCACCAAACAAGACTATGTCTACCCTTTGTAACATTCTAGGATAATTACGTTAATTCTTTTATTAATAGATGATCTTTCATATATTAATCTAAAAAGTAAAAACAATGTTTCTTATCATAAAGTTCCTGGCTGAGGACCAAAATAAATGTTTGCAAAGTGAAAAATTTAGTCAAACCATTTATTTGGCTTAAAAAAACCACTACATATGAATGTCATTGATACAGGGAAGTACCAGATGAGGAAATTCTCCCTACCAATACTGGTCAGAGCCTGTTGTGCAACGTATATTGTCTTAGAAAATTGGCTAGGGCAAGGAGAAGTAAAAAGAATTGCTCAGGGTCATACAGACAGTGTTTGGCTTTATACTATTTGAATTTCAACTCTTTTTAAAAACTGGAATTTGGGGTGGCATTAGCATATATATAGACACAGTCACAGTTTAGATTGTTGGCTGTGAAACACGAGATCTGGAAGGGAGCTTGGATATCATGTAGATAGACTTCTTCATTTTATAGATAAGATGATGACATCTCAAAGGTCAAATGACTAGGTTAAAGTCATTCAACCAGTAAATGTCAGAGCTGGGCCCTGAACCCAGGCCTCCATACTGCAAAATCAGAGATCTTTTCACTACTGAAACCATGTTTTATCCTGGTTGTTAGATACAATAGGAAAGAGGGCTAGCTAGTATACATCCTGATTTTGAATGTGGCCACAAAATACACATACAAACATACACACATGTTTAAAAATACAAAAAAAATTATGCCAGTATATTCATTAATTAGTACAATTTTTGGTAATTACACTGCTATTTGGTTGCATTACTAACTTTTTAAATAATTTGGCTTGGAAATAGCTTTTGTTGTACAGAGACTTGGGCTGTAATGGGATTTTCAGTAAGGTGATTTCAGTCATGGAATCTAAGAATTAAAAGGGATCTGAGAAGCTATCTGGTCTATAACATCCTTGACAACTGGTCATCCAGGACTTCTAGTAATAACAAATTCACTTCTTCCATTCTATTTTTGTAGTACCCTTAATGTTAGGATGGCCTTTCTTTCATTGGATTTAAATCTGCTCCTCTTTACCTTCTAATACCGCTTGTTCTATCCTTTGGGACCAAGTAGAACAAATCTAATCCTTTTTCTCCATAACAACCTGTTACATGCTTGAAGGCAACTATTAGAGCCCCCCTACTTTCTTGAAACTAAATATCCCCAAATCTTTTGAAGGATTCTCATAAACAACCTTCATCATCCAATCTACAAATGATGCTAGTCACCTTTCTCTGACTGTTAGTGTTCTTAAAAAGTGTCACATGGAACTGAACAAAATATTCCAGATATGCTTTGGCCAGGGCAGTGTACAGCAAAATTATCATCCCCTCTTGTTCTTCATGCTGTCCTATTAATCCAATAAAAGAATACTTTAACTTTTGAAGCTACTATATCATAGTGTTGACTTATAGGGGCTGAGAGTACCCTAAAATTTCTAGGTCTTTTCCATACAAACTGTTTGCTTTCCACATCTCTGGGGTTGAGATGCAGTACAGTACAGTGGCATCAGTAGTAGCTTTGGACAGTCATGCCAAACTCAAATAGAAAATGCGGGAGCACTAAACCATATAGAACAATCCCTGGGAGCTGCATATTGACTTAGAAAACCACATATTAATATTATCTATGTTATATCATATCATTATTTATTTTGTCAGATATTTCTCAGTTATCATTTTAATCTGCTCCCAACTGCATTCTGGAGTGTTGTGGGCTGCATGAAGATCTGCAGGCCAAGTGTTTCAGGCCCCTGGATTTGGAGACAAAGTATTTGAGTATAAATCCTGCCTCTGACACTTATTCCTTACATGAGCTTGGACAAATCACTTACATCCTCTGAGCCTTGATTTTCTCATCTGTGAAATAAAAGGGTTAAAATAAAAAATTACATAGAGGGCTCCTTTCAGGTCTATATATGTGGTGTTATATTTGTGCAGTTAATCTTTTAAAGCCCAAATATAGAAGTTTATATTTAATATTATTAAATTTTATCTTCTCAGATTTAGCTTATGGTATTAGCATTTTAAGAAATTTTGAGATCCTTACTCTGACATCCAGCATGTTAAATATTCCTCCCACGATGTGTTCATCTGTAAATATGGTAAACATGCCACTTGTGTTTTCATCTAACTCATTGATTAAAATGTTGGATAACAAGGCACCAAGGACATCCATGGATGGGGTCCTCTAATATAGTAGGGTCAAACTCAAATAAAAATAGGAGCCACTGATCCAAAAATAAACATCCTTGCATACCACATACTGACTTAGTTTTAAAATGTAATATTATCTATATTTTATTGTATTTTTATTTACTTTGTTATATATCTATCAATTATACTTTAATTTGGTTTGGGCCACATTTTGGCATGTTGTAGGCCTCATGTAGCCTGTGGGCCACATGTTCGACAGCTCTGCTCTAATAGAACCTCCCCCCCAAGATTAACATTAATACTTTAATATCTATTCTTAATTTCACTTAAATGTATCGTCATCTGGCCCACATCTCTTTACCCTGTCCAAAAGGATACCATAAAAACCTTTGTCAAATTCTTTACTCAAATCCAAGTTTATGTTACCTATCACATTACCCTGAGACATCAGGCCAGTAATCCTAACTGAAAAGGAAATGAGGCAAGATGAACATTGAGATCTTTCTTGAAACCATGCAGGCTTTTAGAGATCCCTGATTCTCTTTCTACACACTAAATAACTATCTTTTTCAATAACAATTCTGCAATTTTGCCAGGAAATAAAGTCAAACTTGCAGACCTGAAGTTGGAGATCTCTATTCTTTTCCTAAAAAAAAAAATTAAAAAGACATTATTTGCTTGTTTCTAATCTAATAGAATCTCTCCCTGTGTTTTTGACCTGTATAAAGTTAAAGCTGAAATTTGCAAATATCCGCAAACTAGGTAATCACAGAGCTAAAACTAGATTTTAGTCATTTTGGATTGAATTATTATTGATATTAAGCTGCTAAGTGAGGTAAATGTGAGTAGCCCTCATTTATTAGTCCCACTTAACACTCCTTTGTTGTTTTCAATAAAGGCAGTGAGGGTGAAGGAGGACCTAACATGCCCCTGACTACAGTGTTCCTGATAAAAGGAAGACAAATTAAAAGTAAAGGGTGACAGGGAAGAGAAGAGCTGGCTCTTGTTGGCATAAATAATGCTGCAAGTAGAATGAGCCCATTAGGTCTGAAGGCAAATGGAAAAGGAGTTATGCTGAATGAATGCCTAAATAGCCTATTTTTCTGCTTCTGTAGGCTTTGAAATCTCAGGTGGCTGTGAATTCTTAAGTATCAGGCACCTTAGCTGAGACTTTTGTATAATTTTTCGTATAATTTTGTTCATGCCTTACATATAAACTATCCTTTTTAATTATTTACTCCATTTCCTCTATCCATGAAAACTCATTTCTGTTTTAGTCAAGTCAGTCTGCTTCCTGTCCCCACAGTACACCATAGCTATGCCCCTCTGTCCCAATTTATCGAAATTGCCCTGGGACGTATCATAGGCTCTGTAGAAGAATTAGACCAGCCAGTGGTGCTAAAAGTAAAATGCTTTTATTGGTCACACAAAGGAAGCCTAGAAAAATGCTTTTATTGGTCACACAAAGGAAACCTAGAAATTTGAAGAGGGGAAATCCAGGGGATAGAAAGACAGAGGAGGAGTCAGAAGTTTACAGTGAGGACAGCAACCTGCTCCCATAAAGTGAGGCAGCAGTCAACACTGCTGAAGCAAACCGGAGAAGTGGGGGTGGAGAAAGAATGAAAAAAGAGATACTAGCACCTTGGGAATGAACATGTTCAGGTCAAGAGCAGAAAGGGTTTTCCTAGAATAGAAGTTCTTAAGCTTTTTTTGTGTTATGGATTGCTTCTCAGAAAACATTTTTAAGTGTGCAAAATAAAATACGTGAGATTATAAAAGCAACTGATTAAATTGAGATAATTATCAAAATATTAGAGAAAAATTCATGGACTCCAGGTTAAGAATCACTATCCTCCAACTTTGGCTACACTGAGGCTACCCTGAACTCTCATCACCCCTCCCATTTTGGTGGTTAGAACACCTGGGCATATCCTCACTTCATGGATCAGGAAAATTCAGGAAGAAACAAATAGGAACCAGAGATTTTTAATGGGTATGGGCAAGCAGCTGATTCTGATTAGTATCTTATCTCTTGGACATTTGAGAGGTTGTATGGGAAATAGGAATTTCTATTATGAAAGCTTCCAGGCATAAGAAAAAAGAGAAAGTGTGACAGGCAACAGGAGAAGATAGTTCTAAAGAAAGGGTTCTTAATCTGGGATCCATGAATAGGTTTCAAGGAATCTTTGACCTTGGATGGGAAGAAAAAAATCATCTTTATTTTCACTAACCCCTAAGTGAAATTCAGCATTTATTTCCTTCAATTGTTTGAAAACATTATTCTGAGGAGGGATCCATAGGCTTCACTGGACTGTCAAAGGGGTCCATGACATAAAACAGGTTAAGTACCACTAGTCTAAAGCAAAGTCTCAAAATGTTGAGCCCAGAAAACAAAAGAGGCTTTTCCTCCTTCTGCATTTATGCTATCTCTTTGCCACCTGGAATAACTGCTGCCTTTTTTTGCTTTCACAATTTAATCCTACCTGTCCTTCAATGAGGAGGAGAAGGAATAATGATAGTAGTTCAAGTACTGATATCTCCATTGTGCAGATGAGAACATTGAAGTCCAGGGAAGTTACGTGTCTTAAAGGATCCTAGACTCCACAGATTTAGGGCGGAAAGGACCTCGGAGATCACCTAGTCGGCTCATGCAGTTAGTAAGTATGGGGTCCAGGAATGAAAGATAGATCTCCTGAGTACAAATCTACAGTGCTTTTCAAGACATCTGCTCTCAAGGTCTACCTTTTCCATGAAGTCTTCCCTTTCTAGAATCATAGAATGTCACACTTATTAAGAGACTTTAATGAAAGCTTCATGCCACCTCTTTATTATACAGATGAGGACACTCATCTGGAAGGCCCTGGGTCTAAAAATTATTGTACAGTAGGCTAAAGCTGGAAAGGACAACAAATGGCTTCTTGTGCAGCCCTCTTCATTGTCCAAAAAATCTCACAGAAGCTTAGAGAAAAAACTGATTTCAAGGTCAGATGGCTAACAAGTGGCAGAGCCGAGCAGCGTACCCAGATGTTTAGACTCCATGTCCACTTTTCCTTATGTTATACCATACTTCCAGAGTAGAATTTAAAATCCTTGAAGGCGTGAATGACACCTTACATACCTACCCCTTGGCTATGAAGCATTTAAGAATTGTTTGTTGGATTATTCTGGATACTTCCCAAGGTCCTCATTGATTTTTCCCTTCTCTGACCTAGAGTACTTATTTCTGCAGTCAGACATTGAGGCATTTAATTAATGATACTCTCTTCTATTGTTCTCATATTGAAATCTGTGTGCTCTTTTTGGGTAATGACTCCATGAAAATGAAATAATTATGAGATAAGAATAACATGGCATTTAAGCAAAGGCCAAAATGTATAGTACAAATAGGCCGTAATGGGGGAGGTTGGAAGCATGTTGCCCCAGGGAGAAGAGAATGCAGAGTCATGCCAGCTCCAAATATTACATTTTCAGTGTCAGCATTTGCATTGTGGATTTGGCAAACACTACAGATCAGGGCTTGATTTATTTTTTGTTGATTGTCTAAACTTAAGAAAGTGATGGAGAAAATGGTAATAATGTTACGAATTTTGGAAAGCTGGTTGTTAAATATTTTTGAGGGGAAGAAAAGCTTGGAACACCAAAGTCACTAACACTTGAATGAGAGCAAAGGATACTAGAAAGACATGTGATGGGGTTCCAGAGAAAAGCCTAATATACACCAAATTTTGCCCAAAGTTGCCTCTGATTTAGGCATTTCAAATTGTATATCTGTAATATCAATTAAGTTGGGACTTTCTTACTGTTTTAAAATAAGTGTCTTTGATTGAGCCTTACTAGGTGCTAAGCCCCAGGCCCAAACCCATATTAGGTGCTAAGCTTATGTGGGTGTGAATTGGTAACTAAGGTGGGGCTCCAGGTGGGGCCAGTGAAGGGAGGTGCTAACACCAGAGCCAATCAAAGGAGCCTAAGTTCTGGTTGCTCAGATGACGTTTGATGATGTCTGAAACTGCATAAAAAGGGAAGGCAGAGCTGTTTGCTTAAGGCTCCCACTCTTGGAGGTACACTGATGTGGAGACTCTGGGCAGCTGTAATTAAGAGCCCACCAGCTGAACTCAGATGTTGATGCTCTTTGGTAACTATGAATTGTATTTGGTCTGTTTGTAATTTCTTCGTATTTCCTCTGAAGTTCAGGGTGCTAGTTCTTTCCCATGAACTAAGTGAACGATATTTGTGTGCTGGATTAAAGTAAGCTTGTTAACCCCTTAGCGTTGCTTTCCTTAGTAAAGCGGATCAAAAGAACCTGGGCTTTTGCAGCGTTCTGTGAGCTGGTTGTTGTTGGTTTTACACCCCCACAGCAGCTGCTAGCCAGATTGTTGAAACAATATCTGATAAGCCTCTCAAATGCGATGTATCCATCCAAAACTGAACTCACTTTTCCCCAAAACCCACGCTCTTCCAAATTTCCTCATTTCTTTCAGAGGCCCCACTATCCTCCTTCTAGTCATCTACTTTCATAACCTTGGAATCATCTTTGATTCCTTATTCTAATTTAGCCAATCCATTGTCACGTTTTCTCCATTATACTTCCACAATATTTCTTGTATCCCTTCTCTTTTCTACATTCATATAGCTACCACTCTGGTTCAGACCCTCATCACCTCTAATATATACTACTGTAATAGCCTCCTAATAGGTCTCCCTGCCTGAAGACCACAGGA
>CM053624.1:129503272-129527374 GCA_028646595.1 Phalanger gymnotis
CTTTGGGTCACCTGCAATCTTGATTCTTCTGAATGGGAGTCTTTCATGATCTTTAAACCAATAGCATCAACAGGGGAATATATTAATGGTAAAAAGATAAGATTTTGCAGAGTTGTACTGCTTGGGATTTTTGAAACCACTGTGAAATTTCCCAAATGCAATCCAGCCCAATATCCTCTACTTTTTCAATTCTTGTCCTACAAAAATATCTAGAAGCGAGCTAGGTAGAGGTGTGTGTGTGTGTGTGTGTGTGTGTGTGTGTGTGTGTGTGTGTGTGTGTGTGTAAGAGAGAGATACAGAGAGATGAATAGTTCAATGGAATGATTCAATGGACTGCTCACCCAAATACACAATTTAATATGAGCAATAAGCATTTTTCATCCACTTTGCTTTTCTATTTTTAATAGTTAGGCTGATCTGTTTGAGTTCATCAAGGACATTCCTAGTGTATGCCTCAACCATTCTCATAAAGTTTTTTAGATGAGAAAGTAAGCATTTGGATAAGTAGTTAATTTTTTTTGTTACTCCCCACTTCCACCCCTCAGTGCTTTTACATTTTCTATTCCTTTAGATTCTTCTCATCTTTGAGTTATCTTGCAAGTTGATCTTTGTGTATCTTGAAAATCATGCCATCTTCAATATATTTTTCTTCTGTAAGGATATATTAAGGTCCATCCAGGCTTTCTAATTCATCTTTTTAAGTACCATATGGCCTCAGACGCTTGTTAGTTTTGTGACCCTGGGCAAGTCACTTAACCCTGTTTGCCTTAGTTTCCTCCTCTGTTAAATGAGCTAGAGAAGGAAATGGAAAACCACTTCAGTATCTTTGCCAAGAAAACACCAAATGGGATCACAGAGTCAGACACAACTGAAATGACTCAACAACAACATGAGATACCATCCAAATATAATAATTCAACTACTGTGTCTGATAAGAAGAACTTACCAATAGACCTGTTCCATTTCATAGCTATTTGTTGTTCATCCAGTTTCACCTACAAATAATCTTAGGGTAATTTGGGTCATATTTTCATCCAATTTCCCTGAAGATTCATTTTCCTTTCAATGGCTTTTTGCTATTTTTTGATGTGATAATTACTCATCATTTTCCATAATGCTTCGCAGATGAACTGTATGCTCTATATTTGGCAAGGAGATGAATTGTTTTCTGGCTGAGGAGTTTTGTTGGCTCTCTTGGCCCCTCAGTTTTGGCAACTGTTTCAAATTGATTAAAATTCCCTAAGAAATGATGATAGAGTCAATTGTCATGCATTTCAACCATTTGGAGGTCAATATTTGTTTAAACAAGTCAGGTTTTAGCTGCTATAACTGCATAGAGTACCTTCTCATTTTTGTCCTTTCTTCTAATTTTGTACTTATTTTGATTTGACCACTGACTCTAAAAAGACTACTTTGTCAATAACAGGTCATTTCTTTTCTCTTTCAATACAATTTTATTCTTTGTGATGTTGTTTGATGTTCACTGCATGAACCATCTTCCAGTGGTGTTGTTAACGAAAATATTTATCATGTTCAGATGTGAGCCTTCTAACTGATCTATAGGCCTTTGCTCTCTCATTTATTGATCCGAAATCATATTTTTCAATAGTTTCCACCATTTTCCCATGTGACCACTTTCACAAGGAAATCACCCAGGTATAAAGGTATAGATTACCTTAGTTTGGAGATCTTTTATAGCCTAAGAACCAGGGGAGTATTAATCCCTTGTCCACTTTTATGCCACATCATCATCACCACAAAAATAAAAGGGAGCTATTAAGGGCAATGGGCTATTTTGTGCTTTCTTCTCATCATTATTGCCAGAAAATTCACTACCTACCTTACGTTCAAACTTCTAATGATGAACATCTCCATTTGTATAAAAATATGTTCTTGTTCTCTCTCTCTCTCTCTCTCTCGCTTTTGTTTTCTCTTTCTTGCTCACTCTATGTGTCTCTCCATCTCTTTCTGTCTCTCTCTCCCTCCCCTCTCTGTCTTGCTCACATTCTTTCTTTCTTGCTTGCTTTTGTTTTATCTCTTTCTCGGTCACTCTGTCTGTCTGTCTGTCTCTCTGTCTCTCTCTGTCTCTCTCTCTCTCACACACACACACACACACACTGTTGTTCTGGTTTTGAGTCCACTTATGCAAACTAAACACATTGTTTCTCATGAGTCAATCATACATAGCATCTGCCAAGGCTTATTTGATATTCCCAGATCCTAGAATTCTTCCATGCGAGACCACAGGAGGGCCAAGCATCATTGTAGTTTCTCTGGCCGGGCACAGATTTGGGTTACCTATGTTGCTATGCTCCATTAATTATCATATTCTCTTATAGGGTTCACCATTGGGGTCATCCTGAACTTTCTGGTTATTTACATATCTTTAGATTGCCAGGGGATCTGTACCCCAGCACACAGCCCTATTTGTGTGCTAACTCACACTCAGCTTGTGTACAGTTATTATTCTGCTCTCCTTAACTTACACCACAAATCACTCTAAGCATTACATTAACATTCCAACCATACTTCTCTGCACACTTCTGACTTCACTCAATGCACTCACCATAAACAACTTCTAGCCAAACTCACACCACCTTGTAGCTTGGGAGATAATTCACAGCTAAAGATAGTTAAGAACTCTTTTTACCTCAATGACCAGCTAATGTTTCTTCAAAGTCTACCATAGCCCAGTCCTCAGATGGCACAAAAAGTCTTTCATTCATCCTATGCAGAAAGCCTTGGCAAAGCTTGCATTCACATAATACAGCCTTCAATCATGATATTTGCTAACACTTATATAGTACTTCATGATTTTTCAAAACACTTTACATAATTAATAATATAAAATAATTATATATAATTGTATTTGATGGGATTTGATCCTCACAACAACCCTCTGAGGTAGTTGCTATCGTTATGCTAAGCTTATAGATGAGGAAACTGAGATTAAAAAAGATTACGTAACCACAGAGCTAATAAGTATCTGAGGCAGTATTTGAACTCAGATCCTCCTAATCTGGGTTTCAAGTCCAGAACTTTCTCATCCCCACTGCATGATAAGATATCAGAGAAGCACTTTAGGGGAGGAAATATGTTTATATAGACCAATTAGAGATTATAAAAGCAATAATTTTTAAATAATAAGCTATAACAAGTAATACAGTAGATTAAATAATCTCTAAGGACCCTTCTAGCACTTTTGTTCTTTGAATCTTTGAATAATGTGTCTGAGAATAAATCTGCTTTTAACAAAGTGGGCCTGGGTACAGAAAAGGCAGAAGGAAATCCTGGCCCCCTCAGGAGCAGGGTGGTAGCGATACACATGAAAGTGGGCAAGCCTGTGATTCTGTCTCATGAACAGGAGAAGCAAGAACTCAAGCTCCAAGATGGAGGCATAGAAGGTACAACATTGCCAGTCCTTGCTAGCCCTGTCACCTGTGAGCAGAAGACACTCTGCCTGCCACTGTAATTCTTCCTCTGAACAGTTGAGGGATTGTTCAAGGAGAAAATACTGATCTGCATTTCCTTTTGTGTGAAAAGGGAATGTCCTGTGAAGACCTAGCAGTTAGAGAACCCACGTCCCAGAAAAACACTTCTTTGTGCCTTCTACACAAGTCTCAACCTTGTTCACAAATAGAGGAATTGCTCTAACTTTATCATTGAAATGACAGTATTTATGAACAGTCCTCAGGCCTGCCGAGTCTTTCTGTGACTAGCACTTTTGTCACTGTGACAAACACTAATAAACCATGGCAACTGGAAGGTCAGAGATTCTGCATTTTCAGAGGCCAGACAGAATCACTTCAGAAGCTAATCTTTGTTTAGTCCACTCCAGTCTAGGGAGCGTGGAGTTAGCCTCTTCCCTTTGTGCCTGGTATAGTTGCTTAAACATGGTAAGAACTTAATAAATGTTTGAATTGAATGACACTGAATTCACTTAAGATGGAGACCAATAAGAACATTCCTGTCGGAGGGGCAGCACATTTTTGGATCTCCACTGTGATGCAGCATCTCTATCTTTTGGACAGCCGGTTTCATTTTTGGAAGTAGCCAAAAGTAATTCAGAGTCAAGTCCCCTAACTGAGGTAGGTGATCAAGCTCGGTTATGTGGTTGTACATAGGCAGCTAGGTAATGTAGTAGATAGAGCACCAGGCCTGGAGTCAGGAAGACTTGGGTTCAAATCTGGTCTCCAGCATTTATTAGCTGTGTGACCCTGAGCAAGCCTCTGTTTCCTCATCTGTAAAATGAGCTGGAGAAGGAAATGGCAAACTACTCCAGTACCTTTGCTGAGAAAAACGCAAATGGGGTCACAAAAAGTCATTCACATCTGAAAAATGACTGAATAACAATAAAAAAGTGACAATAAAATTCAAGTAGCATCTTACACATTGTTAGCTTTTGATTAGACTTGTATTGTATCAGCATTGGGAGCTCCTCGTGAGTTTATATTCATGCAGAGATGCAAAAATTTTCTCTTAAACACTTACTTTAGACTAGAGCACTGAAAAGTGAAGTGACTTGCCTGGGCTCACAAAGACAGTGTGTGCCAGAAGTAGGGTATGAATCCACATCTTCCTGATTCTGAGGACAGCTTTCTTTCTTCTAGTCAGGCTGCCCCTCACCCAGGAGGTGCTTAATCACCTCTTCTTTAATTGAATCGAATCACTGATTGTCCAGTGTGGTTTTTAAAATGACTCTGAAGGAAGTATCAAAGAGGAAATTCCAAACCTTTAACCAACAGGTTCTATCATAGACTCACAAGGTAAATACTTGGAAAGAAAACATTCACTTGGATATACAAATTTGGGTACATTTTTATAAAATTAATGTCATGTATGACTTGATTGTGACATCTTGAATAGGGTAAGGCCAAGTAGAGGCCAAATGAACCCTGAATTGTTCTTCTCGCTCTTTTTTTTCACCTTTTTTCATTGTCTCTCATTCTCCCCCCTCCCCCATACACACTCTAGCTCTTTTACAAAACAACTCTAACATCTTTCATACATGTCTTGGAAATAATAGTGAAATGAGAGTCAAAAGAACTGGGTTCTAATCTTATATATAAGTCGTATAACAAATCATAGACATCTTAAGAGTTTTAGAGATAGAAGGAACCTTAGAGAATATATCTAGTCAAATCTTCTCTTTTTAGATATGGGATAACTGAGGCTCAGAGAGGTCACGTGACTTGCCCCCAAGTCAAACAGTGAGCTAGTAGAAAAAGCTGGGCCTCAAACCTAGCTCTTCTAAGTGCCAATGCAGTGTTGTTTTTGCTATACTGGGTTTGTCTCCCTTTACCCCTCTGGTCTTCAGGCTCCTAATCTATAAAAACAGGAATAATAATAAGTGCCTTGCCTTACTGTGAGGGTCAAATAAGATAGTATCTGAAAGAGACCTTTATGAACTTTGAAAATATAATGATACAATAAATAAAATATAATTTTTTAAAAAGATGTCTGATTCTTTGTCATGACCCTCTGGAAACTTGGACTCCAGAGCTTAGCACAATACTTTACACAGAGTAAGCACTTAATAGATGCTAATTGACTGGCTGCCTTATTGGACTCCACCCTTTGTGTCTCAGTTTTGACAGGTAGGGCTCAGGCCTCCACTACACTTGCCCAAGCTGGTACCCTCTTTCCTCCATTTTCCAGTAATATTTGTCCTCTTCCCCCATTAGAATTTAATCTGGAAAGGACGGACTGTTTGTGTTTATATTCCCAGGAATATTATATATTCCCAGGACTTACCCCAGTTCCCGGTACACACATAGTAATCACTAAATAAATGTGTTTTGTCTCTCTCTCTCTTGCCCCATCTCAATTTCTCTTTGTCTCTCTCACTCTCTCTTATTCTCTCCCTCTCTCCCTCCCTCTCACTTTCCCTCTCCCTCTCCCCACCCCCGTCTCTCTCTCTCTCTCTCTCTCTCTCTCTCTCTCTCTCTCTCTCTCTCTCTCTCTCTTCCTCTCTGTCTTACTCTCTCAGTCTATTTCTCTGTCTCTGTCTCTTCTTCTGTCTGTCTCTCTCATTAACCCCCAAACTATCCCCATGTTAGGTGATGACCACTTAAAAAACCCCACAAATCTTGGCAGATAATCAAGCTTGAGCTATAGATAGAAACTCAAAGTAAAACATATAGTTCCCCCTACCCCACCAAAAAGAGCGGTTTTTGTGCATGGGGGCTTGAGGGCCAGGTTCTCCTGTTTTCTTTGTGTTGAATCCATTGCTACTAAAAAGAGGAGTTTTCCAAACTTGATTCTGCTTAATCCAAAGAGGAACATTTTTCGACAGTGGCACCACAAAAGAGTCCAAACCTAGCTGCTACAGCCACCACCGATCAATCTTCTCTGTAGCCTTGTTACCCAGGCTTCTTTGAGACTGAGTTGTTATTGAACTAAGTCTAAGTCTAAGTAATTAATCTTCCCCACCCTGCAGCTCTTGCACACAGGCAGCCTCCACTGAGGCCGACAGAGGTGCTGCAGATTAGTTGTTTAAATGTAGACGGGAAAGTTGATAGCACTAACAAGGAAAGTCAAGCTAATCAAATAAGTTGCCCCATGATAAATGCTATTAGGAAGCAGAAAGAAGGGGTTAATCATTGTTCCTGCCATGATTTGGTTATTACTTGATTAACCTAATAGTTATGAGTGAAGCTTAAAGTACAAATTCCTGTTTATTTGGGGGAAAAGAATCTGCTAAGGCTTCTTCTAGATACTGGACCATTTTGTATTAATTGGGTAGCATGAGGATTGCATGGAGTTAAATGAAGAACTCAAAAAAATATCAAGCAAACTGACAGATATTCAATAGCAATTAATTTTTTTTAACCACAGGTTCAGATATGGGTAATGGAAACAATAGCGGAGCGTAGAATCCAGTGAAATCATTTTTCATGGAAGCGAGAGACGGAGGTGTAAATCCACAGACCTCCAGCTCCAGGGCGGCGGGATTTTATTTTTTGTTCTGGTATATTATTTTTAAGTTAATCTAATACATGGTGAATTTAAATGAAATAATTTCCCTTAAATTGGATTTTTTTTCTTTGAACATGCTTACTGTAATAATTCAGCAATCTCCTATGTCTGATTACATCTCTATTAAATATAATGAGCCTGTAATACACCTTCATTAAGGCCCAAATGGGGCTGTTACAGTGTGTCTCAGACAGTAGTTGAGGCCATGTGGAAATTCCATTGACATTTCTTTCTTGAATCAAATTTACTTCTGTCAAATCTAAGACAGTAGACAATGATGAACCAGGGAATACTTATTAAATATATATATATATATGTACATGTATACATATATATGTGTGTGTTTTATATGTGATGGCTGTAACATATATATATGTATATATAATACACACATATACTTTATAAATTAATATTTGATTACAGTGAGTCTGAGTCTGCATGTGGCCACTGATCAAGCAGTTATCAATTCTTTCATTTTTGGGGGCCATCTCAATCACCAATTTCTGGTAACCTGATCAGTGATTGAAGCCTTGGGCCAACTTTGTTTTGCTCTGGTGTTTTCATAATATCAGCTTTATTCAGGGATATCCTGTACTGTGATTTTGTTGTAATCATTTTCATCACCAGTGTCCTATTGCCATTTAAAGTTTGTGAAGCACTTTAAATACACGATCTCATTTGACCCTTATAATAGTTCTGTGATTTACGTACCATGGGTATTATTAACTCCATGTTGAATATGAAAAACTAAGGCCAGATAAGAAATGTATCTTGTCCCTGGTCATATAGCTTGACAGAGCTGGGATTTGAACCCAGGTCTTTTTGACTTCAAGTCTGGCACTCTATCCACTAGTCCTCCTTTTAGTTATTTGCATTTTTAAAATACCTGCCAGTCTCTTGGCATTGCATTAAAGCTGGTAAATATAATCATTTTGCATATTAAAACATCCTAAATTCTATTTCTGGTGCCATGAAATTTCTAATTCATTTCTAGAGTTGATTAGCAAGGATTAGGGAGTGTATAATCAGGCTCATTAATAGCTACTATAACTAACGTAGTCAGGCCAATTGAGGCTTTGGAGGTTATCCCAGAGAGCACGCCCTCAGAATCTTCCAGGAACTCCAAGGACAAGACGACGTATTACATGGGTTCTGGAAACGAAAAACTTCTTGGTTATTGCCACGAGATGGCTCAGCACTGAAAGGAACTTTGGCGATTTAGAATAATATGATAATTCCTGATTAATCCCTTGATTGTTCGCCTTAGCTCATGATAGCAGAATGAGGGCAAGATGCCACTTCTGATAATGTTAGGCAAGGACCCCAAGGCGCTAGTTTTATTGCTTGTGTGCTGATAAGGAACCCAAAACTGATTTTGTTCTTTGTTCATGTCCAAGTGATAGCTTTAGACTAGACATATACAAAGCAAAATAGTCTCATCTATGAAACTATGGAAACTCAGTGTTGGAAGGAGCCTTAAAGGTCCACTCAGAGGCAGCTAGGAGGCACAGTGGATAGCGCACTGGGCCTAGAGTCAGGGAGAACTGAGTTCAAGATACTTCCTAGCTGCGTGACCCTGGGCTAGTCACTTAACCTTTCTTTTCCTCAGTTTCCTCAACTGTAAAAAGGCGATAATGTTAGCTCTTAGCTTCCGGGGTTCTGAGGATCAAATGAGAAGATATTTGTAAAACACTTAGCACAATGTCTGAAACACAGTAGGCACTTAATAAATGTCTGTTTTCTTTTCTCCTTCATCTTATCTAACCTTCAACCTAGTCCTGAGATCTTTTTCATAGCAGCCCTGCCACATGACTTTCCATCTTTTGCTTAAACATTTCAAAGGATGTGTCTCAAGTCTCTCCCCATTCCAATGCATTCTCCAGTCAGCTGTCTAATTAATTTTCTTAAAGCACAAATCTGACCATAAACTCCCCTTTTCAGTAGATTCACTTCAGTGGCTCCCTGTTACCTTCAAGATTAAATATAAAATCTTTTGTTTGGCTGTCCAAGCCCTTCAAAACCTGACCCCTTTTTACCCCTCCAGTCTTCTAACACTTTAGTCCTCTTCATGTATATTCTGATCCAGTGACAGTGGCACTAGCCTCCTTGCTTTTCTTCACATAAGACACTCCATCTTTTAGCTCCAAGCATTTTTGCTGGCTTGTTCTCCTTGCTCAAAATACTCTTACTCCTTATCTCTGCCTCCTGGCTCCCTTCAGATCTCAGCTAAAGTTCTATCTTCTGTAAGAAATCTTTCTTGGTTCCCATTATTGCTAGTGCTTCCCTCTAAAATTACTCCTCCTCCTCCCCCCACATATACTATGCATCCTTTATACATCTTGTTTGCTCATGTGTTACTATTCAATCATTCAATCATGTTCTATTCTTCATGACCCCATGGACCATAGTATGCCAGACCCTTCTATCTTCCACTATCTCTCAAAGTCTGTCCAAGTTCATGGTCATTGTTTACATGACACTATTTATCAATCTCATCCTCTGCTGTCCCCTTTTCCGTTTGCTTTCAATCTTTCCCAACATCATAGTCTTTTCCATTGAGTCCCATCTTCTCATTATGTAACAAAGTATTTAAACTTATGTTTGTACATAGTTGTGTATGTGTGTGTATACATATATATATGTATATATATACATATGTGTGTTTATATGTATATGTGTAGAGATATAGATATAGAAATAGATATAAAGAGTCTCTCTCATTAGACTGTGAGTTCCCTGAGAGCAGAGATTACCTTTTGCTTTTCCCAGTATCTTGAGTTTAGTAAAATGCCTCACATTTAGTAGGTGTTTCATAAATGTTAGTTTACTGACTGATGAAGCTCACTATTTTGTGAGACAGTCTATTCCACACCTCTAAAACAAGAAGTTCTTTATATTGAGCCAAAATTCTCTCCAAATTACTTGTATTTTCCCTATCTCTGCCCCCCCAAATATAATCTAGGTGCCTCTTCTCAATCCCCACATTCCTAAAATATAAAGCAAGATAGATGTATGTCCCAGCAACAATCAATAATGAAGCTTTTGTCAGGGGTGGGGAACCTGCAGCCTCAAGGCCACATGTGGCCCTCTACGTCCTCAAATGCAGCCCTTTGACTGAATCCAATCTTCACAGAGCAAATCCCCTTAATAAAAGGATTCATTCTGTAAAACTTGGACTCAGTCAAAAGGCTATACTCAAGGACCAAGAAGGCCACATGTGGCCTTGAAACCACAGGTTCCCTGTCCCTGCTTTTGCTTATGAATCTGAGTAGGAAAGACCTTTTTGCAATCAAACTGTAAGTAGAATTCCTCTTAATATAATAGGAAGAAATAAATACCAGAAAAGAGTGTTATCAGTTCTTAAGCTAAGATACTATTGCTACCAACCGTATTTACTGATTTATACCCTGACAAGTAATTTATTGGAATCATAGAATGGAAGGATCTCAGAGGCTAGCTAGTCACAGAATTGGAGAATTGAAGGAGTTGAAAAGGACCAGAAAATCTATTTAGTTCAATCTACACTTGAAAATAGTCACCACTATAAACGCCTAAGAAATGACCATCCGACCTCTGCCTGAAGACCTCCACATAGAGGGACCCCACCTCTTGATTTAGCCCACTCCACTTCTGGATAGTTTGGATTCCTAAGAATTTTTCCTGAAGTCAAGTCTAAATTAGTCTCTTTGCAATTTCTTTATCTTGCCAACCAATGCAAAACAGAAAATATCTAATATCTTCTCCATTTGGTGGCCTTTAAAAGACCTGAATTCACTCTAAGAATTTTCTTCTCCAGACTAAACATGATCAGTTCCTTTGGCTAATCCTCATATGGCATGAATTCAAAGTCCTTCACCATCCCAAGTACTCTCCAGCTTTCCAAAGCCCTTTTTAATGAGACACCAAGAACTGAACCAATTTTCTAGATGAGGTCTAATGAGGGCAGTTTATGGAAGGACGGTTGACTCCTCATTCCTCTGTTAACACAGCTCAGAATCACTTGAGCTTCATTGGACGCTTCATGAAACCATTGACCCATATTGAGCTCGAGCTAGCAGTCCACTAAAACCCCCAGATCCTTTTTTTTGGAACTGCTATCTGATCATGACTTCCTCTTTTTACTTGTGAAGTTTGATTTCTTTTTATATCCATGCATAATATGTTACAATTTTTTCCTGTGCAATTTCATCTCATTAGATTAAGCCAATTCAACACCTAGCCATGATTCTATTGGACCTTGACTGTCATGCATTGTGTTAGTGATCCTACTCAGCTAGATTTCTTCTACAGATGTAATGACAATTCCATCTATGTCTTTGTCCAAGTCACTTATTGAAGTGCCAAAGAGCACAGTGCCAATTACAAATCTGTGAGGTACTCCACTAGAAACCCGCCATGGTGATATTGACTCACTGGATAGTGACTGACTTCTTCACGGGCTTCTCTTCAGCAACTAGCTCTAAATCCATCTATTCTTATCAGGTCTTATCTGGCCCACATCTTTCCATCTTCTCCACAAAATCATATGAAATAATTTATCAAGAGCTTTGCTAAAAATCTAAGTAAACTATGTCCCCTAATCTACTAATTTAGTAATCCTGTAAAAATTTTTAAATTAGTCTGGCATAATATATTCTTTTTTATTTATTTTATTTGTTTAATTAGATTTTTTTATTTTTAGTTTACAACACTTAGTGTTCTTGATTTTCAAATTTTCTTCCCTTCCCTCCTGTCCACCTTACCCCCAAGACACCATGCAGTCCGATATAGATTCTACATATACCTTCTCATTAAACTTATCTACACAATAGTCAAATTGCAAAGAAGAATTATGACCAATGCAATGAATCATGAGACAGAAGAAATAAAACAAAAAAAAAAAGGAAAAAAAAGAGAGCAAATAGTTTGCCTCAATCTGCATTCAGACTCCACAGTTCTTTCTCTGGATATAGCTTGCTTTTTCCATCATGAGTCCTATGTTCTTGATGAAGCCCTGTAGTCTATAATAATCATGACTTTCTTGTTAAACTGTTCATCAAATATCTCTTTAATGATTCCATTTCCCAAGAATCAAGGTCAATCTCATTCATCTATTCTTTGCAATTTCTTTTGTCTTCACTTTTTTGAAAACTGGGACATTTGCCTGACAACAGTATTGTGTTACCAATGATCTCTTGATCACCAAATTTAATAGTTGTTTCTCAATCCTCATCCTTCTGGACCTCCCTAAAGTCTTTGACACTGTCAATCACCCTCTTCCAAGTCTTCTCTACTTCAGGCTAAGCATCCCTAGTTCCTTCACCTGATTCTCATGTGGCATGAACTTGAAGGTCTTCTCCAAAATGTTTGCCCTCCTCTGGATACCTTCCAGATTATCAATTACCTTCCCAAAATGCAGCTTCCAGAACTGAATATGATCCTCTAGATATAGTCTGATGGAGACACAGTGCCATGGGACTGTCATCTTTCTAGTGCTAGGAGAAATGCCTCCCTTAATGAAGATAAATATTCCATTTCATTCCTTTTATTCTTTATGTAGCACAGTGACCAATCCAGCTATATATTTTAAAATTTATTTTAATTCTAAATTTAACAAATATCAAATAAAATGGACATTTTAATGTACATAGTAGAAAAAAACAAGAGAGGAATATACCTATGTAACTATATATAAATTTCTATTTCATCATAGCTTCTATCTTCTGTGTGATTATAAATAACTGTAACAAAGACAAGTAGACAGCAAAGAGTTTTCTAAAAGTGACATGGGTGGCGTAGATGCATAAATACCATCTACGATGCCATTAATATTCCTGAGAGATTCCAAAGGGTTTTACAACTTACAGTACTCTGGGTATAGCAAAAGCAATTCCTGTAAGATTACAGGTACTGCTGTGTACAGTAGATTTAAAACAGCAATGGCTTCCTTGTTTCTAAATAATCCCCTAGGAAACAGTTTAGTCTAGACCATTATCTTGATAGTTCATAATTAGGTTCAATAATAAAGCTTGTTTTGCTGACCTAGGTCAGATCCCAGTGTCCACCGCATCTGGGCACAGTGACCTTGCTTTGAGAGTGTATTGTTAGAAAATCCATTATTATCATCCCATACACTTCAGAGAAGTGGCTGTTTTGTGAATTGATGGTGTGATGTTGCCACTTTAGATAAAAGAGTCCATGAATTATTGACTTAATGAGTTAATGTTGCTTGATTTCACAACAAAGTCTTTACAGTCTCGATGCTATTTACTGAACACATAATCACAGCATATGAAGGAAAGTACAGATAATAGGCCGCCTGGTGCATTTGTGAAAAAAAGAGCTGAAGGGAATGCACTTCATGGAAATTTTGCTTCTCCCTGGAAGATGTGACGCCTTCAATATTATATCTAATTCATGTCTAAGGAAGTGACGAATAGTGAGCTCTGCTGCCTTCCTTCAGATTACATTTTTTCTCCATGGGAACTTTTCATGGACTGATTACTTGCTTTTTCCCTTCCCCCAAATCCATGTTAGAGGACAGAGTAAAGCATGAGGACCTAGGTAATCACAGTGGCTGTGCGGTTGTTCCTAAGGTTGCATTGCATACCAGCCTGTGAAATTCCAATAAAGAGAGATGGTGAACTTTGTTGAAGTTTATAGCCATCTATTAGTCTAAAACCAAGCCTCATGGTAGAATACACTGATATTTTGTGTACTGAAAACATCCAGGCAGCATGGTAGAGTAGAAGGAGTACTTAGCTCAGAGTCAGAGGACCTGAGTTCAAATCCCATCTCAGACATTTATTAGCTATGTGGCTCCACATCCTGAGGGACACAAAGGTACAATAGAAGGAAAGGTGGATTTGGAGTCAGAGGACTTGTTACTACTTGTGTGACCTTTCCCAAGTCATGGAACCTCTCAAGGGCTCACTTTTCTCATCTTCAAAATGAAAGTATTGGACCTCTGATGTTTCTTTCAGCTCTAAATAAATTATCCAGGTTGCTCAATCTCTCAGAGACTTACCTTAACTCTCAGTTTCCTTACCTGCAGAAAGAGAATACTAATACTGGCAGTATTTACCTGGTAGAATGCTTGTGAGAAAAGTCCAATGGTAAATCTTAAGACATTAAATAAATAAATTAAAAGTAATTAATTTATATTTATTTATATTATATATTATATTATTTATAATAAATAAGTTAAAGAGATTTTTTACTATGAAAATAACACTAATATCTGGTATTTTACTACACATTTTTAAGTTGGGGCCTTAAAAATAGGGGAATTTATTCTATTTAGTTCAATTCAACAAGCAATTATTAAATATCTACTATGTGAAGGGCACAGTGGCACAGTGCTGAGGATACAAAACCAAAAAATGAAGTAGTCCCTGTTCTCAGGGAGGCTACATTTTAATCATAGGAAGTTATCATTCTTTCCTACCTGGAATATTAAATGAGCAGGCAGTTAGGCGGTACAGTGGATGGAGCACTGGGTCTGGAGTCAGAAAGATCTGAATTCAAATCCAGCCTAAGACCCCTACTAGCTGTGTGACCCTGGGCAAGTCGCCTAACCCTGTTTGCCTCAGTTTCTGTATCTGTAAAATGAGCTGAAGAAGGAAATAGCAAACCACCCCAGTATCTTTGCCAATAAAACCCCAAATGGGGTCACGAAGAATTAGATGCAACTGAAAAACAATTGAAGAACAACAAAATGAGCTTTTAGGATGGCACTAATGAAGGGCCAAGGAAAATGTGGCTTCATGTTATATCTCTGCAATATTGGCTGTATGCCCTTTGGAAAGTCATTAACTTTTCATTGTTTTAGGCCATTATCTAGGACTATAAGTTACAGAGAGAGTATCAATCAGGACTGGTAGAGGTAGCTTCCTCACCAGGGAAGTAACAGGTCCAGTCCCTCTCTCTACCTGTAGATGGCCAGAATGACACAAAGAGATGACTTGTACAGTATAAAATGGTGATAGAGTCAGCCAGCCAACAATGCCAAGTAGATATTGAATGGCCAGATATCTGTTTAAGCCACACCATGCCAAATATATGGAGACACATTTCAAGCTCAGTTTGATTTTCCATGTGACAAATTTACCACCAAGCTGAATATACCATTTATTTTCAATCTGTTCCAAATGCTGCCAATCAACGAAATTAAATGATCTTTTTATTCTTAACACTCTTCTATCTGGCCCATGAAATCACTGAATCAGTGTGGCTGCCTTATCCCTATCCCCATACTTATGATAGGCACACCTCTGGCAGAGGAGCAGAGATCCACAGCTGTCTTCTACAGAGATAGAGTATCGTTGTCTAAAGATTGGGAGCCAGGAAACTTGAGTTCTTCCAATAAGTTCTTCCAATAAGTAGCTTATATTGTGACCTTGAGTAAGTCACTCTTCTTTGGGCCTCGGTTTCTTTACCTGTGAAGTGTGTGTATGTTCAGACAATCTCTAAGATCCTATTTGACTCTAAAGATCTATGAATTATTCTTGTAGCCCTTTTAATATTGGCATCTGTAGCCACAGAAGTAATTTTCCCCCTTGATGTTGAAAATTTTGGTTTCTAGCACTTTTTCACACCTCAGAAGAGCCCTTATAAGGTATCATTTTCTTTGTCTTTTAAAACTTGGCGTCAGAAGAGGCAAATGGCCAATAGATTCCACCTACTTGGGGAGAGTGAATTGTTTAATCACTATGAAGATGCTAGGTAGGGATAGCACAGAGTTCTGCATGCTACTATTCAACTATTAAGTTGGTAGGATAGCTCACATAAACAGCAGCTTCTTTTCCTTATTCTACTCATTGTTTGCTGCCCTCCATAGAAGAGCAAAAGAAATCCCACCACCCAGTGGTCATGAAGTCCAACATTGTGACTGGACTTCTATAGCAAAATAAGGGAATTGGACCAGATGGCCTCTAAGATCATCTAGCTCTAAATCTATCATCATCATCATCATCATTGTTTATTTCTGGCTGCTTGCAGAATTTCTCCTTGATTTGGGAACTCTGGAATTTGGCACCAATATTCCTAGGAGTTTTCTTTTCGGGATCTTTTTCAGGAGGTGATCGCTTTCAATTTCTATTTTACCCTCTGGCTCTAGAATATCAGGGCACTTCTTGATAATTTCTTGAAAGATGATATCTAGGCTCTTTTTTGATCATGGCTTTCAAGTAGTCCAATAATTTTAAAATTATCTCTCCTGGATCTATTTTCCAGGTCAGTGGTTTTTCAAATGAGTTATTTCACATTGTCTTCCATTTTTTCATTCCTTTGGTTCTGTTTTATAGTATCTTAGTTTCTCCTAAAGTCACTAGCTTCCACTTGTTCCAATCTGATTTTTAAGGTAGTATTTTCTTCAGTGGTCTTTTGGACTTCCTTTTCCATTTGGCTAATTCTGCCTTTCAAGGCATTCTTCTCCTCATTGGCTTTTAGGAGCTCTTTTGCCATTTGAGTTAGTCTATTTTTAAGGTGTTATTTTCTTCAGTATTTTGGGGGGGATCTCTTTTAGCAAGTCATTGACTTGTTTTTCATGGTTTTCTTGCATCACTCTCATTTCTCTTCCCAATTTTTCCTCTACTTCTCTAACTTGCTTTTCCAAATCCTTTTATGAGCTCCTCCATGGCCTGAGACCTGTTCATGTTTTTCTTGGAGGCTTTTGATGTAGGCTCTTTGACTTTGTTGACTTCTTCTGGCTATCTGTTTTGGTCTTCTTTGTCACCAAAGAAAGATTCCAAAGTCTGAATCTGGGTCTCTTTTCGCTGCCTGGCCATGTTGCCAGCCAACTATTGACCCTTGAATTTTTTGGGTATGACTGATTGTAGAGTATAGAATACTTTGTCCCAAGCTTGAGGGGCTGCACTGTTGTTTTCAGAGCTATTTCTACACAGCAAGCTCTGCCACACCAGTGCTCCTTCTCCCCCAAGAACCGCCAACCCAGACCTGACTCAGATCTAAGCCGGCTCTGCACTCCTGCTCTGATCTGCCACTTAATTCCTCCCACCAGGTGGTCCTGGGGGCAGAAGCAACTGCAACTGTAGTTCTGTAGGTACACCTTCTCTTCTGGGCCCCAGGTGGTGGCCAAACTGCGAACTCCTTTCACTCTGTCTCCTGAAGTTTTTCCCATTAACCTTCTCTGTTGTCTTTGGTGTTTGTGGGCTGAGAAGTCTGGTAACTGCCACAGCTCACTTATTCATGGTGCTAGGGCCTGTTCTGCCCGGCTCCCAGTCTGGTTGGTCTGGGTGCAGCCCACGCTGGTCTCTGCTCCACTCCACTTCCAGCTGCGTGGGATAGACCTTACCTAGAGACCATCCGGGCTGTCCTGGGCTGGAGTCCTGCTTCTCTCTGCTATTTCATGGCTTCTGCAGTTCTAGAATTTGTTCAGAGTCATTTTTATAGGTGTTTGGAGGGTCCTGGGGGAGAGCTTTAGGTGAGTCCCTGCTTTCCAGCTGCCATCTTGGCTCTGCCCCTCAGTGTCCTTTTTCTAGCTCTAAATAACAGGATCCTAAACTTACCTGCTACTTTTCTGATTAGTAACAGAGCTTTTGAATATATTCATGGACTTTATCCCTGGCAGCATAGCATTTCCTCATCTAGGAGTTTTAATGCTATTTCTTTGTAACCTTGGAGATTTTGTGGTATACTTCTAGATTACTCAATAACAATATTATTCAAAACCCTTTCCAACACCAATATCTAGGGAATCCCACTTTGAACATTCTCCTCAGCATTATGATTTTTTTTAAAAACAGCATTTGACAGAGCTATAACTAGGGTAGAATGACAGGAACTTTGCCCCACAGTGGCAGACTTGGAGAATACTCCCACTTCAGTAACATAGAAACAATGTTAACTTCTTTTATTCTCACAACAACTTTGGGAGATATGTGTTATTTATTATTATTAACATCTTACAGGTGAAGAAAGTGGGGCAGATAGAAATCAAGTGACTTGCTCTGGGTCACATAGCTAATAAGTTTCTGAGGCAAGATTTGAATTCATATCTTCCTGAATTCAGGTCCAGAGTTCTATCCACTAACCCACCTAGCCACCCCAGATGGTACCTGTTCTGCAATTTAACAGTTTTGGACTATTGTCTGGGACATTTTCTTGTCTCTAAGGCTTACTTTCTATCTAGTATACCTCACTGCCTCTCTTGTGCCTTATCCAGTCTTAATTTTGCATGGTTTTTCTGTTTCAAGATCAACCTTCAATATAATAGTTTTTGTTGCTTTTTTCTCTATATTTCATTATTATGCATAATGCATTCATTCAAGGGCAGCCTTTCCTGTAACTTATGTCTCTTCACTTTACTACTCAGCAGTTCCTCAGTATTTAACCTCCCATATTTCCAGTTATTGTCCTATATTTACACTTTCATCTGACAGAAAAGTCTGTCTTCGGTTTAACACAGTAAACAGTCCAGGATGCTTGAAATGAGAGTGTGGGTTTGGTGATTGTCTCCCTCCTAATCAATTCCTCTCACTCTCACATCAAAAGCCAATGCTACTGTCTTTACTTCTCAAAGTTGATTTCATTTGGTAACAAGAATTCCTGACCCTCTGCTTTTTGACACACCCAGTTTTTCTGTTTTGCTCTGCTTGAACCATTTTCCTATTAGTCCTTCTGTATCTTTGGTCCATTTCCTAAACGGTGACATTTGGTTCCCCTCTTAGCTCTCTAGTTCCTCTCCCTTCCCCCCCTTTCTAACCTTCCCCTCTCCCCAAGGCCAATGCCTCCTAAACCCTCACCTAGTCTAGCTCTTCAGCTCTTTGTTTATCTTAAATTGGTCTGCTGCTGCTGCCCTAAGGCAAGAAGATCTTTGGGGCAGGGACTTGGTTTGGCATTTGGCACAATTTCATTTACTGAACATCTCTATGTACATTTATGGTGCCATAGAACTAATAATAAAAATAGGAAAGCCTAGGGCATTTTTTTTATTGTCAGTTCTATTGCTATTGTGGGGGTTGGGGAAGGGGAAAGATGGTGTGTACAGGAACATTATTGGTCTTGCCAATAAAAATCACACCATTGATCAAGGAGTTTCTTTGCCCAGCCACATCCCTAGCCGAAGGTGGTCCTCAGTTGTAGCCCCATTGCCTTTTATAGATCTAGTGTGGCGTTGTTCCTAGCATCCCCAATTTTTTCTTTAGACAAGGAGAGCGAACTGAAAAGAAGGCTTTTGTACATGGTGGCAAAAGCCACCTAGATTGTCCCTGCTCCTATTTTTTTCAACTGACACGTTTGCCACATCTATATGTGACTCAAAAAACAGATAATGGCACAGCTAACACTGTCTATTTCTGCCAATCTCAAAAATGACATAGACATCCTGATATTTATCTGCGGTACGCCAATCCATATTGCTATTTAAGTCCTGGAGCAGTGTTCTGCATGCAATGCTTCCCCCCTCTCTCATCATCACTATCACCATCATCATTATTATTAATTATATTTTTCTATGTGCAACTATAGGTTAGGATGAGACATTTCCTTAAATCACAGACCTAGATGTTGTATAAGTCAAGGCAAATCCATCAGCAAATTGCTAGGATCCTTTAATTACATGCAAGTATTTTAACATGTCAAAGAAAAATAGTGAAGTTATTCTATGGTCATGGATGTCTTGGAGATCCATAATTTCAATCACAAATATTGCCAGTTGTATTGAAATTGGAAAGGAAATAAATTGTTCTCTTTCATGCTAGAAGATTCTCCATGATTTCAGATGCCTTGGTTGATTGGGAATGCTTAGTGCTTTTTTTTATATACTTCAACTGCACTTATTAGCTGCACTGTCCCTAACAACAAGCAAAATGTCCCTAAGCTTCAATCAATGGAAGTTTTACATGTATTCAGAATGTATGGATTGTAAACAGTTAAAAGGAGCTTGTTCTGTAGGGATCCATGGATTAAAAACTAGAGAGCACACACGTGGGATTTACTGGAAAAACTAATTGTGTCCACCTGACTGGCATTGATCATGGGAACACAGGCTTAGCTGGAAGCAGTCCTTGAAATTCTCCATAAGCCAAAAGGGTTTGAATCTAGGTTACCAAAATGTATGTCAGGGAAAAACGTAATCATTAGGAGAATGGCAAGTTTAGTCGATGCTGGAGATTAAAGCAAACCATGATAGCATACAGGAAAAATGGGCAGTTACCTCTATTTTGTGTTGAACATTGTATTTGTTTTGGAGTGTTTTGTTACAAATTTTTGTTGTTTACCTATTTCAATTCTATTTCCCCTGGTATTCAGTGACTTTTCCTCTTTTTTCTGGGCCTCTATATACCCACCCTACTAGCATTGCCCCTTAGAGGTTGCTGTTAAAATGAACACTGATGAATTAATAATAATAATTATATTGTTATTAAAATGTTATTTCACCTCAGAAGTCCTTTTAGAATCTTACACTGAGCTAATTACGTTTCTAAGGGCTCAGGGGGAAAGGATCTTTACAGAAATAAGAAGATGATGAGAAAAATATGAATGGGCTGTTCAAAGAGAGTATATTATGTAATGAACAGTGTTCCCCTGAACTACTTTTCCTACTTAAAGTCTATGTAGTTTAATAAGAATTGGAGCAGGCACCCTAGCTTTCTAAAAGTGGTAGCAGCCCCAACCCATTTCTTCTCTAAAATAAAAAGGTCAATGGGCCATCATAGATTTTAAAAGCATAAGAGGGAGTTTCTTAAAATGTAGTAGAGGAGGGGACTTACTGGAGAAAGTGGCTTCAGAGATGCCTGTAATTTGCATTTGCCTTTTCCCTCCTGTTTGTTTCAATTCCCCTGTGTTTATACACTAGAAGGCATGTTTACCACTGACCCTCAAATCTAGTATTATGAGTTTTCTCAGTCATTAGCAGGAAGGAAGGGGGTCAGGGCAAACTCTCACAGCCATTTATCTTCTTCCTCAAGTGCTGCATTCTTTGTCAATGAAAGAGGGCAATCAATAGGGCAATAAGGAAGGAGGACAAGGAGCTAGATGGGGCGAGCTCTGTGGAGGGGAACCCAATTTCTGGACCATGGCTCCTCTTGGCTATAGGTAACCTGTATCCCAGAAACCCAGCCAGTTCCCCTTCTTCAGATTACACCCAGTTTTGTATCTTCAATCAGGTTTATGCCCCCCCAAAAAGAGCAAGACAGTTAACTTGTGTATTTTAAGTGACTAGTATCTGGAGAGCAGATTTAAACAGCAGCCACCAACCTCCTGAATTAGAGAAATCAAAGCAATGGCATGGTCTGGGAACAATCTATTCTAAGTGATCAAAGTTGGGGGAGGAGGAGAGGAGCTCAACTCTGTGGATTTCAGCAAGATGGAGAGTTGGAAACTGTGTTGATTGGCATCCCATTTGCCATCACACTAGCCATCAATAAAGGAGACCTTCAAACTGGGCTTCCAATGGGAAATTTCAAGCTTGATTTCAATTCTTACTTTAGCAGCAAAACTAGGCTATTTTACATAGTCTGATAGCCCTGCTGGCTTTTACTAGTACATATCTACTCTTTGCTTTAAACACCCTGACCGGTTTCAGGTTTATTCAAACCTCCTACCTGATTGGTATTCAGATCCCTTTCCTTGTCTTCTCTCTTCGTAAGGGATTTGTCTCTATTGGGTTGTTTAAGAAAGACCCCAATTACTTTGGTATAGAATTTGTAAGGAAACCAACAGGTCTGCCTCTCTCACCTGATATACTAGTCCTCTTTTTGAGGGGGAAGGAGGGAATACTGTAATCTAGAAGTGAATTTGTAAGTGGGTGTTGCAGGGTTGTTTTTTTTTAATCATATCATACCTGCAGTTTCTTTCAGAAAATGGTCCACTTTCAGAATTATGAAACACAACCTAGATAACCTGAAACTCCTGCCATGCAAATGAAGAAATCTCTAATATCTCAAATTTTACTGCAATTAAGCTTATCCATATATTAAAATTCCTTTGGTCTTGACCTACAGTACAAGAGGCTTAAATAGTCTACACAGGTTTAGTCATAGAATGTTAGATATAAAAGAGACTTTGCATACCATTGAGTCCAAATCCTTCATTTTACAGGCAAGGAAACCTGCTGGGGTAAGTGATTTGGTCAAGGTCACACAACTGGACACTGACTTGAACCATGTTCCTCTGATAGTCTATCACCTAGCAAAGTGATAGAAGTGTTGGACTGGAGTTAGGAAGGCCTGAGTTTAAGCTTTGCTTCTGACACTTACTAGTTGTGTGACTCTAGTGCAAATCACTTAACTTCTTTAAACCTCAGTTTCCTCATCTGTAAAATGGGGGTGTGAGGTGTTGTGAGGATTGAATTAGATAAAATTTATATAAAGCACTTTTGCAAACCTTAGAGCTTGATGTAAATGCTAGCTATTATTATTGTGATAGTTTCAAAGCATATGTAAAAATATATATGTGTGTATATATATATATATATACATATGTACATACATATATACATACATATATACATGAAAGAAGTTTTGGGGAAAGGCAATGATCTTTCCAGACACAACAGGAAAAGTCAATTACCATGGAAAAAAAAATTCATCAATTCTGTAGTTCTTTATAGGGCAATCTGACTTTCAGAATGTTGGTACTCACATACTCTCTGAGGTTCTTGGACCCTTGAATATACATAGTGAAATAGAACAAGCACTCTGAAATCAGAGTTCTGGATTTTCATCCTGACTTTACTATTCACTCATTGTGTTGCCTTGAACAAATCACTCAGCCTTTCATGGCCACAATTCCTTCATCTGCAAAATGGGGGAAGGAGGTTGTACAAGATGAACTCTAAGACCACTTCCAGCTCGAAATCTATGCTTTTAACAAAAATTCATCCTTTTTTTGACAATAGCATAATCTGTTGTCTAGCGAAGTCAGTGTTGCATACCCAGTTCTTATCTGCAGCAAGCCCTGAAACAATAGCCATTTTTATACTACTTTCTACATTTCAGAGGGGTTTTATATACATCCACCTATTTAGGGCAAGCAACACTGATTCACAATCAAGCATGTGATTTTACTATTCCAAGAAAAGTGTGATGTAATAAAAAGATGTCATAGCTAAAGTGACCATGGATCCCACAGGTCATTTAGTCCAATGGGGTCAAACTCAAATGGAAATGAGGCCACTAATCTGTACTTAAGGATCCCTGCTGGCTGCATATTGACTTTGTTTTAAAATGTGATGTTATCTAGGTTTAATTGTATTTTTAAATTTTTGTTAAATATTTCCTAATTACATTTTAATTGGGTTCAGGCTTCACACAGAGGTGTTGCTAACTGACTGTAGCCCGGTGTTTGACATCCTTGATTGAGTCCAACCCCCTCATTTTACTGCTAAAGAAACCAACTCATGGTGGAGGGGGAAGGAAGCAGTGCAGTGAGCTCCCTTCTAAACAGATATGGAAAATTTACAGTGATTCTTTTGTCTAGCCAAGCTCAGCATTAGAGACAGGCAGGGAAATCTGCAAACACTGGCTACAGGGACTGGCTTGGAACGTGCTGCATGAGCACTCTCGACTCCAAGGAGAGGCTGTGCATTAGGGCAAGAGGAAGTCCGAGATCTTTATGGCATACCCCAGAATCATACAGGGGCACTGTGATGAGGACAAGTATGAACTGACAACTTTGACACCCACCCTCCAGTTCTGAGTCACAGAACCAGAGAGGATTGAGAAAGGGACCTGAGCACAAGGGTGGTGTTCCACCGAGAAAGGGAGAAGTTCAGAAGCCAGCAGCAGCAATCTCGTTTCCAGCATCTAGCCCAAGCTTCAGAGGAATAACCAGTACAGGAAACCCAGACCAGAGGGGAGCCTACAATTTTCCCACTCTGAACCAACAGAATTTTTTAGCTGGCTGATAGGAGTTGTGTCTAGAAGCGGTCTACTCTTGCTCAGACCCAAATTCAGATCGGTAATTAGGAAAGCTCAGATGCAGAGACTGGCAGCAGTCAGACTTTGCTCTAGATGAGACCACTTTGGCAGCACTAAAAACTTGCAGGCCACCAGGTTGTTCCTGAGAGCCTGGAAATACCCCCCAGAAAGCAGCAATAGGACCAGAGCAGATGTTCCCTTCAGAAGTGCCCTACAGAATCTCATATTAGCATCGAGTCTGAAGTCAATGAGTAGGAGCAAT
>CM053624.1:129527474-129539414 GCA_028646595.1 Phalanger gymnotis
ACCCCCCAGAAAGCAGCAATAGGACCAGAGCAGATGTTCCCTTCAGAAGTGCCCTACAGAATCTCATATTAGCATCAAGTCTGAAGTCAATGAGTAGGAGCAATGATGAGAAAGCAATGAGTAGGCAGCAGGCTATCCACCTGCTGATAGAGATGGGTAGGACTCAGAATGCAGAATGAGACAATTTTCTTTTTTAACGTGGCCAGTGTGGAAATTTGTTTTGGTTTACTACATATGTTTGTAATGGATTTTGTTTTTCTTGTGTTCTCAGTGGGGGAGAGGGGAGAGAAGAGAAGGTGGATTTTGGCTGATCAAAACAAATAAATTTTTTTTGAAAAATAAATTGAACTGAGAAAAACGAAAAGTGATTATTCACCATCATCTAAATGGTAAGGGACAAGGTTGGGATTTGAACCCAGGTCCTCTACCTCCAAATTCAATATTTGTTCTACTGTAGCACACTGGAATCAGAAGCTGTAAATCAGTCAATAAACATTTATTAAGTGCTGGGATCTGTGCTTAGAACTGGGGATACGAAGAAAGGTAAAAGCCAGTCCCTGCTCTCAAGGATCTCTGTCTAATTGGGAAGACAACATGCAAACAACTACATACAAATATGTTACATACAATGTAAATTAGAAATAATCAACCGAGGGAAAACTCTATAATTAAGAGAGATCAGGAAACGTTTCTTGTAGAAGCTGGAATTTTAGCTGAGACCCAAAGGAAGTCTAAGCCAGCATGAGGCAGAGATAAGAAGGCAGAGCTTTCCTTGCATGGAGTATGGCCAGTGAAAATGCTTGAGTGTGTTGCTCGAGGAACAACAAGGAGGTCAGTGTTACTGAACAGAAAAGTATATGTTGTAGAGGGGAGGGCAGGTAATGTATAAGAAGGCCAGGAAGTTATGGGGAGGGCAAATTATGAAGGGCTTTTAGTGCCAAGCAGGATTTTTATATTTTATCCTAGAGGTGATAGTGAGCCACTGGAATTTATTGATTGGGGGTGGGGAGGTCAGCGGGGTGATATGGTCAGACTTATGCTTTGGGAAGATCACTTCAACAGCTGATTGCAAGATGGACTGGACTGTGGAGAGACTTGTGGCCAACAGACCAACTAGCAGGCTATTACAGTAGTCCAGGTATGAGGTGGTGAGGGCCTATACCAGGATGGTGGCAGTGTCATAGGAGAGAAGGGGACATATGCAAGGGATGTTATGAAGTTAAACAGGACTTGGCTAGAGATTAGATATGGTGGTTGAGAAAGGATGAGGAGACAAAAATGACACCTAGAATGTGAGCCTGGGTGACCGGGAGGATGGTGGTACTTTCCACAATAATAGAGACGTTTGGAAGGGGGAAGGCTTGGGGGAATAGACAATGAATTCAGTTTGGGATATGTTGAATTTAAGACGTTTATGGAGCATCAAGTTCTGGAGGTCGAATAGGTAGCTGGGGATTCAAAACAGGTTAGCAGAGAGGTTAGGGTGAGATAAGTAGATCTGAGAAACATAAGCAGAGAGATTATAAGAAATACATTTGTGCTCCAGCTCTGCCAGTCACTAGTTAGGGACTTTAGATGAGTCACAGTCTCTCTAGGTCATAATTGAGTCATCAGTGTAATGCGGAGGGGCCGGGAGGGTGGGAAGAAAGGCTCTTGAAGATCACATAGTCCATCAATTTCACAGATGAGGAAACTGGAGCCCCAATTTGCCCCAAATCACAACTGCAATAAGTATCAGAACCTGGACTCAAAAAACCAGGCCTCTGCCTCCAAATTCTCTGCTGTTTTCATTATATCATGCTTTCTCTCTACAAGCTCTGATTCCAAAATATTGTGATTTGAATTCAGAATAAAGGGGCTGTGGCCATCCCAGCAGGTAATAACTACTACATGACCATGGGAGTTACCACGGGGCTAATTTGGAAGTAGATGATTTCTAATGTCCCTTCTGGCACTCTGAATCTATGCATCTACTTCCTAGTTATGTTCATCTCCCTTAATTTTGGTTTCTTCACCTGCAAAATGAGTATGATAATAACTGTGTTATTTCTGGGAGTGTGCTGGAGCCAAGCTCATAGGAGCTAGGGAAAGCTGATTGTTGAATTTTCGGGGTGAACAAGGCTTGATTTGTTGTTTTGTTGATTGTCAAACTTAAGAAAGCAATAGAGAAAAAGTTAATAATGCAAATTAAACTTAAATGTGTATCCTGCATACATTATCTCCTCCTCCCCAGATCTGGTTGTTAAACACTTACCAAGATATCCCTGTCTACTTCCTTTCCTGACTGACTGTAAGAAAACCTGAAAGTATTATACAGATGTGAGATAATGATGATGATTACAATAGCTCAAAATAAACACTTCAGTGAGCATAGGACAAGGTGGGGGGAGAAGACTAGCAGGTTATTTCCAGGCTGAACTTTAGGCATTATAGGGAGGAGCATTTCCTTTTCAGTCATTAGTATAACTCTGACCCTAACCACTTAACCTTTATTTAGTCTAATGATTTTTAAGGTCTTTAAAAATTTTTATTTATTTTTAATTTATGGAATAAAACAAGAATTTCTAAATTTCAAAACGATGATTGCACACGAAACTGCAAATCTCTTATATACAACTTGCTATTCCTTTTAAATATTATAATAAAGTTATCACTCACCCTTCTTATCATGCCTGTCTATGCCCAAAAGAATATGAAGCTATGCTTTCACCTAGAAAGGAAACCGAATGAAAAACAGTTATTGGGGATCAGCACTGAACAGTCCTAGAGCTGACAATTGTGTTGAAGTGAATTTCAACTTATTAAAGTCATCTTGCCTTTTCTGGATCCTACAACGTGGAATTCATACCCAACTTCCAAAATAAAAAATCATACACATAGGCTTTATCCAGAAGTGGAGAACCTACAGCCTTGAGGCCATATATGGCCTTCTAGGTCCTCAGGTGTAGCCTTTTGATGTGAAGTTTGGATTCTGTCAAAAGGCCACACTTGAGGACCTAGAGGGCCACATGTGGCTTCAAGGTCACAGTTTCCCCACTCATCATCACCCTGAAAAGGACTTTTTTTTCCAAACATCGAAGATGTATATGGATATAAGCTACAAGTATTCCCATTAATACTCTATTCCAGGATCACTGCTTGAGTCATGGCTGCTCAGGCAGTTGCCCAAAACTTGGCATGTAAAAGGAAAGGAGAAACAGAGTTCAAGGGCAGATAGGAAAGGGGTCCAGAGACTTGGTTCCTTGGAGGGAAAGTCTGTGTATCTACAAGGCCCCTTCAGGATGCCAGATAGACTCATGAAAGCAGGAACAAAATGACCCTAGAGATAGTAGCTGCCAAAGGCAACAGTATCCATCTGCATCTAAAGAAAGAACTGACAAATAGAAGTTGTAGAGAATGATTTCACATATGTGTGTATGTACACATATGTACATACACACATATATACATATTTGTGTCTAATGGCAACCATATCTAGGGTGGGGTGGGGGAAGAAAAAAAAGGAAAAGAGTTAAATGATAACTTTATATGTTTAAAACAAATAGCAAGTTGTACATAACAGATTCACAGTTTCATGTGCAATCCTCTTTTTTATTCAACTATGTTGTGGAAATGCTTGTTTATTTCATAAATTAAAAATGAAATCAATAATTTTTTTAAAGGCAACAGTGGACTAGCATGGAGTTCTTAACTTTGCGTGAGCTGGCAGCTCTAAAGTGGGCTGGCAGAGAGATGGTGAGGAGAGATATTGCAAGAGTTTCTCCAACACTGAAGAGTTTCTATACAATTCTGAGTTCCTGGACCAAGCTTTCTGGAGAAAAAAAAAATGGAAAATGAAAGAATGCTTGAAATACTTGATTAAGCTGGAACAGCAGCAACTGACAGACTAGAGGAGAAAGAATTTTAAGGTAGAGAGACAAAGAAGGACCTTAACCTCCACTAAGCCTATGAATTGTGGTCTGTGTATGTCTGGAGGGAAAAGGGTGGCCTCTCTAGCAGCCCCAAGTGCTTTTCCCTTATGGGGGCCCCTCATTCCTGGGGTAGTGATTTGAGTCTGGAGGACAGTATAAGTTCCGAGGAAGTAAAAAGGAAAGAAAATTGTTTTCACTGTTTATGGACTCAGGAACGAGGGCTTTCTATTGTGTAAATTTTTTTGTTGGGTAAAATAAAGCCTGTCCTGTAGCCATTGTTTTGTTAGCTTGAGGGTCTGCTTTAAGGTAGAGGGCCCTTTTGCCTTTTCTGTGGAGATCTAGGTTTGAGCCAAACTCTGCTGTTTGGAAGGGGAAGCCCAGGATGGATTCATGAACCTTTGAGTATAATTTATAGCAGGGGTGGGGAACCTGCTGCCTTGAGGCCACAGGTGGCCCTCTAGGTCCTCAAATGTGGCCCTTTGACTGAATCCAAACTTCAGAGAACAAGTCCCCTTAATAAAAGGATTTGTTCTATAAAACTTGGACTCAAAGGGCTGCACTTGAGGACCTAGAGGGTCATGTGTGGCCTCGGGGCCACAGGTTCCCCACCTCGGATTTATAAGAAGTGTCCCCACAATTGACTCCAGTTCATACAAACCCACAGCTGTGATTCAGAACCATGGATAACAATAGATTTAGGAAAATACATGTGACTGGGGAAAAGAATCCTAAATTCTGTCCCCATTGATTCAAGGAAAGAAATCTAAATTTACTGAAGTGCAATTTTCAAATTCAGTATATGGAATCACTCATTCTTTCCTGTACCTTCTTTCAATTTAGCCTTATGAACCAAGATTCCCTCTCTAATTTCACAAGGATATGGTTCACACTCACATTTCCATCAAAGGAAAAGAGAAATGTTTTCTATCCCATCTTGCTTTGACAGTGGAGCATGTATTCTTCCTAAAGCCCCCTTCTCTCCCCTATCAATCCCAGGTTAGGGAGACCACTGGGGAGGTCCTGACCACTGAAGAGACATTGAATTGACTCCACATACTGAAGCTTGACTGCAAGATCCTCTTGCAGATGAAGATGTCAAAAGGCAATCTGCAGCGAGAATGACAGTGTGATTAACCAGAATGAGGCCTAAGTCAGAAGTAGCACGGACCACTGGGAAATTAAGGCACCAATTTTCACCGTCAAGATCAGCTGTGATAGGGCAGGATATCCTAGCAACAGCAGAAGCCTTAACCTTGCCATCACAGCAGAAACTAATTTTGTGGTGTTATCCGTTCCAATATCTTTTAATCCAAAATGTCTTTAAACAGAAGGTAAATACTCACACATTTCTTCTCCTACACCTGCTTCGGTCTCTAATTGGGAAATCCTTAATTCAGTGAATTAAAGTGTTATTGAGCCTCAATACAAATTTTGTTTGCTTTTATTCCCTCCTTAAAGAATTATAGACAGAAAGGAATTGTAATAGATTAAAGTGAGCCATCCTCCAGGTGAGGGTAATACTTGAAATCTTCTATTGCTTCTCGAGACCAAGCTAGTAAATTTTGGAACTGCTTTATAACAAGACTTGTTATTACACAGATTCTTACAGAACATGGCTTAGACCCTGTCTTTTGAAAAACAGATGTATGTAGTCTGATATAATATGGTTAGCCTTCGAGGAGAGGCTTAGTTATGACCATAT
The DNA here is from genome assembly GCA_028646595.1 of Phalanger gymnotis. NCBI lineage: Eukaryota > Metazoa > Chordata > Mammalia > Diprotodontia > Phalangeridae > Phalanger > Phalanger gymnotis. The sequence goes on from CM053624.1 coordinate 129,533,088, forward strand.
CATAGGTATATAAAGGGGTGCCACTTCAAAAATGTTTCTATCTAAAGAGACAGGTGTCAGAGAATTGCTGCTGACAAGTTGTCTTTTTCAGGAAGTTAAAGCAATCGTTTCATATGTGGTACTTATTACACAGAGCTGAAATGCCTGATTTCCTGGCACGTGTGATTTTTCTTTTCAAAAACAAACACAAATATAATTGAATCACAAAATGAGCCAAGTTACTTCCCTTCCTTTCATTACACCTTTAACCCTTAAATCCCCATCTTCTCTCATTTTTTTTTAAAGTAAAGGGTTTTCACTGATGTTTGTTTTTATTGCACTTTCATTTCCATATGTACTCCTTCCTCTTCCCCTATCCAGTAATCTATTCCTTATAACATTCTTTTTAATTAAAGAAAAAAAGTAGTTCAGATAAACTAGCCAATACATTAACCAAGTCGGACAGTATATGCGATGTTCCACAGCCACAGTCCCACAGGGAAGGTGGTGCATTTTCTCATCTTTTCTTCAGGACAAAGCTTGATAATTATAATCACACAAGTATTCAGTCTCTTTTTTATTGTTGTTCCTTTCTGTCACATGATTGTCATGTTTTGTTTTACCATGACCATTGTTATATCACTGCATTGATGCTTCCCTGGACTACAACCTGAATTTTGATTTCTCTCTTGAACTCCAGTGGATAGAAGGGAGGGAATTAATAATGCTTATAGTGCGCTGCCAAAGGAGGACCAATATGGCTGAAATGCTTCAGAGGGTAAATCTCATCAGGGATAGCAATAGAAAGCAAAGCCATAATGAGGAATTATTTTGGCTAGAGCAAATTGAGTTAAGTGTGTCTAACCCTAATTCTGCTTGATTCACCCTGAATCAATTTATATGTTTTCACATGTTTCTCTGAATTCTTCATCTTCATAATTTCTTACATTAGGATAATTTTCAACTGTTTTAATTGTTCATTTATGTACCACTGCTGCTATACATGCAGCTATGAATATTTTGATGTACAAAGGATCTTTCTTGGAGGTCCGTTACTCCCCTTTCAATTTTTTAGTCTGACTATCTTTTTGCAGCCCCTTCGGTTTGGACTGTTTATTCCCATCTTTTGTCATCTTTGCCAATATTCTGAGTGTGAGGTTAAACCTCAGAGTTGTTGTGATTTTCATTCCTCAATAAGATGTAATTTAATAGAGATAAATGTAAAGTCATAAACTTGAGGACTTTATGTTCTTTTTCATTTCTTCCTGTCACCTCTCTTATGACTAGTTACCTCACAAGCTACCCCTCCTCACCAGAGCTATAACTAGTGAAGGGTGGCTGGGACTTTGCTCTAGGCTACCAACACCCCAAGGGCACACTTCATCTCCACAGAAAATCACCTATGCCTTACTTTATGTTCTTCCACCCCTTGTGTCCTCACAAGATGCAATATTCCCCCACCTCCCATTCCAGCGTATTATGACTTCTAGTATCCCCTCACCCATGACACTCTTCACTGAGGGCCTAGGCCTCTCCAGACCTCATGGACAAGATGCTCAGAGTAGAGAGTAGCCCTTTTCTTCCTATGATAGCACCCATGGCTCATGTTCTCCGTGCCAATGACAGCCCGTTCACACGCTTAACTCAATTCACTCTAGCCAAAATAATTCCTCATTACGGCTTTGCTTTCTATTACCATCCCTGATGAGATTTACCCTCCGAAGCATTTCAGCCATATTGGTCCTCCTTTGGCAGTGCACTATAAGCATTATTAATTCTCTCTCCTCTATCCACTGAATTAAATCAAAATTCAGGTTGTAGTCCAGGGAAGCATCAATGTAGCAATGGTAATGACGGTAACGGTAAGGGTAATGACACATTTCCTGTAGCACTTGGAGGTTTATAAAACTTTCAACACAATAACCTTGTATTGTAGGTAGTATAACTATCACTAACCCCATTTCACAGGTAGGAAAACTGAAGTTCAGTGAGGTTAAGTGGCTTTTCAGTGGTCATATAGTAAGATCTGATACTAAAACACAGGTTTCCTCATTCCAAATTAATTGTTCCTTATACTGCACCTCCAGCAGTTAAAGCCATGAAGGTAGATTTGGCTCTTGGAGGAGAGCAAAAAGTCAAGAAATGAGCTTTGGAGCATACCTACACTTAGGAGTGGAAAAAGTGGACCCAGATGAGGAAGCAGAAATAGCATGACCAGAGAGACAAGAGGAGGAATAGAACTATTAGTAATTTAGTCAATCAACAAACACTACTACTTGTAAGTGCCTACTATGTGCCAGGAACTGTTCCTCCCCTCAAGGAACTTACATTTTCTCAGGGAAGAAAACATGCATATATAGATGCATGCAAAATGGATACAAAGCGATTTTGAGTAAGGAAAAGAATTTCAAGATGGATGGAATAGTGAACAGCATATAATTTTGCAGAGGCAAAAGAGATGGAGAAAAGGGCATTTGCCAATAAGGTGATTGCTGATTTGGATGAGAATAGTTTCAGGAGTGCTGTGGACTTGATTCCAAATCACAGATCAGAGGATTTAGACCTAGGCGAGACCTTAAAAGAAACCCAATCCACCTCACTAATATTATAATTAGGTAAACCAAGAGAAATAGAATTGAGAAGCAGGTAGAAAGCTGGCCTCAAACCCAAATAACCCAGGTACAAATCTTTTGACACATGTTGATTGTACGGACCTCGTCAGGTCTCTTACCCTCTTTGTGCTCTCACCAAATCATTAAGACTAAGTTGCCAAGAAGGAGTCAGCCTACATCGGTAGAAGGAGTTCTGTGTTCCAAAGAACTCACCAGTGCAGTCTCTATCCTAAGTCCCAGAGAGCGTCACATGTAGTCACATGGATCGTAGGATCACAGATTTAGAACGGGAAGAGATCTTGGAGTCAGCTACATAGCACAGTGAATAGAGTCAGGACTTGAGTTTAAATCTTACCTTAGATACTTAACTAACTATGTGATCCTGAGCGAGTTACTCAGTGTATTTTGCCTGATTCCAAGTTGCTTTCCAAAATCATTAGACCAGTTCGTAGCTCTGACTGACTGTCTATTATTATGCCTGAAAGATCCCAACATTTTGAAAAGAGTGATGGTGAATATATTTAGTGCACCTTTATAGAACTACTACCTTAAAAATCATAAGCTTAAATCTTTCAACAAATGATTTTATATACAAACATGCCAAATTTGGAGTACATTTCCAAATTAAGACATAGAAATCAAATTGTTTGCTTTTCGATTAAAATTAATTAGGTAATATAAAAATTAATCAAATAATATATTTATTCTGAGTTCCATTCTGAATTCATCTATAGACAAATATGCCTACATTTTGGTTTTTAAAAAATAGTTGTAATTAATGTCTACATTACTTAGCTTTTGTTGACCTCAGTACAACATTTCAGATATGTCTTTCAGTTTCTCTTTGTGTTCTGCCAGTTTTGAGAGAGACAGGGAGTATGGGGTGCAGGGAACCTGAGGGGGGAAATCATTTAGCAAAAACTCAACTATCAAACCTGGGAGATTCAGGAGCAGAGGCCAAGGTTCTGGTGGGAGGGATATGAGTTTGAGGATGATGTCCAAATACTTTGATGTGGAGACAACCAGGAATACTTTTTAACGTTGAGGTATTGCTTCAGTCATTATAAGAGCAGCAACAGACATTTTTTAAGCGCCAATTATTTGGAAAGTTGAGATTAGGTACTGAGATGCAAAGATGAAATAATATCACAGTCCCTATCCTCAGGAATCTTATAATCTAATAGGAGGGAAAAGTAAGAACACAAATCATTATGATATAAGGTAAATGTGATGGGGCAGAGATTAAGATGAGGAGCTGTTTAATTTTTTGGGAATGAATAGAAACCTTCCACCTCTGGGATTGGTGAAGGCTTCCAAGATGGTTGTACCTGAACTGGGTCCTGAAAGAAGAAGTGAAGTTCAAAAGTCTATTCCAAGAATGAGGTTCAGCTTGCATTGATACACAAAGGCAGGAGAGAAGAGCAAAGAGTAATACTGTTTAGCTGAAGCATAGCACTGCATGGAGAGCAAGGACAATGTAAATAAGAATGGAAATGTAGGTTGGAGCCAGATTGTGGATATTCTTAAATCATATAATCGTGCCAGATTCCATGCTTATTGGGAAGCTTCTTGGTGCCCAATGGATAAGTGGCATGCCCATAGAGACTTCAGTGGCGATCACCAATCTGAAGCAGAGCTTCTTAAGTCATCCTGGTCTATAGCAAAAATCTCAGGTAAATCTTGAATCCCAGATATGTTTCATTAGGAAGGAACTAAATCCTAAAAGTGCTACCAGCTTCTCCAATAAATTCCTCTGTTTGAATCTCCCAAGGAAGCATGATATGCCTAATACTAAATTGGTATAGTCATGAATAAATTACATTGATTCTGGTATAACACCCATCTTCCCAATTACGTTCCTTGTGTTAATGCATTTTTATACAATATAAGTTTTTGCCAAATCTGAAAGTCATAAATCTTTCTCTTGCTTAATGTTTGAAAAAGCCCATGTTGATGGATCCCTGTGGGCTGTGGTCCTCCTTCTACTACAGCCTCTGTCCTCCTTACCCCCATCATTCCAATGATTCTAGAGTCAAGTTTAGTTTTATTCTAGTTTGGTCTTGGAAAGTTTCCAACTGGGATGGTAAAAGTCATCCCCTGTCAAAAGAATGCCTGGTGCTGATGCAAAGTGATGTGTGAGCACCAAGAGGAAGCTGTTAATTGATTCATCAAGGCATCTAAGTGTGAACAGGTGTGATGAAGTGTAAAGGAGCATGTGACATCAATGTGGCAGAGCTGTCACAGGGAGAGGACTTTGGATATCAGAAGAGATGGCACTTGAAAGATTATTCAGACTTCCCCTCCAAACTAATTTTTCTTTGGCAACTTAGGGGGCCTTGGAGAGAGATGTGTGACCAAGTGGTAAGAAGGCATGTGGCATCCAAGCTCATATTTATTTAAAACAGGATAGATGTGTACCAACTACAGCTTGGGTCAGGGGAGCTGCAATCCCAAAGGAGAAGGCCAGCTTTTGGCCACAGTTTGAGGTAACAGGCCATTGCTCCTATTGTTAGCCTTCTTTACTTTGAAGAGCACACTATTCTCAAACTCAGAGTAGCCTTTCAGTCACTGCAGGAGCACCAAAAACAAAATGGCAAGGATAAAAATTAGCCTGAGCAGGTTTAATGGATCTTGTCATCCTTCCCGTGGGATAGTGGAAAGCTGGCTGGCTTTGGAGTGAAAAGGGCCTGCATTCAAACCCTGCATCTTTTTCTTACTACCAACATAGTCTCACATAAAAGGAGGGATGTGGGGGAGGTGTCCTCTTAATGCCCCTTCCAGCTCTGAGGTCAGGCAGATTGTGAAACATGAAGAGGGAATAAATGTAAGGAGGTTCAAGTTGGGTTGCCTACAGTTTCCTATATAATTTTTTCCAAGGATGGGGATGGAGAACATTATAGGCATGGGGAGGGGGCTGGGGGGCAGCAAGAAGGCCAATGTCACTAGATCATAGAGTATAGAAGGCTGGGAAGATGGAAGGGTGCTGGATTATGGAGGGTTTTTATTTGATCCTGGGAGAAACAGGGAGCCACTGGAGTTTATTGAGGGACATGGTCTTATTTATGCTTTAGGAAGATCACTTTGGCAGCTGATTAGTGGATGGACTGGAGTGGAGAAAGACTTGAGGCCAAGAGACTAACCAGAATGATATTATTGTAGTTCAGGCATGAAGTTATAAAGGCCAGTGTGAGCCAAGGGAGATGGCAGGGATAAAGGAGATAATGGAATACAAAGAAGAGTAGAATCTACAGACCTCAGCAACACATTGGATATGGGGTGAAGGTGGGGGTGAGACGGAAGATGATTGGTTGTAGCAAAACAAGATCTATATTCTTTTCCTCTACTTTACATGCTTATTCAAAGGTTTCCATAGTTCCCTACAGAAGGTAGCAACCATACTTGGTTGTCATATTATAGTAGACTTTGCCATGCCTCTTTAGGAATATGTATTTTCTAAAAACTGGAACTATCTTCATTTGTGAGAACTCCATATTCTCCAGAGGAGCATGCATTGCATCTCTTCTACCAGGGACTCATCTGACAGGGTTTGGCTCATTCTCTGAAATTCTGCACCATGGGTAAGTACGGCTAATGCTGACTGAGCTTGAAAAACTGCTGTGGAAGGCAAACAAATAAACGATTTAAGGTTTTGGAAGAATGACTTTTGAAGAAAGCTCGACCCTGACCTACATGGCTTAGAGAAAAGCTCTAAAGTGTGAGGGTGGGTTGCAGAGGT
>CM053624.1:129539914-129553914 GCA_028646595.1 Phalanger gymnotis
TTGAAAAAATTTGGTACTAGATAAGAAATAGGGTGGCTGATTAGTAGAATAAATTAGGTATTCAATATACAAGTAAATGACCACAATAATCTAGTGTTTTATAAACCCAAAGACCTAAGTTCAGGGGGCAATAACTCACTATTCAACAAAAATTCCTAGGAAAAGTGGAAAGCAGGCCAGCAGAAACTAGGCATAAACCAACATCCCATACTATATAGCAAGATAAGGTCAGAATGGATATGTGATTTAGACATAAAGGTTGATATAATCAAATTGAAGGAGTGTGGAAAAAAATTAGCTGTCACTCCTATAAACAAGGGAAATTTATGATCAAATGAAAGATAGAAAGGATCACAGGAAGTAAAATTGATCATTTCAATTACATGAAATTAAAAAGTTTTGCACAAACAAAACCAATGCTGCCCAGATTAGAGAGAAAGTAGGAAATTGGGGTGGGTGGGAGGGAGTATGGAGAATTTATAGCACACTTCTCAAACACATAGGGAACTGGGGCAAATCTATAAAATAAGAGACATTCCCCAATTGATAAATGGTCAAAGAATAGGAATATTTTCAGAAGAAGAAGTAAAAGCTATCAAAAACCACATTAAATGGGCAGCTAGGTGGTGCAGTGAGTAGAGCACTGTCCCTGGAGTCAGGAGGACCTGAGTTCAAATCCAGCTTCAGACACTTGACACATTGCTAGCTGTGTGACCTTGGGCAAGTCACTTAACGCCAATTGCCCTGCCAAAAAACAAACAAAAAACTCCAAACAAAAATCACATTAGAATGCTCCAAATCAAGATTGATTAGAGAAATGAAAAATAAAACAATTCTGTGATACCCCCTCCTACTGATCAGATTGTTAAATATGAAAAGGAGGGGAAAATGACAAATTGTGGAGATGATATAGAAAAACAGGGACACTAAAGCACTGTATGTGGAGTTGTGAACTGGTCCAGCCATTCTGGAGAACAATTTGGAATTATAGCCAAAGGGCTATAAAACTAACCATAACCTTAGACACGACACTACTGCTATTAGGGTGTGTGTGTGTGTGTGTGTGTGTGTGTGTGTGTGTGTGTGTGTGTACAGCTCTTTTTGTGGTGGCAAAGAATTGGAAGTTAAGGCAATTCTCATCAATAGGAGAATGTCAACAAGTTCTGGTATATGACTGTGATGGAATATTATTGTGTTGTAAAAAAAAAAAGATGAAGGGATGGCTTCAGAAAAACCCAGGAAGATTTATATGTACTAATGGAAAGTAAAGTGAGTGGAACCAGGAGAACATGGTACATAGTAACAACAATATTTAACAGCAATCAACTGTGAAAAGACTTAGTTACTCTGATCAATACAATGAACCACAATAATTCCAAAGGATACATGATGAAAAATATTATCCCACTCCAGAGAAAGAACTGATGAATTCTAAGGGCAAAATGAAGCATTTTTTATGTTCTTTATTTTTCTTGCTTCCCCCCATGCTGGCTAATATGGAAACATGTTTTGCATGACTTCTTATGCATAATGAGTATCATACTACTTGCCTTCTTAATGAGTATGGGAGGGAATGGAGAGAGGGAGAGAATTTGGAATTGAATATTTTTTAAAAATGAATGTCAAAAAGAAAAAAAGTCTAGTGAAGGGAAGCTCACTAATTCCTAAGATAGTCCATTTCACTTTTGTGTGGTTGCAATTATTTAGAAGTTTTCCATATACAGAACCCAGATTTACATATGGAGGCACACCTTCCCCCCAAATTGAACCCCTTTTATACATTATAGTTTTTCAAATACTTAAATACAACTATCATATCCTGCCTTGGGATTCTCTTTTTCAGATTAAAAAAAATACAGATATTACTCTGACCTCTGATTTCATCTTTACCATGTAATTTGAATACAGCTTCAACTAATTAGCCAGTAAAGTTATATACAAGTAGACTGTGAAAGTAGTTGTATGAAGATAGTGAGAGCCAGGTTGGGAGCTATGAAAGAAAATTTTCTAAATGGAAAAGAAAAAGGACTTTGGGGGTTTGGAACTGATGCCTGACTCTACACATGATAGATGTCAACCTGGTGAATGTATTGATGCCGTCACTTGGGGAGCCATGGTTACTGATTGCTGAGTGAATTGACAGTGAATCTGAGTCAAGTATATTGGCTGGAGCCAGCGAGCCAATCTGTCACATCTGACACTGTGTACAAGTAGATAGGTATGAAATAAGTTTGGGTCAAGTTATCTTACAAATAGTTGTACCTTGTACAGGGGATATAGAAAAAGGGAAATAGAATTTACAGAAGGGATTTATTAGATACTAAGGGCCTATTTCTCACCAATAAGAACAAGGTATAAAAAGCTATTTGCATAGAAACTTGCCTTTCTGCACCTATTTCCTGAAGCTCTGGGGCACAGAAACAAGGACTATTTCCTCCTTACAGAGTATAATCATTGTAAAACCAAAACACCCCTTGGATTCAAATGAACTGAGAAAGAAACACATTAATGTAAAATGTCTATAGGAAAAGAGAGTCAATACGGGGCAGTACAAAGGTCTCTAGATTTGGAGTCAAGAGGACTTAGGCTAAAATTCTGGCTCTGTTACTTATCACCTGCGTCAATTTCAAAAAGAAACAACTCCCTGGGCCTTATTTTTCCATCTGTAAAATTAAGAAATTGGATGAAATAGCTTCTGAGGTTCCTTGTAGTTCTAGATCTATGATGCATGGATATTATATATCGGGAATATGCGATCCTGTGGATTTAGGGAGTGTCTTTGTCTTTGTTTTCTGACCTTGAGCCACTGACAAAGTCCTGAAGTTACCTCCTTTGAAACCTCTGGAGAATTTTTCATCTAAAGATCAGCCTAATTTTTAGCTGTGTTTTCTCAAGATGGAGTTCAATGGAGTTCTTTAGAAAATTTCAATAATACTTGAAATACTGTACCCTTCCCTTCTTTTCCATTCCTTTCCTTTCCTTCCCTTCCCTTTTCCCTCTTTTCTCCTCTCCTCTCCTCCAGATTTCCTTTTCTTCTGTGATTTCACTAGTGTGGGGAATATTCCACTTGGAAATTTTCTTTACCGAATTATAACATAGTCTTTGAGTTACCTGGTCTCTGATAAGTGACTTTTCTAAAGCCATTCAGTATTTGTCAGAGACAGCACTTGAAACTTGTTCTTCCTAATGTCAAGACCTCTCAATCCATTCATAACTCTTATTGATATCAATGCACATACATGTAATGAGAGTGTCTCTGAAATATTCATAAGCTAGCCATGATCATATATAAACAATGGGAAATTGCTTCTCTCATGAGTGACTAAAAAGGAAAGAGTTCAAGCAAGGAATTACTTTTTTAATAGCAAATTTCATGAAGAAAATGAAAATTGCATTTGATGTTTTTGCTGCTATAATTACAAACTTAAAAGATAAAGCTACCTGCAAAAGTAATCTATGTAGGTTTTTAGATAATTATGAATAGCATGTAAATGAGATTCCTGCTTTGGCTAAGGACTAGATGAGAATATTTCCAAGGTCTCTTCTAATTATGGTACTATGGTATTTGTTCTTTACACGAATCTAGGTGGCACAGTAGATAGAGGGCTGGGCATGGAGTCAGGAAGACTCTTCTTCCTGAGTTCAAATTCATCCTGAGACACTTACTAGCTGTGTGACCCTGAGCAAGTCACTTAACCCTGTTTGCCTCAGTTTCCTCATCTGTAAAATAAGGTGGAGAAGGAAATGGCAAGCCACTTCAATATCCTTGCCAAGATCTCAAATAGGGAGTCACGAAAATTCAGCACAACTGATAAATGACTGAATAACAAAACAACAACAAATTGTTCTTTAAAATATAGGGATAGGGACTAGACCTGAGGCTTCATTGGTATAGGATACTCCTGGAAAAGAAAGCTATCAAAAAAGTTCAGCTCCTTCTTTACAATTTATGGTCTTGGGTAGTTGCCTGGGGCACTGAAAACTTACATGTCTCACCCAGCCACTATGTGTCTGAGTCAGAACTTGAACCCAGATCTCCCTGACTCTGATTCTGTATCCACTACACCATACTGTATTTCACGGAGAATGTTCAGGAGCAGTGGGTATATCAAGTCACATTTTAATGGAGTATAAGGAACAATGAACTGGTCATATACCAACAATCATCAGTCCATTGATAAGCATTTATTAGGAGCTCATTATGTGTCTTTCATTGCTCTAAGAGCTGGAGATACAAAAACAGGCAAAAAAAAGTACATGCCCTGAAGGAGCTTACATTTTGATGAGGGAGACAATATAGATATCACTAAGTATATCCAGCCATTCATTCCTCCATTCTTTGATGAATCCATAATTTGTTAGATTGATATGGGCAATCCCTCTCCTGAACTCAATTTCAACCCATTTATTCATTCTCATCGTCTGCAATTTTTGTCCCTGCCCTTCCACACATCTTCTATATAGAATCTACCCAACCCACCAGAGACTTTTTTCTAGTTCTTTTCATATTTCCTATATATCATTGTAACAATGAGGCAGTCCATCTATTATCTCTCTTTCTGGCTACAATACTAGCCCACTGTCTTTAATTCTCATAGATGCCCTGGGTAACACTTTTGTGCTGTACATGTAGAAGCACATGTGCGCACACGCGCATGCGCGCACACACACACACACACATTAGCATTGGTAATTTTCTGAGGCTTACATATACCTACCATCATTGCCTTTTCTTCTGGGGTAGCCATGGGTTATCCATGATTTGCATAAAAAGGAGTTTATATGACAGAGAATAACTTACAGTCATGAAAAGCATTGGCATCTAATACATGTTTCTTGAGTATCAACTTTGTGCAAGCACCCAGTCCATTAACTGGCCTTCTGTCAGTCAATCATTAATAATTTCATACTATGGTAGCCCCTATGAGGGACACAAAAGCATTAGGGGACAAAAATCACTGCTTTCTAGGAACTTCTAATCCGTGAGAACAGTTACTTGATCATTTTGGTCACTAAATTTACCCTTATTAATATCCATTTTCTTGGAATTTTGTGAGGGAGTTTGCACCCCTCCATAAAGTGTAAATTCCCAAGTTGACAATAGGGTTGTACATTTACAGCTAAAAGGGACCCCGGTGATTAGTCCAACCCTTTTGTTTGAAAAAGGAGGAAAATGAGACCCTGAGAGGTTGCCATTTGTGCAGTCACACAGAGAGTAACCAATGTTTCAAAATCAGGTCTTCTGACTCTAACCAATATTCTTACCATAGTACCATTCTGCCTTCCATCAGAAGTCCTTGTGAGGTAGGTAAGGTGCAATTTTCTAAAAGCACTTTTAAAGCAATGAGTTCTTTCATTAGGCAGTTTTATAGGGAACCATAAGAATTCTATTTCTTAAAGAAATTAAAACACCTATATTTTGTAAAGTTTGCATCATAGCACAAGATTGACCAGTAAGTGATTCACTCTTTGCCACAATTTATGAACAATCTCTATCATTAAAACATGGAGGGCTTGTCATTTGCATAGGCAGATGGATTATTCTTAAGGGTTAAAGCCAAGATCTTTAGAACCATGAAAAGAAGAATTTAGAGTATTATGGGGCAATAAATTTTGAGTTGGAAGGGATCTTGGAGGTTATCTAAACCAACCTTCCTCATCACACCGATGAAGAAAGTGAGGCCTGGAGAGGTAAAGTGATTTCCTCAAGGTCACACAGTGGTAAGGTTGTGTTCTCTTTCCATGGTACCATACTTGGTGAAGATATAATAACTAGATTTTCTTCTCCCTCATTTTAAAAAAAATGACTCATTTCTTCTTGTTCACCACAGGAAGTTTAAATTAATTAGGATAAAAAAAAACCCTAACATTATATTACATTTGGATAAGCTACAAAATACTGCCTATTTGGGGCAGGTCTGAAATATTCTGAAGGAATATCATATTTCATTTATTTCTCAAGAGACTTTCCAAAGTGCAAGTAAAGGGCCAAGAAGAATACTGAACAATATAAAGTCTATATAGTATTAAATGTCTAGATAACAGTGAATCATATGATTCAATTCAACAAAGAAGGCTCCACTAAGTCTGTAATAAAAAAGTAATGAGGTTTTATAACAAAATTGAAAAGCCTTCTCTGAAATGCAGATAGAAGTCTTTTCAATACAAAGATAAGATGCATTTGCAATTGAACACTGGAAACTCACACAAGTGTGAAAACAGTGATAGATGAACTTTAAATATGCAGCAAATTTTTAGTCAAATACTTTAATCAAAAATACAAAATACTCTAATAGCAGCAACCTGTCAACTTGACCTCTCCTATTTACAACATTATCCAGCAATGAGTTGGGGGAGGAAAGTGGTGGAAGGAAGCCTGTTCTGTAAAGAATAGATTTCGGGGTAGGAGAAAGGAGCCACAAGTGTGTATGTGTGAGAAAAAAAAATAAGTTGCCCCACCATCAAATCATAGAATTCTAAACTTAGAAGGATTTGGGGGATAGGAGAGGGAACTATGATTTCATTAGTCTAGGCAGGAACTCTTGCATAAGGAAACCCCCTCTGCTAAGCAGCTCATTACCTTATTATTTTCTTAAGGCAATGAGTTAGAACATACTGAGGAGGCAGCTAGGTTGCTCAGTGGGTAGAGCACTGGGTCTGGTGACAGGAAGACCTGGGTTCAAATCTGACCTCAGATACATTCTAGCTCTGTGACCCTGGACAAGTCAACCCTGTTTGCCTAAGTTTCCTTGCCTATAAAATGAGCTACAGAAGGAAATGACAGACCACTCTAATATCTTTGCCGAGAAAACCCCAGTTGGGATTTTGAAGAGTTGGATACAACTGAAAATGACTGAAAACACAAGAACAAACATACTGAGTGATTAAACAGCTTGCTCAAGGCCACACAATCAGTACCAGGACTTGAACCCAGGTTTTCCTGGCTTCAAGGCCAGTTTTCCATCCCCTGTGCTATGCTGCCATCCAATCCAACATCTCCATTTTCACAAATGAGAAATTAAGACCCATAGAACGTAACTCAAGGTCAGGAGATGATTGGCAGAACTTGGAGATGGACATGGGGCCCCCGCTTCCCAGGTCATCAATAATAACAATAAAAAAAAATAACAAAGATGTGACATAAACCATCACTCACTGTAGATCACAATGGTTTAGCATGTACCAAATACTTTGATAGGCAGTGATAGTTGTCTTGCTTTCAGTTAAATTAAGTCAAATATCTTTGAGATTCTACTATGTTCAAGGCTCTGTGCTGGGAACAGCAAGGACAAAAGAAACATTGAGCGATGATCCCTCCCCACAGAAAGGTGAAGATCTAGGAGGGAAGAAGTGCACAGGAAAAAGGTGAAACAAGTAAATAGATAACAACAGACTAGGTAACAATCAAATATCTTAAAACCCTTTAAAGACAATATTAGAAAGAAAACCATAAGATAGCACATGATTAATCTCTAGTGAATTGTATAGTAGCTAACAGATTTTTTAGAGCAGTAACCTCCAAAGAGGGGATCATGGCCTCCCCCAAAAAGCTGTGTGATCAACTAATGTGAGGGAAGCTATAGCAATTGCATGTCTTATTCCCCTCAATAACACATCACGAGGCTTGTTTCCAACAGAACCACAGCTACCTTCGTCTTCCAGTTCTCACAGCTCCTCATTCCACTGTGTAAAGTCTTAACTTCCCCAAGCCTCTCTATCAACTCTAAGGTCATATATCATTTCATCTTTATCTCATCCTTTTATATAAACACACACACACACACACACACACACACACATATATATATATACATATTTACACGTACATATGTATTATAAATGTAAGTTTTTATAATAGATATATGTGTGTGTAATTATCAATAAAAATGTACATATATATAGGGATTTTGTGCTCAGTATTTTTTTCTGATAGAAATGAATGACCAGAAAAAAGTTTGATAAAAGTTAAGGTAATGGTGGATAAGGATGGGGAGTTGCTAATAGCTTGGGGTATCAAGAAAGGCTCCACAGAAAATGTGGTGCTTAACTTGAGCTTAAGGTAGAAGGGAGGAAGGAGAAAATTTCAGACCTTGGAGACAGTGCAAAGGCATGAAGATGGCATATAGACTATCATGTGTAAAGAGTAGCCAGGAGGCAAGCTTGGTCATACCATACAGCGTATGAAATGGGACAATGTATAAGAGGCTTCGAAAGTATCTTGGAGTCAAGTTGTAAGGAGCTTTAAATGCCCCAAAGAGAAGTTTATATTTGTTCCTAGAGATAAATGGGAGCCACAGAGTAGGAAAAGTGACATTGTCAGACTAATGATTTAAGAAAATAACACTGGTTCCCATGTAAAGGATGAACTGGAGAGGTGAGAGCCTTGAGGAAATGAGGTCAATAAGGAGACGATTGTACTAGTGCAGGAGAGGGGTGATGAGAAACTGAACTAAAATAGTGTCTGTGTGAAAGGAAAGAAAGAAGAGAACAGATACAGAAGATATTACAGAGAAGGAAATGGCAAACCCCTCCAGTATCTCTGCCAAGAAAAACCCAGTGGGGTCACAAAGAGCTAAACAAGACTGAAACAACTGAAAAACATACTATGGAGGTGAAGTTGATAAAACTTTATAACCAATCATATAGATGGAGTGAAGGAGAGGGAGGAGGTGAAGATGACTCTCAAGTTAGGAACCTGGGTGACTAGAAGGATAGTGATGCCAAAGAAAGAAATGGGAAAATCACCCATGATGGTTTTTATTCCAAAACCCCAATCTGAGTTCTTGTTTAAATTAACTGAGTCTTATTTTTCCTGTTTGTACAATGGATATAATAATGCCTGTCCTCCCCATGTCCCAGAGCTGTATGGATCAAATGAGATGATGTATCTCTACGTGATTTGAAAACTGTCAAGTACTAGGCAAATGTATGTTAGATGTTGCCATTATTATTAATAATAAGAGATTATAAACGTATATTTTACAAAGCTCACTGTGATATTTACAAGGGCAAGTAATAATTTAAGCGAGTCTTTATCTTAGTAGATCCACAGAAGAAAAAATTAATATATTCTGAACTAATTCTTTCCAATCACAAGGTCTCTAACCTCACAAAGAATGATGATTTTGGTTTTCCTAGATCTAGTTTGAATCTTATAAGCAAATACCAAAGCCAAGAGCTGTAGACAAAACATAAACTTCTTGAGAGGCAGAGAATGTTTCATGTTACATTTTATATCCCTGGCACCTAACATAGTACATGGCACATGATGAGCACTTAATAAATGCTTGTTAATTAAAATAGTCCTTTAGAGAAAATTTACATATTATTTCTCCTTTTCAGTTCAGATGAGTACAGAAATACACAGTTTCATATGAAACACTAGTTTCCTCAGCGATCCTATTTTTATTGTTAGATTTTGCTTATATATCTGTAACGGCAACCACACTGGCATACCCAGGATGGTTGCTAATGCAGGTTCTTTTATTTGCCTTATTAAGGAAAGAGCTGTTTTGGGGGTCAAGAATCTTTCTTTTTTAATCACATAAAATATGAACACAGGAAATATAGAGAAGAGAAATAAAGACCATCAAACAGGGCTCTACTGCCTGAATCAAAACTTTACATCCACCACTGAATCGAGAGAGCCTTTATCTCTGAGGTGTCAGGGAGCTCTGAACATACGGTCACTCAGAGTCTTGACCAGGGCATCACAATATCTTTCTTATAAGCAAGCCCCCAAAGTAAAAGCTTACTTCTCAGAATATATACTCTTTTAGCTCAGTGCCTAATTAGAAATTAAGAAAAGGTGTGTAAGGCTTCCTACAAGCAAGCAAGCTTCCCTTAAAGGGCTCCACATGAGGCCTATTGATGGGCAGAGAAGATGTTATTTCCCATTAACCTTACACTGTATCCTTCATTTCTAAATATACCCTTCCCTCGTCTCCTAGCAATGAGCCATCTATCCCTTATAACAAAGATTAAAAAAGAAATGTAAGTAGTTGAGCAAAATCAAACAACTCATCTGTCATGCTCTTCAGGAACATTTAACAAATACTTCAAGAAAATGGAAAGTTATATAAATTTTAATGTCTTCAAAACTATAAATTTCCTATTCATAAAACTCAAGTACTTAGGCATAAAGCACAATGTATTGTTGTAATGTGTTAAGACCCAATTAATTTGGGGTTGGGAGACAGAAACTAAATATTCCTGATGGCCAACCAGTGGTTCTGCAAATTATAAACCTCATTGAGCACAATCACATAGAAATAATTTGATGTTGACATAATTTATAAATAAAATTAATTTTTAAATTAATTTGCTTAAAATACATTCCCTGAAAAATGTTAAATGTTCAATTTGTCTGTATTAATTGAGATTTTAAATGGTAGACAATGCTATTTTCTCACATTTAGTTCAATGACCACAATCCATGTACTACATTACAAATTAAAAATATATTACATTAAATACATTAAAATTGAAAGACATTAAAAATTACTACAGAGATGTCTGCTAGAACACTTTGTTGGCTGCAATCTTCTTTTTAAGATGGTGGAAAGAACTGTAACATCTAGATTTGGAAGGGACCTTAGAGATTATCTAGTACAGCCTCATTTTTCAGACCAGTAAATTGACTGAGGTCGCATGTATAGTAATTAGCACAGTCAGAATTTGAACCCAGGCCTCAAACTCAACATGTCCAAAACAGATATCATCATTTTCTCCCCAAACCCTCCCCTCTTTAAGTTCCCTATTACTATCAAAGGTAGCACCATTCTTCTAGTCATGAAGGTTTACAACCTCAGGATCATCTTCAGCTCTTCACTCTCACTCATCCATGCATCCAACTAGTTACCATTTTTTTTTACCATCATCTCTCCTATTCACCAAATTATCTCTTCTTTACTTCCCCTTTCCTCTAGTTCTATTCAGCTTCAATCAAATAGTAATAAAGGAAGAGGAGGATGTGATCAATCCAGTATTGAGATTTGGTATGGCTTGATCAATGAGAGAACAAAAGGGCAAGATGGATGATACAGAAAATAAGTTTACATTTAAGATAATCTTGATATAATTCAGTAACATATTAAATATCATCGAAGTAGGGATAGGACCAATTCTCAGGTGCAATAGAACAATAATGATAGGTGACATGAAGAGAAAGCACAGCTGCTGAATTCTAATTTTACTTATATTTTCTCTGTAATGGAAAATGAGTTTTAGATTGGAGAGGACAAATCAAAAATGGATTATAAGGTACCAGAAGCCATGATAAGTAAGACGATGATAATAAGAAAGTGCCTAGATGCCTTGGATGAATTTAAGTCACTAGCCCCAGGTCAATTACCTCTAAGGGTTCTCGTAGAATTGGCAAATGTGACTGAGGGGTTATAGTCAATTATCTACGGAAGATCATAGATAACAAGAGAGATACCATAGGATTGAAGCAGAGCACATGTACTAGTTTTTTTAAGGGAAAAGAATGGAACACGCACACACACACACACACACGCACACACACACACACACGCGCACACACACACACACACACACACACACACGAGGAAAAAAAAGAGCAGAAAGAATGAATGGTAGCCATTTGTCATGAGCTTTCCTAGCAGTTAGGTACCTTGAATTACCAGTGATTGCTGCTCAAGGAACTGTTAAATGCTGATGGAACCAAGTCCACAAATCTTGTAATGGGTATCTGGTCTGTCACCATATGTGTCATATCTGTTCCTGGTAAGTCCTTGTTAAACCCAAGACTCCTGGCTCCTAATCCATTCATTGTCCACTCCACTACCCTAGGCTGCCATCCTAATGCAGTTTTTAGTTTCAAAGTCATCTGAATTTAAAGGTCAATTATTTGGGTTCCACTTTAATTAGTAGCCATCATAACAGTGTGAGTTGCTTAATTTATAGAGGCATAAATATTGACATAAATTTTTGTCAGATATTCTGATACTATAAACATCATGTAAATCTACGGATTGGCCATCAATTTGCACATAATGGACTAATTTTATGAGAACTGCGTGGCTGCACTACTTGGTTTTTAGTGTCCCTCTTATCTTACTGTATTAAATCATCATTTTAAATCATGTCATAGTGTTCCTCACTGTAAGCAATCAAAAAAAAAACACCAGAAAATTTAAGTCTGTTGGATCTTTGCCTAATTTAATGATTTTTCCTTGTGTTATGCTCACAACCTGGGCCCTGCAATGGAATGTTGGCCATGTGCCTAGGAACACCTTTATATCACTCTGGAAGAGGGAGAACGCTGAATTGAAGGAAATTATCAGGAAAATGTTTTACCATCTTGAAAGCATGAAGAAACTTGTTCTTTGTGTTAAAGTAAGAGAGTTTTAGTTTAGTTAAGAGGATGGGGGCTGGTGGTGGAATCAGTATAACCTGAGTTCACGTCCTATCTCTAACATCTACTGTATAGCCTGGGAAAAGCTACCTGGCAGATAAGTCTTGATGAGTATACATTGCAAAACAGCTGCTGATTTACAGCAGTAGAGATTCCTCATTGGGAGATCCCTACCTCAATGAAACCACATATCTGGAGAAGCATGTCCAAACACACAGGCACACACAAACATACACACAGACACAAACACATGTGTATATATATGTGTGTGTGTGTGCGTGTGTGAATTCATGTATTCAACCATCTTAGCTGTGAGTTCATTGGGTTTATCTTGTCTAGATAATACATTCCTAAATAACCAGACTAGGTGTTCTCTATGGTATCCATCGTGAATAGAAATGCCAGACTTCCTATGACCTTTCAACATTTATAACACTTGTAGCTTCCAACATTTTTTTCATACCATGTGTCAAGTAGCCATACAGAAAGGCCAGGGTAAACAATGTAATGGCTTAGATATCTGCTTAATCCTTTTCTCTAGTCCATTCTGAATAGGCATTGATTTTCATAGAACATTCCACATTCAATAACAGTAAGGCCAAATCTCACACATTAGAGTGACTTACCTCTCCCAGGTCTTCTAAATGACTCAATCAAGAGTATTATTATGACTGGTGATTTTTAAAGACCTTTTTTGCATGTGTCTTAGAATCAGATAATATTAGTTGAAGAAGTACTAACCAAAAATGAAAGCAACTGATACAACGAGTCATGAAAGGAAGTCCTAGGGAAGGAAGCAAATGAGCACAAAGTATAGAGAAAGGCTAAAATGACAGAGATACTCCCACATGTAGGGAAGTCTGGGACCAGAAATTCAAAAATAAGCTGAAGGAAGAAAAATATGAGGAAGCCATTTTTGGAAATTCTATTATTTATGCACTCTATTGCCTCTTTTCGAATAAACATCAAAGCCACTAGAGTTACTTAAAATGCGGGAAAAATTGCTTGGGGCCCATTTCATTAGTAATAGTCATGTAATAAAAAGTTTGGTCTAAATGATGGCAATTCATTTTTAATCAATCAACTAATAAGCATTTATTAAGTGCCTGCTTTGAGCCAGAGACAGCGTATTAAGGATAAAAAACCCAAAAGTGATAATAGCCTCTGCTTTCAAGGATTTCATTGGAGAGACTTATAAAAATATGTACAAAGTAAATAAATACAAAATTTTTGTGGAGGGATGTCAGTAATAGCTGATGAAATCAAGAAAGACTTCATGACACTCTTGCATTGTTGGTGGAGCTGTGAACTGATCCAACTATTTTGGAGAGCAATTTGGAACTATGCCAAAAGGGCAACCAAAGTGTGCATGCCCTTTGATCCAGCAACACACTCCAGATCCCAAAGAGATCATTAAAAAGGGAAAGGACCAACATGTACAAAAATATTTATAGCAGCACTTTTTGTGGTGGGAAAATGTAACAACAATGCTACTTGCCACTACTGTGGCTGTGTAAGACCAATAACACCAGCACACAGGAGGGCTGCTAGCACAGGTTCTTTGATCTGCTTTTCTAAGGAAAGCAACTTTAAGGGCTTTACAATCTCACTTTAATTAAAC
>CM053624.1:129563430-129581987 GCA_028646595.1 Phalanger gymnotis
TCCGGGCAGCTGTAGCTAAGGAGCCCTCCAGCTTGTAAACCCGGATGCTGAGACTTTGTTGAACTCTGGTAGCTATGTACTGGGATTTGAATCAGACAAGGTCTGTCTGTTGAAGTTTGTAATTTGCTTGTATTTTGCTCTAAAGTTCAGGGTGCTGGCTTTTTCCCCTGAACTAAGTGAATGATATTTGTGTGCTGAATTAAAGTAAGCTTGCCAATCCCTTAACCTTGCTCTCCTTATTAAGGCTTTCTGGCTGTCTGGCAGCTTTCTGGGTGCTGGCTGTGGGTGGATCTGGACCCTCCCATGGAAGCTGCTAGCCAGATTGTTGAAACATGAATTTATGTCATTATGAACAACAGTTTCTGGATCACACTTCCTCAGACTGGTGGACAAGTAGAGGGGGTCCCCTTGCTTGGCCACCTCAGTCACCTGATTAATCTCCATTAGACTTTTTCTTGGACAGTCAGGTCAAAACTGTATTGTAGGCATCAAAACTTTATTCTTTAGGTGATCTTAAGGCTAGAATTACATATGCAATCCTAGGCCCCCAGTACCTAGCTCTGTGCTAACACATGGTAGGTTCTTTATAAAACTTTGGTTGAGTCAAACTGATCTATAGGCTTCTACATCAAGTAATCAGATTAATAAACCTATAACAGGACTAGGTGATGGGCAGGTAGGTGGTGCAATGTGCTGAGTTCTGGGCATGGAGTCAGGAAGATTCATTTTCCTGAGTTCAAATCTGGCCTCACTTACTAGCTGTGTAACTCTGGGCAAGTCACTTAACCCTGTTTGCCTCAGTTTCCTTCTCTAGAAGATCTATTAGCAGCAGTTAATAAATCAGTTAAACTCTGTCAATCTCAGTTTCCTCAACTATAAAATAGGGATAGGGGAAGCTAAGTGGCTCTGTGGATAAAATGAGGACCTGGAGTCAGGAAGACTTATCTTCCTGAAACCAAATCTGGCCTCAGATGCTTACTAGCTGTGTGATCTTGGGTATGTCACTTAACCCTGTTTGCCTCAGTTTCCTCATCTGTAAAATAAGCTGAAGAAGGAAATGGCAAACTATTTCAATATCTTTGGCAAGAAAACCCCAAATGGGGACACAAAAAGTCAGATATGGCTGAAAAGTAACTGTAGAACAGAACTAAGTTACCTCTCAAAACCCTTTGCCTCCTGATTCTATGATTGAGGCTGCTAGAACACATACTCATGAGTAATAGATCGTAGACTCATAGTAGCACTCTAGAACTTTACAGTTGAAAGAAACTGGAAAGCTCATCTGGTTCATTTACCTTCGTTTTGTAGGTGAAGTCACTTGCTGAAGGTCACACCTTCAGTTTAAGGATGACATCTAGATCCTTTGATGTGCAAAATGTCATAATCTTATATTCATATGATTTGCCAATTGTAAAACAGAAATGATCTTTGCTTTCAAAGAGCTTCAAATCATACACCTGCAACTGAATATATACAAAATATGGGGTTTTTAATGGTAGGACCCATTTTGCTTCTTATATTTTGATTATATGGGATTCTCTACCACCTTCCATCAAGGACAGCTTCTTGGAGGAGATGAAACTGGAAAAGGGCTTTAGAAGACAAGAAGGAAGGAAAAGATAATTAGCGTGAACTGCCAGAAATGACATCCTAATGAGGTTTCTGGAGGGGAGGGGTGGGTTGCCCTCCTTAACGGCTCAGGTTTGTATAATTTGTTTTCTTAACATTTTACTTTTTTAGCATTTACATTTTACAAAATGCTAAAACTACACACACACACACACACGCAGACACACACACCTCTATGAAATTGAAACAAGAATTTTTACTTTCTTTTTTTTTTTTGTCTCAGACCTCTGATTTCATTGGTATAAAGGCCTCCTGGTGAGGAAATTCCTCTTATTAATGCAGGTCAGAACTTGTTCCACAATTTGTGGTCTGAGAGTCTCTTGGGGGTACTGGTTGCATGACTTGTCCTGGGTCACACAGTCAGTATCGTCAGAGATAAGGTCTTCTTGACAACAAGCCTGCCTCTCTGTCTATTTCATCAAGCTGCAAATATGAATATCCCCATTTTATAGGTTGACAACTCTAAGGCTTAAGGTAACCAAAGGACTTGCCCAAAGGAAACTTGGACTAAACAGTAGCCCCTAATATTGTGAGTCATTCCTTGTTAGATGCTTAGGCCGGTACTTAAACTGGGCCCTTTCTTTAGAGGTAGAATAGGTAAAGCCGCTGCTGCTATTTCTATTTACCAAATTACCATTGTACAAAGAGCAGCACTAAGTAAGCCACTGCCTACCCTGTGCAGTTCCCAAAATATCTCATAGCAGGAAGAGTCTGTTGCTATAAATCATGTCTCAATCCTGCCCATTAGTTTTGGCTGCTCTCCCACAAATAATGTCAGAGTTGTAAGCAATTGGCACAGAGTCATTGTGACAATATGTAAATTACTTGTAAAGTGAACTTGATCTTGTCTAATAAATGCTATTTGAATCTTAATTTGCTAACAATATTTTAATGCGGTAATCGAGGTCATGGAAGACTGGGGCTAGAGACTAAGCGATCTATAACTGTCGGTTTTAAGCAGGACTGCATTACCTTGGCTTATAAAGCACTCTGGGGGTGGGGGTGGGGGTGTTAAAATGTCAACACGGTGTTTTAAAACCTTTTTTAGTTTTTATGCTTTGGTTCATGATTGCCCAAAAGTCCCATGATTAAGAATCCGGAAATTTGGAGTGCCACTAGTTAGCTGCATGATCATGGACAGACAATTCACTCAACTTCTCCAAGATTTTTTTTTTCCATCTGTAAATGGTTTGATTAGATGATCCCTAAGGTGGCATCCTGCTCTCCTACATGCATGATTCCAGAGCAAGCTTCCCCTGACTTACCAAGAGATATCCCTAATGAAAATACAAGACCTCCACAAGTTGGAATTTATTTATCATTTCCGGTGCCCCCAACTTTCTATTAAATCTTGAGAATTTGTTTCTGCCTTTCTTCTGCTAGGGTCCTCCCTAGTCAATTTCCTCAATGATTAATCTCTTCTCCTTGAATTCTTCTTCAGCTGTGCTATGCCCTGAGGAAATAAATACAGGGAACAAAACAATTTTCTACTTTCCAGGATTCTAATCCTTGACCAGTGCACATATAAGTATATCAAAAATAACAATAGTAGTTAACATTCATTTAGTGCTTTATCACTTGTAGAGTGCTTTATATTTTTATATTATTTATATATATTTATATGTTTATATATATAAATACATATAAAAATATATATTATATTTTTATATTATTTATATTTATATCAGTTATGTTACGGAGTGCCTTATATTTTTATATTATTTATATTTATATCAGTTATGTTATAGAGGGCTTTATATTTTTCATCTGATTTGATCTTTACAACAACCTGACAAAGTAGGTGTTCTTATTATTCCCTTTCATAGATAAAGACACTGAGGCAGGCAGAGATTAAGTGACTTGCCCAGGGTCACCCAGCTATAATCGTATGAAACATGATTTGAACTCAAGTCTTCCTGACTCCAAGTCCAGCGCTCCATCCGCTGTGCCACCTAGCTGCCTCAAGAATTATGAAGTGAATAAATAAGAAAACTAGCAATGAGTCCAAGAGAGAATATGTAACCTTTATGTTTTGAAATATGTGCTTTTCCAGGTGTCTTTTCTAGGTATACGTTGACTCCATTTGAATGAGTAGGGCCTCCGATTTCTGTCCTGAGGCTTCTGGGCTCTGGCCCTTGCTATTTTATGGTCAGTCTTTATGTGTGACACTAGCTCCCTTATTAATTAACTCACAAATCTGCTGAGCTGAAATTTGCTACCTCCATGTTCTTTCTGAAATACTTGTAGACTCATGGATTATTAAGAGTTGGAAGAGACCTCAGAGGCCATCCACTCCAAACCCCTCATTTGACAGATGAGGAAGCCAGGGCCCAGAAAGTCAAATGACTTTATCCAAGATCGCAGGGGGAGTTAATAGCAGAGCCAACACTAGGCCAAGTCTCCTGATTTCTCACCCAGAACTCTTGCCACTACCATCTGATGAATTCATTAATTTTTTCCTTAAACTTCAAACTCTGAGAATGCCTGAGGCAACTCAATAGCAGACAGATCATTACTTGTAGGAAAAAAATGGATTAATGAATGAGTGAGTAGTATTTATTTATTAGATGATTACTATGTGCCAAGCACTATGATAAACGCTGAGGATATAAGTACAAGACAGTCTCTGCTGTCAAAAACCTTCCATCCTCAAAGGAGGAGAGGGTATTTGTATAGGAGCGGTGGCTGGGAAAGAGAGTTATGGTCTGATAAGTCACAAAGATGGTAGGCAGGAAAATAAAGCAGTCCATTAGCACACTATTTCCAAAGCCAAAAATAGTGATGGTTTTAGTACAGTTCAGAGAGAAAGAGGTAGATAAATAGTGGTCTTCCCCTTAACTTTCTAATTCTGACATCCAATTCAACAAATATTTATTAATGATAATGTTATTGATGTTCAGTCATTTTTCAGTTGTGTCTGACTCTTCATGACCCCATTTGGGAATTTCTTGGCAAAGATACTGGAGTGGTTTGTCATTTCCTTCTCCAGATAATTTTACAGATGAAGAAACTGAGGCAGACAGGGCTAAGTGACTTGTCTAAGATCAAACATCTAGGAAGTGTCTGGAGCCAGATTTGAATGCAGGATGACGAGTCTTCCTGACTCCAAGCCCTCACTCTGTCCACTGCACCACCTAGTTGTCCATTAATGATAATAGCTAATATTTATAATAGCTAAAGTACTTTCAGGCTTACCAAGCACATATGTTCTCCACAAAAGCCCTACCCTGATGCTTCATGATGCAGTGGGGATGATAAAGCCCTGAACCTGGAGACAGGAAAACTTGCATCTGAATCTTATGTCAGATGTTCAACCTCTTTCACCTTCACATCTTTCCTCTGTAAAACACGGATAAGCATATCATGTCCCTCCCAGAGCTGTTGTGAGGATCAGCGAGGTGATATCTGTCAAGTAGTTTGAAAACCATAAGTCAATACATAAATATTAGCTATTATTATTTATAAAGTCACAAAGATGTGGAATAGAACAACAGAACAGCACAGTAACACACCCTTTCCAGAGGCAATGGCAGTGATTACTTGATTTTAGTACAAGCTACATACAAGGGGAATTCCCTCCATAACCTAACTCACGACTTCTGACTCTACTTGAAGACCTCCGAGAAGGAAGAACCCACAACCTCTCCAGTTAGTTCATTCCACTTCAGGATATATCAGGTTATAAGGAAGTTTTAATTTTTTTTCCTGAAATTGTGCCTAAATTTGCCCCTGTGTTCTTTCACCAATTACTGGTGGTTCTATCCTTTGGGACCAAAGAAACATCTTTAATTTTAGGGAACACTAACACCTCGGTACCCACTGTACCCAATGTGAATTGAGGAAGTGGAAATGTCACTCAAGAAGATAAAATTGGAAATAATGATTGAACCAGACCAAGTATACACAAAAGAAAGCCATGTAGGAAGTGACACAATTTTGAAAGCATCAAGGGATCAATTTTCAAGATAACTCAAAGGAGGGAAAATATCAAATGAATGGCGGTGGGGGGAAAGCATGGAAGGTATTACTACAAAGAAAAAAAGGTGACTTAGAAGACACCAGTAACTACCAACTCATATGCCTATTTTCTCACTACAAAATCTTTAGAGATTTGGGGAAGGAATGTATTGCAGTGGACAGAAAAATGACCTTGGAGGCAAGGTGAATTGAGGTCATGTCCTGCCTCTGAAACATACCAGCTGTGCGATTCTGGGGAAGTTATCTAACTCCCCAATTCTGTGGGAAACCCTTTAAATCTTTATGTTGAATAACACTCGCCAATCTGCATCAAGAAAGGAAATCCTCTCGTCTGGAGCTTCCCATACTAAATAAATTGCAGGTCTAAAACCAAAATAAAATAAAATAAAATAAAATCTCCATGAGAATTATCACTACATTAGGGAAGTTATCCTTGCTGAAAATATGAGAAGGCTCCTTGAGAAAAGAGATTACATCACTGACGATTGACTTTTTAACAAACATATCTTAATGAATTCATTTAAAATGTAGCCCCTGTTCCCTTCTCCTATGTCCTCATCAGTCAAGAACTATTTACTAAGTACCCAGTGTGTGTTAGGCACTGGGGAAAGTGCTGGTGATACAAAGAAAGGCCAAAAACATAGGTATCGTATGCTATTCTCCTGTCTTGTTTCTCCTTATGAAAATCCTGTCTGTCACTTGAACCCCAGTTCAAGGACTCAGGTGCTATCTCTTCAATGCTGTCTCCTCTAACAATGCTGGTCTCCACTGACCTCTTTTCTTCTCTTGCTTTTATAACATATCTTATTGGTACCACATGTTTTACTATTGTTATCAAAAGTAATATTTCACATTTATATACTGCCTTATCATTTATAGATAACTTTCTTTCCTTATATAATAATGATGTGAGGTAGGGAGTTCAAGTACTATCTATCTATTACAGATGAGTAAATTGAGGCCCATGAGATAAAGTGATTTCACAGGAAAGAAGTAGCAGAGTCAAGACTTAGATGCCAATCTTCTGGATCCAAGTCCTGGATCTTTGCATGAAACCGCACTAATTGAGTGTTTTTGCATTTAATTGAACTTCACGCTATATTGTTTTCTGCTATAATTGCTTCACATAAAGACATAGACCAAAGTTCCCCAGGAGGAGAAGGCATAGAAGGGGCAGGACTGTTATCTGCAGAGAATACCTGCACCTGATACGTCACAGATACATCCCTCATCAAAGTCTCGTGTCACCAAGGTAGAAATCTTTGACAGCAGAGTCATTTAAAAAGTACCAGTACAATTCAGTTACAGTTCATTTTTAAAAATAATTATACTGAACCTACGTGTCATCTCTAACTCATGTAAAAGTTCAATTCACATCACCCCTAGATTTGGGGTATACAAACAGATCATAGAATGACAATTCTTCCTTTTCCTTTAAACAGAAAGACTTTTTAAAAACCACTGCATGTAAGTAAATTTAGCCTTCTACTTAATGGAAAAAGCCAAGATTATGGTTCTTCAATAGTTTCTGGGACTTTGGACAAATCAATTAACCACTTTGAGCCTAACCTTTAAAATGAGTATAGTATTTGCCTCATAGAGATATTGCAACAATATCGTTGGAAATAGGGACTGTGATTTCATTGGTAGAAGGAACTATTACATGGGGAAGCACTTTCTATCAACTTAGGCCAGTCTTTTCTCTGCCACTTATACTCTTATAGAGCTGCCTAGAACTCTGACAAGTCATGAGACTTGCTCAAGGTCTTATAGCCAGTATGTGTCAGAAGTAGAATCCAAACCCAAGGCTTGCTGCCTTTGAAGCTGGATCTCGGTCCACAAAACCAGAGGTATCAAACTCACACTCTTGAGTGCTGCCAGAATCAGAGGAAAATGTAACTGAGAAATGTTCGACAAAGAAAATAAAAATGCAACATAGATAATGTCAATTTGTAGTTTTCTAATTCAGTGTGAGGTCCAAAGGGATCCATTTCTATTTGAGTTTGATATCACTGCACTACATCACACTTAATCTCTATTTAACAAGAACTATGAAGTGTATGAGAGGCAATATGGTTCAGCCGATAGGCCTCATTTCAGAGTCAGGACTATCTGGGTTTATCTCCCACTTCTGCCACATAATAATAATAATCAGAATTTATATAGCACTTCAAGGTTTGCAAAGCACTTTATGAGCATCTTATTTTATAATCACAACAACCATAGGAGTCTGATGCTATTATTATCCATATTTTATAGATGAGAAAATCGAGGCAGTCTTAGAGAATTGCCTAGAGTACTGAGAAGTTAAGTGACTTGCCCAGGGTCACATATCTAATAAATGTCTGAGACCTGATTTGAATTCAGGTATTTCTGACTCCTTGGGCAGCTATATAGTGTAGCAGATAGAGTGCTCGACCTGGAGTCAGGAAAATTCATCTTCCTGAGTTCAAATCTGACCTCAGACACTGACTAGCTGTGTGACCCTGGGCAAGTCACTTAATCCTCTTTGCCTCAGTTTTCTCACCTGTAAAATGAGCTGGAGAAGGAAGAAAACCCCAGATGGGAGGTCACAAAGAATCAGACACGACTGAACAACAGCACATGCCTGACTCCAGGTCTGTAGCTCTATCCACTGTGGTACCTAGCCACCGAGAAGCTCAATTAAATACTAGCTGTGTGATCCTGGACAAGTCTCCTAACCTCTTAGTACCCAAGGTAGCTTTCTAAGACTATAAAGTGCAGAGAAAGTTGCGGGATATTTTTGTTGATTTTCAGTTGTGTCCAACTCTTCGTGACCCCATTTGGGGTTTTCTTGGTAGAGATACTGGAGTGGTTTGCCATAATGTATGTGAAGGCACCTTAGCTTCCTCTCCACTCCCCCACCCCCCAACACCCAGTGAATGTTTGAAGTGCTATATACATGCAAGGTATTATTAGAGAATTCGTATTTCCTTCTTCTCAGAGCAGTCTTTCCCTCCACGCTTCAGGAAAAAATAAGGGTGGAGGTTGAAAGCCTAACCTTGGTTTGGGTGATTTAAAATATCATAGGAATATTTGCTCACAAAGAAACATTCACAACAGAACCAAAGTTACTATCAAAGGACGAGGCTGCACTTGAAGGGGTTACAATCATTTTCAGCTTTTGAAGAGCTATTTTCAGTTCATTCCCTCTATTCCTCTTCACTGACAATAGATGGGAAGTGGGCACTGTTCAGCTAGCAGGCAAAGACACCTTGAAAGCTTTCCCTAACCTTTGTTTCCAGCTGATGGGCTATTTTCACCATTGGTGAGTTACTTTGCTTTAATCACAGTTGACTAACCTCAGCTGGCTGGAGGAAACCCATCCTCTTTGGCTCTGGGCTTTGCAGACCTAGCAAGGCCCTCGAGTTAATAGTCACAAAGCCAATTCACCCTTCCCTAGCTAATTCTCCACGGTCACCACCACACCTAAACAGTAGTGTGGTTACTATCTCCTTTTATGAGAGTCATAACTCAGAAGTGCTGGACTTGGAGTCAGGAGGAAAGGCCTAAGTTCAAATCCTACCTCAGATGCTTATTAGCTGTGGCCTTGAGCAGTCACTCAATTTCCTCATCTATAAAGTGGAGATAAAAATAGCACCCACCTCCCAGGGTTATTATGAGGATCGATTGAGATAACAAATGTCAAGTGCTTTGCAAACCTTAAAGCGCTATGTTAGTGTTATTAGAAGCACTTTCATAACCAGAGCTTTTCTGACATATAACAAACCAAAACCTATTGACAGTATTGGGAGAAAGGGGGTATTTTAGCACCTCATAAACACTGAACATCTTCAGGCTCTCCGCTCTTGCAAGGCCCCAATAAATAATGGACTCTGGCTTTGGAAACATCTCATGATGAGATTTACAGAAGAAGTTGGGGGAAAAAAGACTTGCAAGCCTTTAATGCACATTCAGGATCTGATCAAGGAGGATAAATGTACTGTATATAATAGTCCAACATAACCCTCTGTTTTTTACTGTTGTGAATATTGACTTCAAAATGGATTTAATCAAAATCAATAACAAAATGTACAGTAATGAAGTAATGTAAAATGCAGTAATGTATAGGGCAAGGGTTGAATATGGAATATATTAACACAAGAGCAGCTTTACGAGAATAACTCATCCCTCTTTTAGAGTCTTTCTGAGGGAAAGACCAAGCCCTGGAGCTAGGAACAAAACAGGGCCTGATGGTGCTTGTTCCAATGATCACATAAGGAAACAGAGTGTGATAGAATTGGGCTGGAGCTGTAGAAAGAGAAGGAAGAAATTAGTTTACAAGACCAGGAGGTTGACCTTCAAGGTTCACAGTGCAAAACCCATCTTTTTAGGTTAGCACTCAAAAGCAAATAGGTCAGCTGGTTTTTAAGATATTTTAATGATTTTTTAAAAATGTTAAATGATTCTAAATGCTTTCAGTATATTTTTAGAGTAGGCACATGCATCTTGAAGTTAAATGGCATGGGGGTCATTGGTTACAGTTTGTCTATTTATTAAATTTATAACCTAAGAAGTAAAAGAGAAGAATGTGTTATCCAGAACTGGCTGGAAAATATTAGAATGACTTTTGAATAATCAATATTTTACAACAGATGTTGTAGCTTCGTTACAAGAGCAAACATCTAACTGAGGAAACTATGGGGAAAAAAACATAAGAGCCCTGGCCAAGGAGGCCAGAGGCCTGGGTTCTAATTCTAGCGATGCTACTTGCTAGGTACAACCCTGGGCAAGTCATGTAACCTCTGTGCAACTCAGTTTCCTCATCTGAAAAATGAGGGAGTTAGATGAGATGCCTCTAAAGTCTCTTCCAACTCTTAGTCTTTTATGCAGCAGAAAAAGCTATAGAATAAAGGAAAGGTCACAGGATAAAGAGACAGAAGGTTCTAGACCCAGGTCTACCAAAAATCTAGCTATGTGACCTTGGGGAGAGAAAGGAATAAGCATTTATACGGTATCCTACTATGTGTCAGGTACTGTGATAAGCACTTTCATGGCACAGTTGATAGAAAACTGGTTCTGAAGGCAGGAAGGCCTAAATTAAAATCGAACTTCAGACACTTGGTTATGTGATCCTGAGCAAGTTGTTTAACCGTGTTTGCTTCAGTTCTTCATCTGTAAAATGAGCTGGAGAAGGAAGTGGCAAACCACTTCAGTATCTTTGCCAAGAAAACTCCAAATGGCATTCAGAAGAGTCTGACAAGACTGATGACTCATTATATAGCCCTTACCCTATATTACCCTATACTTACATTATATAGCCAGGCACCATGCCAAGCACCTTACAATAGTTGTCTCATTTGATTTTCACAACAGCTTTAGGGGGCATCATCCCCATTTTACAGATGAGGAAACTGAGACAAACAGAAATGAGTTGCCCAGTATCACACAGCTAGTATCTGAGGCTGGATTTGAACTTAGGTCTTCCTGATTCTGTGTCCTGCCTGAGCCCTACCACTTAACTACCTTTAATAGCCATAACAGTGTAAATGAGAACAGTACTAAAAAAGCAGTTGAACTCTTGGCCATCGTAATGAGCAGCCTCGGTCCTAAAGAAATGAATAGGAAATCCACCTTCCTCCTTTCAGCAGACAGGTGGGGAACTATGGTTGTGGAATGTGACATACATTGTCAGGTATGGTGGCTGTTATTGACTTTGCTTCAATGTGGTTCTTTATTAAAGGAAGCATTCAATTAAAGGAAAGAACAGGAAAATAATTGCAGAATAAATACAGTAGGCAACATGAAAACCTAAAAAAACCATTCTCAGGAATTCATAGAAACCAAGGAAGATTTGTAAGAATTGATATGGAGTGAAATTAGTAGAACCAGAAAAACAGTACATCACAACAGCCATATAAATAAAAGTATCACTAAAAACAAGCTCAACTCTTAGCAACTATAATAACCTGTCTCGGTCCTAGAGAAAAAATGATGACGTGTATGTCCTTTTCAGAGACATGGTTCAGTTTTAAAGGTGTGGAGAAAGAGAAGGTATATATACAGAAATGATTGTGAGATAAAAGTATTAATAAAATTTATTTGTTTTTTTTTAAAGCCTATACTGTGTTAGTTAAGGAAGAGAAAGAGATCATTTTTAGCTGAAGGGTTCAAGGCAAGAAAACACGAAGAAAATTACAATTAAATTAAGAATTTGCTGGCAAAGACTTTTCCTCTTACCCCTAATTAAGAAATCTGAGAGATCGATTGATAAATAATTTTTCTTTTCTCTTTTGGTAGATAACAAAACAGAGGTTTAATCAGTCATACCACAAAATAGGAGACAAATCCCTACTTATTCTTCCTCTTTTCTATGCCCCCCCCATAACACTGAGGTTCTTTCCTCCCTTCTTCATATTTGTCTGAGTCACTTTTTATGTTACCTTTATCAAACTTTATTTCTCATCTCTGAGGCTTGATAGTAGTGGGAAAATGGGGAAATCACTTTACTTCTTTGTCTCAGTTTCTTCATTCGTAAAATGAAATAATTCGTATTCACCCTACCTACCTCACAGAGTTGCTTTGGGAAAGTACTTTTTGCAACTTAAAGTCCTACATAAAAAGGACTTGTCAGGTTTATTATTTCTTTTTCCCACTTTTCCTATCTTTCTTTTTTTTTCATTCGGCCATTGTCTCCTCATACAGAATCACCAAAAAGGACATGGAAAAATGTAAAAAAGAAAAAGGAATTTAAAAAAAGGAAAAGGAAATGGTCTATTCTTGGGTATGGACAGGTGCCTGAAGGCATAGGGTAATACCTTTAGCACTGCCACCTGAAATTGAATGGGGGTGGGGGGAAATTACAATGCTTATTTGAGTCTTTCTGTTATGATTAATGTGGACTTTAACATGTCATTTTGGCATAATTGCCTAATTTTATTGGAGACAGCCCTGACATACACAAACATTATTAGTAACTGAGCCACATGCGGCAACACTAGCTCTAAGAATTTAAAGGCTCAAAATTGAGAAGACAGAGCCATGCACAAAGCACCTTGGATTTAGTGGCATTTCCTACTCATCCCCAGGGGGATCCACAAAGACAGGGGACATTTGAGGCCAAGAAAATTGCCCTGGCCTCCGCTGGACTAACAGAAGTCAAAACTCCAATCGGGCCCTTATTAGTTACTTTGCATAGCCGATATAAAACACCTTTGTTGGTGGCAAAGTAGTGCAACTGCACCTTGAAATTGACAATGATTATGTGTGTGCGCTATGTTTGATTGCTCAACATAAGGTGAGCATTGGGTCATGTACAGAGGTTTTTACCAAATTAATGCCATCAGGGGAATTACACATGAATGGGATTCTTTTTATCTAAACACTTTCATCTAGCTTCTTCACTGCTTTTTCTCTCCATCCAATATAGGCATATGAAATAATTTAGACAAGTAGACATGTAGAATAATATATAAAGAATCAAGTTATCAAAGAGACTATGATTTAGCACCAAGCTACATGCCCTCATTCTTAAGTTACTCAGGAAGCTTAGTATTCAGTCTCTATTTATTTATTTTTGACAGGTTCCAAATAATCTTTGACACTGTTCTTCTTGGTGTGAAATCATTATTTGAATGATCCAAAATATAATTGAAAGAGGCTCTCCCATTTCCACACCATCCATTTAATTTCATTTTAATTAAAATGAGGCACATTGTTGAGTTTAACAGATGGCTTCCAGAAGCTGTCATTGAAACCATCCAGACACTAACGTGCGAATATCACTTCCATGCTTACATGTATTTGACTTAATAAGAATGATTCTTCCCTCCTTTCCACCTGCTCTCTGAAATTACATTATATTTGTTTTATATCTGTTTTATATTGATACATCCATGAATGTGCTTTTCCCCTTGATAGGATATGTGCTTCTTGACGACATAAATTCTTTCATTTTTATCTCTGTATCTTCAGCATTGCCAGCATCTTACACAGTGCTTGGTGCATAGTAGGTGCTTAATAAATGCTTGTTAATTGATTGATTGCCCTTGGCTTCTTTTCTTTTATACCATATAACCATGACATCAGTAATATAAGTTCTTTTAACTAAAATTCTTTTCTTACTCTCCATGACAGCCAGTGATACAAATTCACATTCATCCAGAGATTTGGAGCAGGTAGAGACCTTAGACACCAGCTAATTCAACCTCTTCTTTTCACAGATATGGGAACTGTGAAGAGAGAAAGAGATAAAACAATTGCCAAAGTAAATAAAAGAACTGGAATGTGAATTTAAGTCTTCTGACTCCCACACCAACACACCTTCCTCTATTCCACACTCCATATCCTCTTATCCAGCAAAAAGATCCTTCAAGTCACTAACTTGAGAATTGAGTCATTAAACAAGCACTTATTAGGCACCTAGTTGTGGCCAGTATCAAATGAAATAATAAATATAAAACTCTTTGCATGGTTCTTGGCACATAAAAGGTACTAAATAAATGTTTGTTCCCTTTCCCCAGTTTGGGATATGCGGGAAAGTGAGGCATTTGGTTAAAAGAAGTACAAGGCTAGATGTAACCCATTAATGGAGAACATCAAAGGCCAGGATTTAGAATTCAAATGTGACCCACTAAACAAGAAGGAATCATTGAATGTTCTTTAAGCAAGGGAGTGATGTTGTGAATGTCATGTTTTAGAAAAATTAGTATGTACGTGGTGATCAAAACGGGTAGAGGAAAGAAGACTATTGCATTTATCTAAGCCTAAGAAAGGGATGAAAAACACATTTCAGAAGAAGCATTATTAGGATTTGGTGACCAATTGTAAATAGATATAGGAGGATGCAGTAAAGAAAGGAAGAAAAATGACTCCAGGCTTTTGAGCCTAAGGGAGAAGATAATGGTACCTTTGACAGAAACAGGGAAGTTAGTAAGGAAATCTGGTTTAGATGCAGGACAAGGCAGAGGGTGGGAGGACTATGAGTCTGGATCTATACTTATTGGGTTTGAAGTGATAGAAGAGTATCCAAATGGTGATGGCTTCTATGTAGCTAAAAGTATGGGATTGCAGGAGAAGTCAAGGCCAGAAGTAAAAATTTGGTCATTATCGGCACAGTAGTGATAAATGGGGCCTTAAAAATAAGTAAGCTTTACTAAGAGTGAGTGCAGAGAGGAAAAGCAGAGGACTGAAGGATACCCAATTTAAGGATTTGGGAGGAGAAAGAAGAGTTACGAAGGAATATTCACAGAAACAGGAAGAAAACCATTTGACTGCAATTTCACGGAAGTCAACTGAAAGGGGATTTAAAAGATCAACAGCATCAAACATAGCAGAGCAGGAGTGGAGGATGAGGCCTGAGAAAAGGTTAGAAAGCAGTCATTAGTGACCTCAGAGAAAGCAGTTTTGATACCAAGTCGGAGAAAAAGTCAGATTGCAGTGAGGTCTGTAGGGAATATCTGGGAAGGTAATGGAAACAGCAAATGAAAGCACTCGTTCAAGAAGACTGGTTGTGAAATGAAAGAAGCAAGTAAGAAAGAAGTCGAAGGGGCCAGCAGAGAAAAGCTTGAAACCAAAAAGCAAGAAGCCTGCAGAACAAGAGAAATTTATCATATTGGACTGGTTGTGGAGCACAGTCTCCCCCAAGGACTCTGCTCCAAGTCTCTCCCACTCCAGTCCATCCTCCACTCAGCCATATAAAAGTGCGGATGTGGCCGTGTCACTCCCTATTAAATAAACTCTTAAGTTAAATAAACGATCTCCAAGATCAAATATAAAATCCTCTATTTGACATTTAGAACCCTTCATAACCTGACCCATTCCTATCTTCTTTGCCTTCTTACACCTTGCTCCCCTCCACATACTCTAATATCCAATGACATTGGCCTCCTTGCTGTTCCTCTGACTAACATTCCCCCCATCTCCATGCCTATAATGTTGTCCCTCCTCATCTCTACCTCCTCATATCCATGGCTTCCTTTAAGCCTCAACTAGAATATCACCTTCTGCAAGAAGCCTTCCCTGACTTCTGTTCATGTCAGTACCTTCCTTCTGAGATTATTAAATTTATCCATTCTGTATCTTGTTTGTACAAGGCTGTTTGCATGTTGTCTCTCCCGTTAGATTGTGAGCTCCTTGAGGTTAGGAGCTGATTTTTGCCTTTCTGTATATCCACACAGATTAATACAGTGCCTGGTACATAGTGGCTTCTTAATAAATGTTTGTTAGTTTTACTTGACTTGATCAGGAAGAGATATGATCCAGTCCACAGTTGGATTAATTTTAGGAAGCACAAGGAACATCCATTTCTCTGAAGACAAAGGGAAGAATGAAAAAAGATGGAGGAAAAAGGAGGATGTTGAGAAAAGGAGAGGGTTCATTCTGAGAACTCAAACTGGAAGGTCTTAACCTTCTAAGTAAAGTAATATGAGGGAGACTTTGGAAGTAGGGTGAAAAGAGGGATGAAGGGAATGACTGTTGGCTTAAAGAAAGAGGAAGTTTAGAATATGCTCTGCAGGAGTGAGCCAGGTAGTCAATGAAACATAAATAAGAGCAGTGGCCAATGCCAAGTTATAATTAGACAGTACGACCTTATTTAGTTAGTTATGAGAACTTCTCCAATGCTCTTCCATTCTGTAGTTGCATGAGTGGAGAAGACAGAGTTCATTGAGAGTAGAAAAGGATAGGTACAGTCATGACGATTTTAGTAAAGGAGGGATAGTACTGAATTAGAGTATTAAAGGTGCATCAGAGGTGGTGCAATTCTTTATGATAATAGGGTCCAAGTGTATTGGTTTTGTAGGGAAATCCACTTAATTTCTTTTTTCTCTCCATTTTGTGGGTAGACAATAGACCCATGGCAGGACATTGTTTTGCCCCATTGCTTTTAGACATGGTAAGGAGCAGAGCCAAGTATCTTGACTTAATTCACCCAGCTGTTCCCAGAAGGACCCAGTTATTTGAGAGACAATTGGCAAAAACATCTAATCTAGAGGAAAACATTGTTACCCAGGTTCCTGGGGGAAAGATGATATCAGGCTTTGAAGTTATCATGTTCTTACCTGCTGTCAGGAACAGATTTGCTTGGAGAGGGGAGGAATGAAACATGTTCTTGGCTTTTGAGTGAATTTTTGTGAGGCCAGGGCCTGGAGGCAACATTGGAGGGCCTTTAGAGTAGAAGCCCCCTTTTTGACATTATGTATGAGCTGTATGCAGGAAAAGCCAAGACAGTTGCTATAACAGATAAACAACAGCAGCAACTTGTAGGATTCTCTTCGCAATACTGGAATGGCCCTACAACTGAGAATTATCTTTGCAAGCAAAGGGCTAACCATGGGTGGTCAAATAAGATAATATGTGTAAATGCTTTGCAGACATTAAAGCACTGTATAAGTATGAACTATTGCTGTAATTATTATGGAAGAACGATGACATCTGTAGAGGAGTCTTGCTGAGATACTATGAGAGTAAATGCCAGCTGGGAGCCCTACCTCATTTATGAATGCAAATCACTAAGGCTCCACAGGTCTCTGGGAAGAGTTTCTTATTGGTATTCTCTCATGAATTCGTTTGTTTTCAAAGTAAATACAATTTCTCTTCTCTGAGTTCTATTTATCCATGTATTTGTAAGGGAAGTAGGTGACACCACACAGGTTAATGTTATCTACTGCTAAGTTTCTCAGATTTTCTGGATGAGATCGATGAGAAAGAGATGGTAAGTCCTCCAAGGGGTTATGTGTGAAATTAAACAAAAATAATCTAAATCATGTTTTCTCCAAGCAATAAAATAATTTATTACAAGGTATTATTAACAGGGACTATTAATAAAGCAGGCCCAATGACTGTCTCAGTTAGCCAAAAGACCCCAAGAAGAAGGGCAGCTCACCTTATATAGGTTTTTGGGGTGGGAGGACAGAACAAAGAACAGAACAGTATAGGTAAGGAAATAATACAACTGGTTATAGAGTTGGTGATATTATGGGGTTGATGGCAACACAATTAGTTACATGGCAGAGACAAGGGGAATGATATGGTTGGTTGGAAGTTAGGAACAAGGGGCTGGCAATATCCCCTTCCTTCCTACCTGTGACTAAGAAGTGTTCATTGTTCAAGTTCACCTGCAAGGTCAGAGATAATGGACCAGACATTCTTGAAGGATGGTGGTATATAGATACTGGACCAGACTCTAAGCTGCTCTCTATGTTAGAACTTCCATTGAATTGCCTTCTGCTACCAACCCACTGGCATCCCTCCTGACTTGTAGCTGTAGGTTCTGGGAGTATCTTTGCTTTTAGCCATCTCCAAATCATCATGCCTTCACTATGGCCCTCCTCTATGTCCCGCCTCATCTCAAACTACCACCTATGAGATCTTGGTACAGACAGACTATTTTTTCCTTTCTTTGTATGCCCAGAACTTTTAAGACCCAGTGGCTGGCACTTAATAGGCACTTAATAATGGCTTGATGACTTATCTTGCCTAAAACAGGCTATCAAATAACTTCTTGGCAATGACCAAACCTTCTTCCCTCCACCTTTTCAGCTGTATATTCCCTGTATGTTTTCTCTTCCCCTATTAGAATGGAGGGGGAAGCTAGGTGGTGCAGTGGATAGACCACTGGGTCTGAAGTCGGGAAGATCTGAGTTCAAATCCAGCCTCAGATACTTACTAGGTGTGTGATCCTGGGCAAGTCATGTAACCCCTATTTGCCTCAGTTCTTCATCTGTAAAATGGAGACACACTGGAGAAGGAAATGGTAAATGATTCTAGTCTATTTGCCAAGAAATCTCCTTTGACAGAGTCCATGAGATCATGTAGAGTTAGACACAACTGAACCACCAAACGACAACAAATTAGAATGGAAGTTTCCCGAGGGCAAGGACAATCTAATTTCTCTGTTTTTATCCTCAGTGTTTAGCACAGTGTTTGACATATACTGACTAAATGCTTATTGTACCCATTTTCCTCCACCATCAGGGATGCTGAATGTC
>CM053624.1:129582487-129608407 GCA_028646595.1 Phalanger gymnotis
CCCCCCCCCCCCCCCCAGTGCTTCTTTTTAACAAATTATAAGTTGAATTCATGTGGGTCTCACCCATGAATTGCTTTTTTATTCCGTTCTTGAATTTTAACCATTCCATAGGTTCCATCAGAAACCAAGATATATTTAATTACATTGTACAAATTTTGTGATGTATCCTTGTTATCAGCCATTTCTGTTACTTAATGGAGTAAGATATGTTTGTTCCAAAAGTCTTTCTGTAAAATTTTGAGGTGCTTTCATGTGTTCTGAAAAGATCTAGAAATCTTCATCTTTTTTGACAAGGAAGTTTTAATCTTTATATAGCTGCCTTGAAGTGATAAGCTCTATAGTTTAATAGTGCATGTATTTGGATGCCTTCCAAATCTATTGTCCATTCTACTGTGCTAAAAGAATATGTTGACTGGTGTGTCATAGGTATTAGTTACTCTAAATGTGTTCTGCTGACTAAGCATTGACTTCAGGGTGCTAGTCAGTTTTTTTATGGCTTTCTCGATGATGATGATTATGGAGGTGGTGGTGGTGATTATAACTACTCCAATACTTTAATGGAAGGGAAGGAAACAAATATTTATTATGTTCCCAATATGTGCTAAGCATGGTACATGGCACTGCATTTTATCTGTGATTTTATGTGTTACTACTCCCTTTAGTGATATAGATTGAAATCATGCCTTTTCATCCTATGCACATCTTATCCCTTTCCTCCAATAAATCTGTCTCAGAGCATCTATCCAACATGCTGGAAGCTCCTTCTCACATTCTCTTGGCCTTGCATGAATACCAGTGGAACATATGGGTTGTTCATCACCCCTATTAAGTGAGTAAGCCACCTATTTTCACAGTCATCTATTTCTCTGATAACATCCTTTACACTACATGTCTCCTTGTCTTAAGTGGAAGTTTGTTCATGGCGCTAGAGGAGGCTCCACAAAGTTTGACTCTAGAGCCTAATCACGGGATGGAAGTAACCCTAACTTTTTGAAGGCTATACTAGAAAAGCCCAAGCTCTGACAGGTCCTCTTATGCTAAAAAGACTTCACAACACATCCTAGCAATCGAAGCTCTCTATATGCCAAGAACCAGTCTAGCTTAATGAAGAATAGCCCATCACAAGTAAACTGTCCACTTGGTGGACAGTGGATGAATCCCTGGGGCATGATAATCCAAATCATTATTGTAATCTTTACTAAATAAGCAATAATAATGTTGAAGATGAAACTGTAATTGTAAGCATTCAAAGTGGCATAGAAAGGAAGAGTGGTTTCTCATAAATCGACAGATCTAGAATATTCCTCCTTCAGTTCCTTCTTCCAATAAGAAAATTATGTTAGCTGTGATTTACATAGTTCTTTGATTCATAATTTGGGGTGTTCAAGGAAGACTAGTGCCTCCGCTGCGAGGGCTTGCTGAGCCCTTCATCCACCTTTGGTGTCTACCTGTCATCCAACTCTCATTCATGGTTCCGAGAAGTTGTAGAACGTGCAGCAGCCATACCCCAGTAAAACCATCTCAGCAGACAAGCTAAACCAGATTGAGGGTAACTGACAGGTCTCAAACCCATTGATGAGTTAGGGGGATGTTTCCCAAGCATGGGAAAACTTCCCTGTTGGAATGGGTGGATGAGAACAATTTGTTCCAACGGCCATGAAGGCCGAAGCAGGTGCTATGGAGCACGTAGAGCTTGATCAGACATCAGAGATGCCAAGGTCATTCTCTGCATTCTGGGTCATCACCAGTCCTCTTGACTTTTTGTCTTGCCACTGAACTTTGGTGACTCTGATAGAGAAAGTGAGACTGACAACTTTGTCCAACTCTGCCTCACTCAAATCTAATTCATGAGCAAGTCAAGACATCACCATCATGATGTCCTCGGTCCTCTTTGAGAACGAAGGATGAACAAGATTTGGGTAGGCACCGGACCTGTGATTTCTTTAAGAGAAAGAGAAGGCAATAAGTATTTATATAGTACCCACTATTCGCCAGGTACCATGCTAAGTGTTTTTACAAATATTATTTCATTTAATCCTTACACCAACACTTTGGGGTAGGTGCTATTGTTTTCCTCATTTTTATAATTGAGGAAAATGAGGCAAACAGAGGTTAAAAGACTTGCCCAGGGTCACATAGCTAGTAATTGTCTAAGGCTAGATTTGAACTCAAGCTCTTTCTGACTCCAGGCCCATAGATCTATCTACTTCATGACCTAGATGCCATTGTCAGTATAGAGAACTTTCAGTTGGAGAAAATCCCTTTCCTAATGCAGGTCAACTTAGAGTCTGAGAGAGGTGTCCAGAGCGATGAGTGGTTATATGACTTGTCCAGCCCACAATGCCAGGACATATCAGAAGCGGGACTTTAACCTAGGTCTCCTTGACTCTGGAGCCACATCCTTCTCTTCATACAGTATGCCATCTTGTTTTCAGAATCAAACTCACAACTCAGGTACTGCCCCACCTGTACTGTGTTATAAGTATACCATATTAACCAGTTATATTACTGGAACCAGGTGAATCTTCCTAAAATACCGCTTTCAATCATGTCATTTTTTTTCTTTCTTAAAAACAAAACAAAAACAAACTTTTACAGGCTTAAAAGGTACAAAATTATTTTTTCTTACCTAAAAATAAAATTCCAAATTATTTAACCTGCCATTTAAATCTTCCAACACCTATGATGTACCTCAAACCTACCTTTCCAGACTTATGCCCTAAGGGACCTTCCACTCAAATCAAGTTGGTCTATTCACTGTCCTTTTACTACACTATGTACCTTATTCT
Organism: Phalanger gymnotis; assembly: GCA_028646595.1. Taxonomy (NCBI): domain Eukaryota; kingdom Metazoa; phylum Chordata; class Mammalia; order Diprotodontia; family Phalangeridae; genus Phalanger; species Phalanger gymnotis. Next base: position 129,585,277 of record CM053624.1, read on the forward strand.
TTCTGTGCTTTTGCCTAGGCCCTCACAGCTACTTGGAATTCACCTCCTCCATACCTAGCCAAATACTACCCAACAGATAAGAATCCATCTCTAATTCTGCTTCCCCAGTAAAGCTCTCCTTGGCTAGCTTAGCCAACATAAATCTCTTCTTCCTCTGAACTCTAAAGTAGCAGTGCAAGATTGATCCTAGTAATAAAGGTAGTAACCTAGTTTTAGTGAAGGAAAGTACTGAGCAGAATTCCAAAGGGGAAAAGACAAAAGCAAGAAATAATCAAGCCTTTATGATAATGATTCAAAATTCTGTACATCCACATATCTCTTTCCATCGATTGGAGGGCTAGAAGCTGGAATACTAAATTCCTTCCAGCGTCTTTCTTTACAGAGGGCAGAAACTGGACTTTTGGACTCAGTCCACTCTACATCTTTGTCAGCTAGGTGACTTAGTGAGTAGAACACTGGGCCGGAAGTCAGGAAGATGAGTTCAAATCCAGCCTAGACATTTATTAGTGTGACCCTAGGCAAGCCACTTAACCTCTATTTGCCTCAGTGTACTGGAGAAGGAAGTGACAAACCACTCCAGTACCTTTGTCAAGAAAATCCCATGGACAATACTGGCATACTATGATCCACAAGGCCCAAAGAATCAGACATAATTGAATGACTGAACAGCCACAACCACTCTGAATGTGCTATTTGCCTGGTTTCAACTCCCCGGAACAGGATTCTCTACTCCCACACCAAGTATTTCTTATTGTTACCCCCGCACGTTTTGTGTTTTGTCACTCCACATTAGATTGCAAACTCCTTGAGCGCAATGACTGTCTTACTTTTCATTAACTGTATCTCCAGTGCTTAGCACAGAGACTGGCACGTAGTAGTCACTTAATAAATGTTTATTAGATTAGATTGGATTGGATTTCTGTGCAATGAAAATAAGTTTGTTTTCTTTATTTTTTTAATTCAGTAAGAGAAAAATTCTACATACTTCTCATATTTATGTATCATGTATTCCTTTGGAAAGACTGATATCTTAATGTCTAATCCTTGGAGTGAATTCAGCTGAGAGATATCACTCATGTTCTTCATTTCCCCACTCTTCAATTAAAATGAATTTTGTCTAATTCAATTCAATTCAAACATTTATTAAGCATTTCTCTTATACATGGCACTGTGGATGGAATGAAATACTCCCTGCCCTCAAGGAGCTTACATTTCACTGTAGTAATTATTCAGCACGTGTATAGATACAAAGTAGATACAATGTACATACAAAGTCATTTCAAGGAGAGAGTGCTAATGACTAAGGGGAATGAGAAAGGCATCATGTAAGACTTGACACCTAAGTTGTGCACTTTGAAGGAAACTAAGGATTCTAAGATGTGTTGGTAAAGGGGCAGTGCATTCTAGACATTGAAGACCATCTGTGCAAAGGTCTGGAGGCAAAAAAATGGGATGTTATGTATGGTGAACAACTAGTACATCAGTTCAGCTAGAATGGGGAATGCAAAGAGGGTAGTAACATGAATAAAACTGGAGAGGTTCCTTTCAAATAGCAAGACTTCCATTAACCCTTAAAGAGGCAATTAAGGTGATATAATGAATGGAACACAGAGCCTAGAATCAGGAAGACCCGAGTCTTACTAGATGTGGGACCCTGGGCAACTCTTTCTGCTTCACTTTCCTTAGCTGTAGAATGGGGAAAATAATAACCCCTATTTCCCAGGGTTATTATGAGGATCAAATGAGAGTAAGTACTTCCATAGTAAGTACTAAATAAGTGGTTGTTTCCTTCTTCCTTTGATTTCTGACATACAACCTCACTTCTTCGAGGAGTAGAAGGATATAGTCTTTCCCAGTCCTTTCCTAAAGGACCCAGTTTCTCCATGATCTCATTTGCCTGAAACTCATTCAAGAAGATGCTGTCCTAGCTATCGCCTTTCCCAGCATAACCAAACACAAACTATGTAAGTGCAGGACATAAGCTATGCCCAAACTTTTGCCTCCTCCTGTTCTGCCACTGGCTCTAAAGTGTTCAAGTCAAGTTAAAATCCATCCCCCCACCCCAACCTTGTAGAGGAAGAAGGAAATTATCAGAAGAACTCCATGCTATCAGACTTTGCCAAGGATATAGAAATAAAATATAATAGCCTAATTTTAGTTAAGTGATTGCTCTCGTAAAGTAAAAGAGGACTTGTTCTCACATAGCACATTAACCCTGCATTGCTCAGACAATTAAGGAAAGTCATAAATTAATCCACAATCATAGTCTTAAAGGATACTTATCTCAACCTAAAGAATGAAGGAAGGAGAAAACTACCCTGAGGGAGATTTCATAAGTTTCTGTCTTGCTTGGTTAGGAAACCTTTCTCATAACCTCCCCAATTTGGTCCCTGATGCCCCCTTCCATATTTACCTCTCCTCTGTATCTGTGGCTTAGCCTAACCCATCACCTCCCCAGGTCCTACCTTTTTTGCTTTCCATCTCAGAATTTGCGTAACAGAGAAAACAAATACACAGCTACTGTGAAATCCAACTGAAAGCCTAACTAATTGAGCTCAGAAATCCTTTCCAGGATAGGCCTTTTTCTTTTGCATTAACCAGAGTCCTGGGCAGAGTGTAGACAGATTGATGATTGATGATGTATCAGCATTGCAGATCACTCCCAGATCTCAATAGCTTGCCTGGTCTCTCCCCTAAGCTCAATTCTTGCCTCCCCAATTGCCTATTGGACATTTTAGAGTGGATGTCGCATATTAACTCCAAACTTAACATGTCTAAAACCAGTCGTAATGTTTTTCCCTAAAATCACTCCTATTGCTAACTTTGCTCTTTCTGTCCAGTAGATCTAAGGCTCACAACCCCAGAGTCATCCTTGACCACATTTCCAAATCCTAAATACAACCATCTGATTACTATCAAGTACAAATCCTTTACTACCCTATTTTTGTTTAAGGAAATCACTATCCTCAATGTTCATACCCTTGGTATCATCTCTCTCTCTCTCTCTCTCTCTCTCTCTCTCTCTCTCTCTCTCTCTCTCATTCCATATATCCAATTAGTTGACAGATCTTGTCATTTCTCCCTTCACAACATCTCTCCTATATGTCTCTTTCATTGTGCTAATACAGCTACCACACTAATTCAAGGTCCTCATCATCTTTTTCTTGGTCTGTAGCCAAGATCTTACTAATTGGCCCGTCTCAAGTCTCTCCTCTCTCCTCTCCATCCTCCACATGAGTGCTGAAGTGATTTTTTTTTCTGAATCATAGGCCTATGTCACTCTTTTGTTCAAAAAGCTCCAGTGCAACTGGGGATGAAAAAGGAAATATACTGAGCAACGTGGAGCAAAAGAATCAAATGATCATAAAGGGCACTGAGCTATATCTAATTTTGAAAGTAGGAATATATATATACATATATATATAATATTATTTTTACAAGATCTTTTTATCTAAATGAAGAGAGGGAAATGAGAGAATGAAGATTCTAAGGAAGGTACCAGGACAGTGAGACACCACAGACAACCTTCACTACACACGCAACATTGGGTAAGTCACTTAACCTTTATCTGACTCAGTTTTCTCATCTGCAAAGTAGATACGTTAGACTAGATGACCTCCAAGTTCCCTTCAAATGCTAAGTCTATAATCCTATGATCTTTTGCTTTCACTATTTTGCTCTGGGAAGGAGAGTCCTAGGGATCAGCCTTTCTGAGAGTGAGGGGACACCTTCGACTGAAATGTGCCCATACAGCAAATAAGCCCACACAGCAAAATCTGAGAAAGTTTGTATATTTAACAGGGGAGCTGGGAAGTATAGAGATAAAAGATGGCCCGCTAGCAGGTCCTCCTGTCTCCTACTTCTTCTCCTTATTCTCACTCAAGACTGAGCAAGGGGACCCCAAATCTGCGAAGAGGCAACAGTAGCTCTTGTTTTCAACTCCTTGCCCAAGGCCGAGTCTCTAAACTTCCCACTCCTTGCTACTGTCTTAGGCTGTCTTTGGCTCCCAAACATATCACTACACTACATCTTTTATAGAGTTACGTGGTGTGGTAGAATGTTGAACTTGGAGTGAGGAATGCCTGAGTCCAAATGCTGCTTCAGACAGTCATTGGCTATGTGATTGACTGTAGTCAAGTCACTTAGCTTCTTCCAGCCTCAGTTTCCTCATATGTAAAATGGGGAAAATAAGAGCAACTGTTTCACAGGCCTATTAAAAAGATCAAGTGATATAATATATAAAAAGTGCTTTGTAAACCTTAAAGCATTATAGAAATACTAGTGGAGGGTTGAGAGTTGACAGGGGGTGGAGGATTGAAGATGAAATATATTAAATATTTTTTAAAACTCTAAAGCAATCAATAAATATATGTTATTGCTTTTAGGAATATGATTGTTATTACTGGGGAGCACAATTAGAAGTAAGGTTAAGATGGGAATAGTCAATGTTGGTGATGCTGTCGAAAGACCAACACAGTGATACCATCCATGTTGATGCAGCTGTGAATTGTTGGAGCTCAACCATTCTGGAAAGAAATTTGGAATCATGTGAACAAAGTGACTAAAATGTGTATATATTTTGACCCAGGATCCCACTGCTGGGCATAAGGCTCAAGGAAGCTGATAGTTAAAAAAAAAGAAAAGAATGGAAAGTTCCAGTAACTACCAAAATAGTAATGGCAGCACTTTTTGTAATACTAAATATCTAGAAACATAGTATCTGCCCATTAATGGAGATATAATTAAGCAAATTGTGATATATGAATGTAGTGCAATATAACTAAGCCATTAAAATGATGCATATGAAGAAGTACAGTAAGACTTTTATAAACAGAGACAAAGTAAAATAAGCAAAAATAGGTATATTCTACATATATGCATGTGCACAGACATACATACACACGTGAGATCACACAATGATTAAAACAATATAGATGGAAAGAACCAGACTCAAAAATGAATACTGCAAAATTATAATGGCCATATCTATCTCCAAAGAAGAGGTATGAGAAGATGCTTTCCCTCATTCCTTTGCAGAGGTAAGGATCCATAGTTGTTGAATACAGTATATACTGTCAGACTTTTTAGATTCATTGGTGAGTTTTATTGCACTTGTTTCCTCTTTCTCTTTCATTATTATTATGAGCGACTTTGGGGGAGTGGGGAAACACAATATTAGGAAATGTTGTTCCTGTTGAGTCATTGCCAGTCATGTTTGACTCTCTGTGATGCCTTTTTGGGGTTTTCTTGGCAAAGATACTTGAGTTGTTTGACATTTCCTTTTCCAGTTCATTTTAGAAACTGAGGCAAACAAGGGTAGGTGACTTGCCCAGGGTCACACAGCTAGTAAGTGTCAGAAGTCAGATTTGAACTCAATTCCTCCTGACTCTAGGTCCAGGATTCTAGTTGCTGTACCACCTAGCTGCCCTATTGGGAAATGTAGGTGATATAAAAACAACTGATGTTAATAAAAATGTGTTTTAAAAAATTAAAGTAGATCAGATCCAGAGCAGAAATCCATACTAATTGTCAGTTTACAATGATGATTTCTGTACCTTCTGAAGACCATAAGATCATAGAGTCAGAGTTGAAAGGTACTTTAACAGTCGTCCAGTCCAAAACTCTTGTTTTATACAAGAGAAAACTAAGGGACAGAGAAGTTAAGCTGACTTGCCAAGTTCATTAGGAAGTTAGTAGCAGAACTGGAATTTGAATCCAAATTCTTTGACATCAAATCCACTCATTCCTTTCAATGCACTACACTGACTCTCTGGCAAAGTACCTAGGAACAGGCCATCAGGAAAAACTCCTAAATCCCTCCTGGGAAACCCAAGCAAGCCCTACGCACAAACATGCTGGGTTTTTTATTATTGTTGTTGTGGAATAAGAGGTATCCAGATTTAATTTCTTAACTTTCAGTTTCTTTGGAATCACCTTTTCACTTATGGCTAATGCCTAACACATAGTAGGTACTTCATAAATGTTTACTGATTATAAGTGGTAACTTCCATAGGCAACTAGGCAGAAGTTCAAGGAGGGACAGATCATTTTTATTTCCCCTTTAAAGAGTGCAGGTTATATCATGGGGATCCCCCCTACTCCATGACCATTTTGCATTTGTAAGTATTCTACTTTGCAAATAGCAGGAGCTCACTAAATGTTCATGGAAGGAATAAATGAGACCTGAATGCCTTCAGGAACCAGTTTCTGGATGGCATCAAGGTTATAAGGTGCTTTTAAAAAAATCCTAATCCTAATGTTAAAATGAATCTTTTTTGTATGCTATTTTTACATAATCACCATCTTTTTTGGGTGGGCATTGATGTTTACTAGGAAGGCTATAAACGGTTTTTTTTTCTCCTCAACCCCTCCCCCAGACTTGTGAATTCTTTTGAGTAAGGAATTGCTAGTATAAAAGCTCCCATCATCCATGCAGTAAGCAGCCATTCTGCAATGAATATTATCTTATGAATTGCCTTGGAAATAGAGTACTTACATGGTTTTCCCATGGTCACATAGGTAGTATCTGTCAGAGAAAGAATTTGAAACCCAAGTCCTCTCAATTACAAGACTGATCTTTCTAATGCCTCTAGTTTTCTAAGAGCTATTTATCAAAATTTGTTTGATCTTCAGAGAAAGAAAAAATGTGCCTGGTACACAGTAAGTGCATAAGTGAGTGGCTGAACTAAGCAGAACCGGAATGTGACAGAGCTAGTCCTAAACAAAATGGAGAAATAGGTGAAGGTTTTCTTTGTAAATCCCTACTTTCCTAGTCAGTGCTCTTTTTCTTATATCAAAGCCAATAACTCTTCAGCTACCCCAGTTCTCTCCTGTAAAGGCCAAAAGGAATTTAACAAATTCATCCATACTAAGATGTTACAGGCTTATGAGTAGATACTCCCAGAATTGACTTTTTTCCCCTCAGGAGCCACTGAAAGAAGACAATGTTTAACCCAAAGAAATCAGTTTCCAAATGATAGTGTTATGTATGTTGAATGGAGGTAATATTTGGGCTGTGGAGAGGGAGCCTCCTAGAATTCCTTAGAGCACACCACGGGGTTGACCAGCTTCTTTGTCTCTTCTTAAAGCCTGCCGTGCAATGGTAGAGTTAAAGAAGAATGTAGAATCCAGGATGAAGAACGATGTTTCCAAGACTTGTATATCATTGAATACTATTTTCCTCCTACTTCCTTTGTAGTAGAATCACACATTCATAGAATTCAGAGTTATAAGGGATCTTAGAGACCATCTAGGATTTTGTAATGAGTCCCAGTGTTCTGTTTTTTTGAGTAAGGCATTATATATGTCCAGCATCTTATTATGGCTGTAATATTCTTAGAGCAAACATATATATATATATATATATATATATATATATAGAGAGAGAGAGAGAGAGAGAGAGAGAGAGAGAGAGAGAGAAATAGGCTTATCCTTTTATTAAAGTACTTCCATTAGATATCCCAAATTTTGCTTTGAATAAATCATCTCTGATATCTTGGGTCTTTTACCAAACTAAAAAGAATCAAAGAATGTGGCAGGTAGGGTTTGTATGTTAAGTTAGGAAAAGAACCTTAGTAACAGAAATTCTGAAGGCTTCAAGAAAATTTAGGGCTGTGGCAAATGCATTCATTCTGAATAAGAGCTTCATAAATTAAAGCATTTCATCCTGTTTATTATGGCTTTAGCCAAAAGAAATAATAAATGCAGTAACTGCCTTATTAAAAAATGCCATATTATTGGCTAAATTATTGGTGGGCAAGGACCCTAATTAACAAGGTAATAAGCTCCCTGGCTTGCTGATGGTGCAATTTTTCAAAAGTCAGGTAAGACTTTTTTGAGGTTAAGGACCAGTACCATTCTTTGAAGAAAGAGAACAAACAAAAAAAATGGAGATGTGACAGTTAATTCCAGCATAGAAGATATGTTTTGCCATTAGATTTCTTGCCATGTCTTGCCATCAGACATCAGACTTCTACTTTCCTTTTTGCCATTTAAGGTTAATTATAAAAGGAGATCTACTTTATTTATTGACCATAAGTGATTTATCCATGTGTATATATATAATACATATATTAATATATGTGCTATATATATATATACATATATTACTAAGGGAAAATTGAACGAATGAATGAAAGGCATTAAGTACTTCTCTCATCATCCTAAAATGCTAAGGATACAAAAATCAATAAGCAAGACAGTCCCTGCCCTCAAGGAGCTTAGTGTGATGGAGGAAGTTAACACATAAAGGGGACTTAGAGCAGGGAAAAGATGGTAGGAAAGGCAGGTGTTTGAAAATGGCTAGGAAGGAGCATGGTGGTCTGGTTCCAGGAAAAAGAAGGTGAAAATTCACCTATTAGATGATGTCAGAGTCCCAAAGGTGGAGTCTTAGCTTTAGTGGGCATTCAGCACAGTGCTTTACACATAGTAGGCACTTAATAAATTCTTGCTGATGACTAGTAGAAGCCTTTTTCCTAAATTGAGCACATGTGCATGGACTCATCTGTGTATCAAAATTAAGAATATGACACAATTTCTCTACCTTTCCTATTCTTTCATCTGCATATAAAAGAAGAAATACATTTTTTCACATTTATTGGTCATAATTTAAAAGCATCCATTGATCATCTCCTCTCAGTTGCATGTCATGCTAGATGGTCAATGGGGATATGATATGTTTATAAGTATAATTGTCAGACATAACTCAATCTGGCCTATGGGTTGACCTGAATTTTTCTATAAGATCTTTATCCAACCAGCTGTTTAAGTAGCTGTAAGAGGGCAGAAATAATCCCACTTCTGGTTCCAGCTGCCTCTCATGCCCAGTGCTGCTCATTATCAGCTAAGGTCTAAGTTGGAGAGGGATCAGCTGTCTGGCCAGCGTATGAATTAACTCCAAATGGTGGAAAAGATTAATTCTACATTAAAATGTTGATAGTGAGATTGTGTGGCATGGTGGATAGAGAGCTAGCCTTGGAACCAGGAAGATTTGAATTCAAGTGTTACCTATGACACACATGGACTGTATGACCTTGGGCAAGTCAGAGTGTACTGACTCTAAGATTATAAATTGAAGTGAAGGTACTAACCTTGAATGGCATAGCTCCCTATACCAGTAATTTCTCATATGTGATACTGATCAATGACTGTACTCCAACCAGGAAAATTTTAGCACCTCTATAGTATAAGTAGCAGCAGCAGCAGTAGCAGCATCAGCAGCAGCAGCAGCTAGCATTTATGTGCTAAATACTTTATAGATATCTCATTTGTTCCTCACAACAACCTTGGGAGGTAGGTGCTATTATTATTATTATCACTTTACAGATGAGAAAACTGAGGCAAACAGGGTTAAGTGACTTGCCCAAGGTCACATAGCTAGTGTGACCTCAGACCCAGCATCCAAGCTATTGCACAATCTAGCTATTTAAAACTTAGTCAAGACTTCATATGGTCAAAATATTCATTGTGCAGCTATCTCTTGATCAATTCTTCTTGTTACATAGTCTTTTCACCTTGTACGATCTGCCAGAGTTTCTGTTCCACTGGCACAATTTATAAGAGCTTGAGATCATCACACTGCAATGAAACATCAAAGCAGAACTTCTGTGGAGGAGTACACAGACCTGTGTATAATTCAAAAGATCTATGATTTCATCACTATGTGGGTAGTAGTTCTTCCCCCAGTGCTAATCACAACCCTTCATACACAATGAGCTGCAGGGGCCACAGATTTTTCCCTAGTGACCAACTGTGTTGGGAGGAATATCTATCAGACTCCCCTGCCATGGAGAGAACACTGGTTTTCCCCTAAAAAGTAGTAAAGCTATGCCAGAGATTTGATTGATCCCAGGGGCTAAGGCTAAAGCATTGACACAGCTTCCTGCTTGTCTAAAGGCATAAAAAAGGCCAGCTCCCAAAAAGGCTCTAACTGCAGACTTGGCAAAGTCTCACAGCCATGCAAGTCACCACACCCTAAAAGGCAATAAAGCTGTCCACTAGACTTGATTCATTCAGGGAGTGAAGGCTTGAAGACTCTGCGTGTGTGTGTGTGTGTGTGTGTGTGTGTGTGTGTGTGCGTGTGTGTGTGTGTGTGTGCGTGTGTGTAAGGGAACTAGTCTAACCTACACAGAGGGGGACCCTAGCACCCTAATAGATATGGCTTCTATCACTTCTGCCCTATTGTGATTAGCCCTTTTGATTGTTGACTGATCCTCAGATGACAAACACAATCCTCTGAAGCTTCTTCAACTTTCATAACTGTTACAAAGCATTGGAACCTGGGACATTAGCTGAGACAAAGGTTATAATATTGAGACATACAGTTTATGATGCTAAGATAGTTACACCCACAGAGACCATGTCATTGGTGTCCCGAAGTGATGGGATCCCCAGTGCCCACTTTCCTTAAATGATCTCTGTGTAGTAAGCAGTGCAAGAAGTATTCAATCAATCAACAAACATTTAATTATTGCCTGTTATGTGCCAGATACTGACTCAATTCTATCTTCTCTATAAAAATCTCTTTTCATTAATACTGAAAGAATATTTCATTCCTGTACTCCCACAGTTTCTTGAAAACCTTTGATAGATCTTTGTCCTATTGTCTATGAGGGATTGTAATTTTGTAAGTATAGCAAAATGGATAGCCCAGTAGCCTGGGACTCAAGAGTATCTGAGTTCAAGTCTCACTTTTGACACATACTAGTTATGGCCTTAAGCAAGGCCTCTCACACAGCTATCTATGACTTTAAATTGCAAAGCACAAGGTAATCTGCTTTAGCAGAAGTGTCCTCATTTGGAATTCTTTGCAACAACAAACAAAACCACACATTCAGTAAAGAAAAAAAAATGCCTCCAGTGACAAACCTAAAGACCCTTTCCCCCACGATTTTGTCTCAAATAGAAAATGTTAAAAAAAAATAATATCAGTAATGATGACAATAAGCTATTATGACCAAACATACATATCAGAGTTTCTCTTCTATTAGCCACTTGAAAGTAACACCATAAAGTCTGTTGTTATATGTCTAGCTTCTTTTACTTTCTTCTTTACTTCCCCTGACATTCACTTCCATTAACCATCAGTCCTCTCAATTTGTTTAGCAAAATTCAGCAGTGAAATGAAAGCTGTTTTATATTTCCAACAAAGGGTGCCATAACCAGGTCAGGAATTCTATGCCAGGGGAAATTTAGCCAATGCTTGTAGAACATGTGCTCCTTTAAAGAAGATGGTAGGGCATACGGAAGAAGCTGCGTATTTCCTGGGGTTGGTGAGTTTAAAGCCATATCGAGATTGGAAAGAACCCCTCCTCAACTCTATACTCAGATACTCACATTGAGTGATGAGAACAAGGGGCCAGTTTCAAGAAAGGATGACTGCCCATGAGTAAGCTTTGGTCATATCAACAAAGGACAAATTTCAACAATCTGGCTGAAAGAACATTGGACTTGAAGTCAGGAGATCTGCTTTCTAACCCCTCCTCTGACATTTATTCTGGAACTCTTGTTTTCTCCTCTGTAAAATAGGGGAACTATCCTCAATAGATAACTAGTCAAAGGATGTAAATAGTTTTCAAAGGAAGAAATTTAAGCTATAGACAATCAAATTTTATTATATATATATATACATATATATATGGAATGGAATATATATATATATACATATATATTCCAAGTCATCAGTAGAGAATGGAAATTAAAATATCTCTGAGGTTTCATCTCTAACATTAACCTGCCCTGTGAAGCCACCTAGAAAGCAGTTTGGGGCTTTGCCCCAAAAGTGCATACCCTAGCAGACAGATGATGGACTCAGGATAAAGAATGAGGCATACCTTTTTTGATGTGACTAATGTGGGAATTTGATTTGCTTGACTATGCATATTTGTTGCATGGGTTCTGTTTGTCTTTTCTTTTTCAGTTTGGTAGAGGGGAAGAAGGGAGAGGGATTTTAGAACTGAAGTCCTATTCCCCCCTCAAAAAGAAAAGAGAACAGAAGGTATGTCAGAAAGAATAAAAAAAAAACAAGCTTCGAGAGTTATGCAATTCATTTATGATGTACTTTATTTTTTTAAAAAAATAGTATTTTATTTTTTCCAAATACATGTAAAGACAATTTTTAACATTCTTTTTTAAAAAAAATTAAGTTCCCTTCCCTCTCCCCATCCCCCTTCCTTAAATAATAAGCAATTTGATATAGGTCATATATGTGCAACATGATATACTTTAAAAGAAGAACAAGTTCTACATAGGGATTCTTCCACCATGTATAAAGGAATGCTTCTTTGGTGTTTGTTAAATTCATAATTTAAAAAAATCAAGTGAGGGGCAGACAATTTCGTCTCTAAGATCCTTTCCAGCTATAATAATTTCTGAATCTGTGATATTTAGACTCCATTTGCCTCCACCTCAACTCAGCCTCAATTTCCTTATGATTTGAATGAGTCTTCTTCTGTGATTTTCAGCAAACCACTTCCCTGTGGGTCCTCAATATCCTCCTCTGTAAAAACCAGGCATTGGACTAGGCATTGCCTATGGTCCTTCCTAACTCTACCATATTACTTTGTGCATGTGTTATGATGGTTGGTTTCAAGATCTTTCAGCCCACCTCTCCAAAAAGCATCCATCTGTTCCCCATGAGTCATTACCCCACTCTACCTACCTCTAGTAATCAGACTTTTTGAATGCCAACTTTAAAGAAATACTTGACCTTAGAATATACTTATGGAGAATAACTAGTTAATATTGAAAGCTTCTGGCGGGGGGGCAAGGGGAGTCAGTTTCCTCTCTGGCTCCTTCCAAGAAACTCCAAGAAAAATTATTTTTTAAGCAAGTTTACAAAATTTGAGTTTTCCACAAGGTGACCAAATACCCCACATGATTTTACCCAGCAGAGTAACTAAAAAAGGAACTGACGTTCTTTCTTTTCCATATCCAGACTCAGCTACTCTGGACCTAATTGAGGCTTAGAGAGCTTGAATATTTAATTGCTTCTGATGTCCTTTGAATGCTGACAACATTTTAGTCTTCTCGTAAACGTGTACGGTGGGAGGGAAGAGAAACCTATATTATTTTTAAAGTAGCTGACAAGCAAGTGACCTGATCCCCTGATATTCCTTTTAGGTTTTGTTTTTTGGCGTTTTTTTTGTACCTTCTCAGGCTCAGCAGAACATCCTGCCCCACCCAGAAAAGTAACAAGTACCAGCTACTTGAGGCTGCAGAACTCATTTTCCATTTCACTTGTGATGAGGAAAGAAAAAGGAAGGCCTTATCACCAAATAGGTTCGTTTTCCACTTTAGTTTAGCAATGAGTATGAAGAGAAGTTATCTGAAGTTGTTACTTAGAAAGTACCCAGTGATTTAAGAGTAATATTCTACAAAGATTTAACTAGAACTCTGATTTCATCCATATAGGGAAACTCCTATTGAAGTAGAGTATCCACATAGGACACGCCCGTGGCACCTCTTCTGCTACTTAGAGTCATAGTTATATATAAATATAAACGTGTTTTGCAGTTTGTTGCTTGATTTTCACACTAAATTCTTCCCAGAAGCATGTGGGTAGTCAGACATTTGGTCAGAGTCACTGCCATAGCCATACCTTTTTTCCGGTGAATCTCAGAAGGCTTCTAGGAGGAGGTGGGATTATTCACCAAATGGCAGAGGCATTTCAACAGAGGTGACCTTGAGGGGAACAGGAGGGAAAAACAATTCTTTGTCTAAATTATTCTGGGAGCTTGAGTCCCCTCATTTAGTTCTCCAGAAACCTCACGCACAAAGGTCTCCTTTCCCCTCGCTCCTATCCTAAAGAAAGCTGCTTGTTCTACAACACCTTGGTTGCTCTTGCAATTATCCAAGGCAGTGGTAATAAAATATACATGAATTAAGGTTACCAAGTCAGCTTCAGCGTTTGGGCCTAAGATCAAACAGGCTGCGGCAGTCTCCGTTTTTATCGGTTTTAGGACCTCATTCAAGGAAAGGGACCAGTACTGCTGGCTGTATGCTACATTAATAATACAGCTTGATGCTTTGAATTTTGCTCTCCATTTGATGCATCTGATACCTCTTTTACCCAGTCCTCTCTGAAATGCAGATCCCAGGGAAGAATACACGGCCTCTCCGTTGACACGTGTGCAGCATTTGGAGAGATTTGCACATGTGTTGCCTTCCCTCCATCGGCCCCCCTACCACCCCAAGCCCTTGTGATTCAGTCACTTCATATTATAATACTTTGTTGATTATTGATTTTTGGTTAAGGTTGGAGCCCCGTACAACTGTATGAGCATTCATTGCTTTCAATTGGAGGGGATGCCTCTGCCTTCCACTCCATATTGACAGGCATCCTCTTATTTTCAGATTGCTGTCCGTTTGCTGATGAACACGCACTAGGGGGTCGTGACCTTTTCTCTTATCTGGACAGCTCTTGGCTCCATCAACATTTTTTGCTGCAGGGTGTTATTAACAACCAGGAGGTAGAACAAAGAGAGGAAGCAATAGGAGGTACATCAGTGTATAAAATTTGCTTTATTAGGACTCCCTCCAGGCCCAAGCAGTGTCTCATTACAAAGGTGCTGCATCCTTCCTTGCAATACCATACACATATATACATATATATATGTACATATATATACACATATACACACATATAATATTTATGTATATACATCTAGATATACCTGTGTATACACACACACTCACATCCACTAATGAGAGCATAATTTGGGAATTAACTATGGCTCATTTTTCTGTCCCATGAATTCTCCAAATGCAGAATTCACTGGGAGCCAATTTGTTGCAGATAGGAAAGAAAGCCATAGCAAGTGGCTATATCACTTTGCAGAAATGAGTCAGACAAGACACATTTATAATTAGATGCTGCATGTTGAAGATTAAAATTTAATGAGCTCATTTCTACTATATTTGAAGGGTGTGTAAGTTCAGCTCTGTGGGATTACATGGGGCAAAGGTGTTGGGAGCACAGGCAAATCATTACTCGTTCTGGTTTATAACCCCTTGGTTTCATGCAACCCGTGTGGCTGAATTTATTGTGCCCTTCAAAATGCGGGAGGATCGGAATCATTAGATCCAATCTCGCTTTTAGACTCACGTGCTTCTTTCTCCCATTGTGTACACAGCACTGATGGGAGACTGTGGCCCTGGGATTTCCAAGCAGGATCCCTGGGTAACATTTTACCTCTACTTTAGAGCAGGCGAGATTCAACCCTGTAAATCTACAGCAACTCTAAGTGAAAGCTGTGGCTTTCTTTTCCCACTTGGCTCTTTGCAGCATGGCCCTATGTCTTGTGTCATATGATATAGAAAGTGATACTCTGGAAAACATCCACAAGGAAACTTATAGATGGAGAGCCAAATCAGCAAGCATTTATTTATTAATGGCTTTGAGTTCCAGGCTCTATGAGAAGCACTAGGGTAACAAAGAAAGGCAAAAACATGGTTCCTGTGCTTGAGGGGGTACACGTTCTAATGGAGGAGATAATATGCAAATGACTCTGTGTGTGTGTGTGTGTGTGTGCGTGATATAGTGTAAGTAGACTATGTGGCATTAATGTCAGACCTGGAAAAACCACTTTATCAGCCTAGTGTAAAAAAAATACAATCTATTACAACATTATTTTATTGAAAACTCACCATCACTAGTGACTCAATTTTACCACTTAGAATAACTAACACTTTAGTTATGCCAAGTGGTAATATGTATGTGTGTATACGTATATATACATACTTACATATATGTATGTGTGTATATGTATATACATATATAAACTACACATAAAGACATATATATATAAAACCGCATACACATATATATATATATGTGCATATATATATATACATGCACACATGGAATATATATATATATATATACATATATATATACATATATGTGCACAAATATAAATAGAGAGGGAAGGCAGTTGAGGCAGAGAAAGACAGCCTGCCATCACTGGAAGAGTGCTAGCTTCATAATCAGAAAGATCTGGGTCCAAATCCTGTCTTAATAGTTTAACAGATACATGACCCTGGGGAGTCACTTGACCTCTTGGGCCTTGGTCCCCCTCAACTATAAAATGGACATGATAATATTGCCTACTTCACAGGGCTGTTGCACCTACTTCAAATAGGGTAATGTATAGGAAGCATTTTATGACCTTTAGGTAACTATTTATAATGGCCTATTTTATACATATATGTATATATGCATATACACACTTACATATATACATCTATCACCTATCACTGTCATTATGTGTTTGTATGTATTTCATACTCTAAAAAAATATAACTCCATGTTTTCCATGAAAGTATTTTCCTTATTTATTGAAGTGAAAAATGCTATCTGAAAACACTAACTTCTCCTTTATTTTATTTGGCTCTCTTAAGTGAAAGATGTGCAATTGGATTTTTTTTTCCTCACATTTTGTTTAAGATAAAATCCCCTCTGGCCTGAAAACACAAACCATATGTCAAAAATACCTGAAAAGAGAGGTTTAAAATGGAAACACTGATACAACCTTAACTCTAATGGTCCCAACAGGACCTGGCCAATAAAGATAAAATAATAAAAAAAAAAAGTGGTGTTGAGGGGGGAGGGGGAGGTGACTTGAAATTCCAATAAATAATGCTTTATATTTCAGTAGCGCATTTCATCTGAGCATCTCAGCTACTGTAAAGACACTGAGTCATTAAATCTAATATCCATCTAGTAAGGGATATTATTCTTAATCTTGTGCAGTTAGAGAAACTGAGGCACAGGGAAGAATTGATTTTTGGAGATAACAGAGATAGTGGAAGAAGCTAGAATACAGAAGGGCTATGTTGATGGTTCAGCTGCTGTTTAACAGGAAAACCCATCCAGTTGAGGTCAGTCAAACTTTGACCTAGTCTTGTTTCTTTCCCACCAACTCTAAGACCACTGCATGAAAGGAAATAGTAAAACACATGAGAGAATAAGTTGTGAGTATACCTAAAAAACAGATTGTCTTCTTCTTTATCTTGTGTTTGATGAAAGAATAAATCCTTTGTCACCTAGAATTCTATAAACAGAAATCGTCTATTAAGCAGCATTTCCACATGAGGTTAGCATATCCCGGGCAAGGCACTTCCATTGAAAGTAAGGTCTTTTTTACTTAGCAAAAGAGAATGATTCTCCATTCAACATCTTAGAACTTTGAGACCAAATGGTTGTAGTAGTAGCTGCACATACATTATATGATGCAGCTCCAAAGGGTGATATGATAACATCATACCATAGATCAAGGGATCTTAACCTTTTCTGTGTCATGGACCCTTATATCAGTCTGGTAAAGTCCATGGATTCCTCAGACAAATGTTTTTTTAAACACAAAAAAAATACACAGAATTCAGTTAGGGTTTCATGAAAATAAAGATGGAATTTTTTTTCCTTCCAATTTCAAACAGACTCCTTAATATCTATCCATAGACCCACTGCGATCCCACATAAAGAACTCTCACTCTAGAATTTGCTTTCACTTACCTTGAAGCTCTCTAAAGCACCTTCTCTTGGGAGTCAGCCAAACAAACTGTAGTTTACAGCAGCAGCTAGAGAAACAGGGAACAAGCACAGTGGACAATCCCTTCCTTCTCTGCCCCCAGAAGAGAACAATATCCCCTCCCCAAACACACACTTGTCTGAGATGGAAGGAATCCATTCCCACTTTACTGCATGTTATAATGGAAGAAGGCCTGACATTTTGCTAACCTTTGAAACCTTTTTGTTTTCATAGTTCCTTGGGCTAAAAGTTTTAAGTAAATAAGTGTGAAAATGTGGTCATAGTTGGAATGACTATATATGTATCCAGGATTTATCCAGGATGTGCATATTGGGAGGAGTGGGAAGGGAGAGAAGCGTCAGTGGGACAACTTTCTGCAATCTTTTGCTCGAAAGTCTAGAATCTGCTCTTAGGCTGTTCTACTATGATGTGAAAAAGACTTCATAAATTAGTCCAGTAAGACCAAATCTCCACAGGCTTTAAAGTGGAGAAATGAGGTGACTACCTGAATAATTACGGTCAAAGAAAAGAATGTCCATCCTCCTTCAAAATCCAGCTCAGCTGCCAACTTCGTCATGAGGACTTTCCTCTTTCAATAACTATCAGCCTCTCCCTCTCCAGTTAACAGTACAGTCATCCCTTCTACATCACAATGTTCCTCATTGTAGTTTCGATATATCTCAGGTTGGCATAAGAAGTTAAATGAGAATTTGGGGGGAGTCTTTGGAAGCTGTAGACAATGTGCAAAGGTCAGCAGATGACACAGAAGTTTAGAAACTCAGGAATGCATAAAATATGTGTATAGTATTTATAATATCAACATATTTTATCTTTTAATACCACAATGCAAATTCTTCTCTGGTATGAAGAGAGAGCCAAAAATTTTGTGCAGATTTTCCAGATTGCGGGGGGCACCACACCCCTATCCTCTGTGCCGTGGAAGGGATGACTGTACCCTCTCTGCTTTGGATTACATAGATTAATGCAAGACCTTTGTGTTCAGGGACTTTTTTCTTCCATATCTCCAACAATGGCACAGTTTCTTTTACATTTAGGATCATCGATCATGAGCTGGAAATAATCTAGTCAAATCTCATTTTACCAATGAGGAAACTGAGGCCCCGGGTGGTTAAGGAATTTACTGAAGGTTACACAGATAGTATCAGAGCCAGAATTTGGACCCAGGTCCTCTGACTCAGAGCCAGTGCTATTTCTCTTTTGTACAAGAAATGGGATTTCATTTGCATAACGAATTTACCAATGAGGAAACTCACTTAACCAATGCAGATGGGTACCTACTGTGCAACTGAGTCTTAGAGAATTGACTGGAGCACCGAGAAAGTCAAGCTTGTTTCAGCAGGTGGGTGAGTCTTGAATCTAAGTCTGCCCCATTCTCTCTATCCACTATGTCATGCTGCATTTCACATAGTAGATAAGTAATGAATGTTGGTTTGTAGTGAATTAAATCGATGTCAAAGAAAGTTGTTTGCAACATCTGGATGACTGCTTCCATCTTCATTTTGCATTAGCTGTGAAGATCTGGCCTAGAAAGAAAAGGAAGTAGAATGGAACATAAAGCCAGTCACAGAGTCTTAGATAAGTCACCTTAGAAAATAAGCTAGTCCATCTCCCACATCTTCCAGATCAAGCAACTGAGGCTCAAGAAAGTTGTGTCTTACCTGCGATCACATGTCTAGAAAGTCCATAAGGAACAAATGGATTATAAAGTAAACCTTGATGATGTCTTTTTAATGATATATGTCCATATTCCTATCCTTTTTTTTAATTTTCTTTTTAATTTATATAATAAAACAATCATTTCCATAACATAGTAAAATAAGGGATGATTGAATATGGAATTGCAAATCTGCTATGCACAACTTCCTTTTCTTTCCAAATATACAATAAAATTTTCATGTAGATTTCTTTTTTTTCTTTCCCTCCCCCCCACCCCCCCTCCCTCGGGATAGCTACCATTAGACACAAATGTGTGTGTGTGTGTGTGTAGATATAGATATAGGTATGTATATGTATAATATATGGTGTGTGTATACATATACGTATGTAAAATTATTCCATACATATTTCTATTTGTCAGTTCTTTCTCTGGATGGAGAAAGCATCTTTCTTCATATGTCCTTTATCGTTAATTTGAACCTACCCCTACTCTTGCAATTTTCTGTTGCTTTCTTTTTTCACCTGAAACTACAATTCTCACCGTGTGACCCAAAAGCAACCTTAGTTCTTGTCTTCGCTTTATTTAAGTGGATTAGAGCTCTAGGGGCAAATATGCACTTCTGAAATGTAGAGAGAACCTGAAATAATTATACTTGTGGTTTCTAAACAGACAAGGAGTTTTCTAGCAACGTAGTTCATTCGTTTGGCATTGCTTCTGGATGAACTAAGTAGATATAATTGACCAGAATCAGAGAATGTGGCTTCTAAAAACACTAAAAATAGTTATCCTAAGATAATTCTCATACCACCTTGAAAATGGATGAGAAATCTTGTCACAAGTCTGATAAAGTCCAGCCTTGGAGTTTAGGAAGACCTGAGTTTAAGATTTGCCTCTGACACATTCTAGCTGTGTGATCACAAACTGTTCATTGTTCAGTGTCTCTGGACAGCTCTCCAAGAGTATTGCGATTATACCTTGCAGACAAGTTGCCAGTCAACATTAGCAGAGTGAGTTTCCACACTAGGAGTTCTCTATATCAGTGAAATCACAGGTCCAGGCCAAATAGGAATAACTTTTCTGACAGGGTCCCAGTAGTCATTGTATCTTTCTGGCAAGGTTGGTCAGTCTAGGCAAAGGTTTGGGGTTGGATTAGAGCCTGACCGGATTGTCAATGAGAACTCAGTCTTTGGGGTTCTATAATTTTGGAATAATGTTCTTCCAAAGTCCAATGAAATTCAGGGAAATTGAGTATCAGGGAGAACCAGGGGATTGAAAATGAGGAGATGGAAAGAGAAAAAGAATTCAATACCACTTATCAAGTTTTGATTATGTATTTATTCTATACTTATCTAGGATATACATGTATATGTATGTATACATACATATAACTGTATACTATATATGTATACACAAATATGTATATATATATATGTATGTGTGTGTGTGTGTGTATACATATCCCCTATTAGAACGTATGCTCCATGAGGACAGTTTTTTTTCCTTTTTCAGAGGGGAGTTCTTGACACAGCACCTAGTATATATTAAGTGCTTAATAAATTTTGGTTGATTAATTGTCTGATTGATTAATTAGCAATAATAAAGCAAAATAGGAAACTATCAAATGGCACATATCCTTCCTCTATAACTGCAGACTAGGTGAGTTCTAGTCAGAATCTGATGCTCCCCATCACTCAATCATTGGTAGTGGTCTTCCTAGTTCAGGATCTCTGCCTCTCCTGGAAGACTAGTGTTCCAAGCTCTCTTCTTGCATGAGGCCTCATATTACCAGGAACTCTCCCTGTGAGTGAAATTTTCTGATAAAGTTCATTCAAGGTCACATTTCATGCTATTTGTTCTAAGTACACTTTATTTCCATCATCCCTGGACACCGAAATTAGTAGTTATGGCTCTGGTACCTGCCCTATACTTGTAAAACTTTTCTTCATCTAGAACAGAATTATAAACTTTGGTAGCCATCTAGTACAGCATGAAAGGTATGTCCACTAGAACATACCCCAGTAGAACTACCTCCTGCTTGAACACCTCTGAAGAGGGAGACCCCATCACCTCTCGAGGCAATGAATTCCTCTTTTGGTCATCACGAGTGGGTTGGTAGTTTGTTTTTTTCTCCTGACATTAAGCCTTAATTAGCCTCTTTGCAATTTCTACCCATTGCTCCTAGTTTTATTTTCTGAGGCCAAATAAAGATCTAATCCCTTTTCTATGTGACATTCCTTCTAATACTTGAATACAGTACAATATCAAAATCCTTCTGGGTCTTCTCTTTTCTGGGCCTGTGGTTGTGCCGTCATTTCAGTTATGTCCAACTTTTTGTGACCCCATTTAAGGTTTTCTTAAAGATACTGGAGGAGTTTGCCATTTCCTTCTCCAGCTCATTTTACAGATAAGGAAACTGAGGCAAACATGCCCAGTTCTTTCCTCACATGTTATAGATCCAAAGTCCTTCATCATCTTGGTTGCTCTTCTTTGTACACTCTCCAGCTGATCAATGTCTTTCTTTAACTATGGAACTCAAATAGATCACAATATTCCGGATAAGGAATGATGACGGCAAAGTATAGTAGGACTATTACCTCCTTGTTTCTGGAAGTTCTCTCTTAATGCAGTATGAGACCACATTAGATTTTTGTTTTGTTTTGTTTTTGTCTTTAGGCTGCCACATCACACTGCTGATTCATATCGATCTTAAAGTCTATCAAAAACCCAGGTCTTTTTCAGAACAACTGCTATCTAACCACGCCTCACCTACTTAGTACTTGTGAAATTGAATTTTTGTACCCAAGTTTGAGGCTTTATGTTTACTCCTACTGAACTTCATCTCATTAGATTCTGTCCAATATTCCAACCTGTCAAGATCTTTTTGGATCCTGACTCTATTGTTCATTATGTTAGCTATCTCTACCACCTTTGTACCATTCAAAAATTTAATAAGTATGCCATCTGTGCCTTTATCTAAGACACTGATAAAAATATTTAACAGCCAAGCACAAAGCCAACTACAGATCCTTGGGATACTCCATTAGAGTGTAGACATTGAACCATCAGTGACTATTCTTTGAGCCAGTCATCTATTCAGTTCTGAATTCATTTAACTATAAGTCACCTAATCCAGAAGTAACAAACAAGCAACACCAAGTGGTACCCAAACCAGATTAAAACGTAATTGGGAAATATTTGACAAAATAAATAAAAATACAATATAATATAGATAATGTCAATATGTGATTTTCTAAGTCAGTATGCAACCCATAGGGATCATTCCATAGAGTTTAGTAGCCTTGTTACTATTTGAATTTAACACCACTACTCTAATTTATATATCTCCATCTTCTATATAAGAATAGTATGAGACCATGCCCAAAAAGTCTTATATCCACTGGTCGCTCAGGTTGAAACAATAAGTTAGGTGATACAGTAGCTAGAGTGCTGGGCTTGGAATCAGGAAGCAATGAATTCAAATCAGTATGACCCTGATCGAGTCACTTAACCTCTGTCTGCCTCGATTTCTTCATCTCATAATAGCACCTACCTGACAGGTTCATTGTTAGGACTATTAGTAAAATACTTAGCACACTGTCTAGCACATAGTAGGTGCTTAATAAATGTTTCTCTTCTTTCTTTTTTCTTTCTTTCCTTCCTTCCTTCCTTCCTTCCTTCCTTCCTTCCTTTCTTCTTTCCTTCCTTATCATCTGGGAAATTGAGGTCAAACCAGATTTTCTCTTCAAAATCCACCAGACAAGCCCCAGAAGCCCATATTTTCATTGATTAGGTCTTCTCCTATTGTGCTCTGATTTGTCCTGAGCTATATAGCATTGTGCACACTAATTGCAGCTGCTGACTTAACCAGGGCAGTTCCAACTTAATTTGATTTGATTAGCCCAGTGTTCCCCCAGGGGCAGTGGAA
>CM053624.1:129608907-129641043 GCA_028646595.1 Phalanger gymnotis
AAGTGCATATGATACAGTTAATATTTGTCATTTAGCTAATGATCACAAAATAAGTACTATGTGACTAGACCTGACAAAATTACAAATTTTCTTTTACTTACTTTTTTCACATTAAGTGTAATGGTTGCATTTTTCATCAACCTTTTGATGCAACTCAACTCAACAAAAATGCCTAGTATTCCCAGTAGGTACAAGACCCTAGCAATACAAAGAGAGTAAACACAGTCCCTCTCCCAGAAACTTCCAGGCAACAGAAATTCTGCCTTACAACAGACAGTAACTGCACAGATAAATATACTATGAAGAAGGTCCAAGAAGAAATCCAAACAAAGTGCCATGAGAAAATATAAGAAGGAAATAATCAGCCAGTGGAATCAAGGAAGACTTCATGGAGGAAGTGGGAATTTTACTTAGCCCTGAATTGAAGGAATTTTTCAAACGCAGGAGAATAGTCTGTATGAATTAGATTGAGGAAGATATGTATAGGATTATATCAAAGAACAGCTTGTAGGTTTGGCTGGAAAGTAGAATATATAAAAGGGAATAATATGAAATAACACCAGAAAGCTAACTTAGAGAAAGCTTATAGATAACCTTAAATGCCACGCTAAGGAATTTCTATTTTATTCCATTGACAATGGAACCACCAAAGTTTCTGAGTGATCTAGTCATATGTCACAGAAAGTCACAGATATCCAGCCTATACCATAATTATTTTAATATATATTATTTTATTCTTTTTGCTTGTGTGGTTATGAGTATTGTATGTAGTTAAGTCATGCTTGTGTGATCAATTTCATTATGTCAAGCAGATGTTCTTGAATAAAAATTAGGACAATTAAGCAAGTGTATGAATAATGATTTAGATAAAAGAAAGATTATAAGAGAAAATACAGTCAGAGACTGATTATAGCAGTCAAATATTGAGAAGAGGAACTGAAGTGAGTGCTTGCAAAGTGAGTGGGGATATTACAAAGGTAAAATCCACAGGTATCGATGGCTGATTAGGTTACGAGGGTGAATTGTGAAAGAATCAAAGACGACTTCCAAGTTTTAAGGCTAAGGGGATAGTGGAGTCCAGGGTGTAAATAAGGAGTAGGAGAAGACGCAGATTTGGGGATGAGTCCAGTTTTAAGCATGTTGAGTTTGAGGAAGTTAGTAAGGGAACTAGGTAGAGGTATACGTCAGACAGTTAGAAATGTAGATCAGAGCTCAGTGGAAAGAATAGGAATGTGCATAGAGATCTGAGAGTCTTCTGCTTAGTTAATAATTAAAGCTTGTCACCATTGGTGCAGACAGGATAATGATAACAGACAGAGGAAAAACAGAACCATTCAAGTCTTATTTTGCTCCTATTTTCTCTGCCAAGGAAAATGGCCTTCAGACTAAAACGGACAAATACAACAACAACAAAAAGACTGCTGAGAAGTTGAACTCCAGGAGAGGTGAAGAGAGAGTAAGAGAACACTTAGCTAGCCTTTGATGAGACCTAACTGAGCTACATTATAGGGCACCAAAAGAAGTGGCCAATGTGATTTCTGAGCCACTATCAGTGAGTTCTTCAATATCACGGAGAAGGGGAAAACTGCCCAATTATTGGAAAAGGGGAAAAACTATCCCAATTTCAAAGTAAAAAAAAAAAGAGTGGAATCTACAAAATATAAGCCAGTGAATTTGACTTCTATTTCTGGTAAATTTTTTGAATGTACTAAAGGGATGATTAATGAAAGGGAAGTGACCATGAAAACCATGCAGGACTTTATCAAGAACAGGTTCTGCCAGATTAGCTTCATTTCCTTTTTTATTGAATGTAAATTAGAGAAATGCTGTAGAAAAGGTTTTACCAGATTTAATTTATTTATTTGCTATTTATTTTCATTTTTACATATTTTATTTATTTTCTTTGTCATCATATCCCATTCATTTCCCAATATATCTGTCCCTTCCCCACCAAGATAGTTATCTTCTATAACAAAGGAAAACGAGGGAAAAAAGCCATTCAAAACTAGCCAAAAAACTAAACAACAAATCAATTAAATCTGACAGTATATGTAGTTCTCCATATCCATAGACCCCCACCTCTGCAAAAAAAACTAGGGAGTTGCACTCTCACATCTCTTCTTTTGGACTTAATTGACCTAGATATCAGTAAAGCATTTGGCAGTCTCTCATGCTGTTCTTGTGGAAAATATGGGAAGATGTGGTCTAAATGACAGGTGTATTCAGATCTGGTTGAATCACTAAATCTGTAGAATTATCATTCATAGTGTGATATCAACTTGAAGTCTCTAAGAGAGGGCTCAGGAATCTATTCTTGACACTGTCTTGTTTCACCTTTTTATCAACAAATTGGATGAAGGCATAGATGGTATGTCATCAGAGTTTCAGTTGATGCTAAGCTAGAAGGAAGAGCCAACACGTTCATTGTATTACAGACTCTTAAACAAAACTATTTCAGCTAGCTAGAATTTTGGACCAGAATTTTTAAATTGGAATTTTAATAAAGCTAAAGACTTATTTTGGTCTCAAAATATCAATTTTAGAACTCATATTCTCCCCCAATCCATATTTCGTTCTAACCTTCACATTTCTGTTGATAACACCCCTAGCCCCCGTTTCACAACCTTATAGTTACCTTTGACTCTTCTCTCTTCCTTAACGCCTATATTCAATCACTTGCTAAGTCTTGTGGATCATACTTCATCAATAGCTCTTACATCTTTCCCTTTCTCTCTACTAACACTACCTCTACCGTAGTTCAGATGCTTTTCACCTCTTGCCTGGACTATTGCAAGTTTCCTAATTTATCTCCTCCCCATTACTCAGAAATCTACAATGACTCCCTAGTGCCTCCAGGATAAAATATAAATGGGGAGCAATGTATTCAAGTGGCTAGCAGGTATATTTAAACTTGATATAAAGGGGAAGGGAAACTTCCTAACAAAGCTATACAAAGAGTAGAATTGGATGCCTCATGAGATGGTGGGTCTCCCTATCATATGACTTCAGGCAAAGGCTAGCTGATGACTTGTTGGGTATGTTATAGTGGTAATTCTTTTTCAGGTACAGATTAGACTAGACAGCCAGTGACGTTTCTTCTAATTCTATGTTTCTGTGATTCTAAAACTTCTCTGTTTGGCATTTAAAGCTATTCATGCTTTGAATAAATTAAATAATGAATCAATAAGTATCAATTAAGCACCTTGTATGTGCCAGGCACTGAGGACACAAATATAAAGTATGAAATGATCTCTATTGACGAAAGCATTTATTATTTACTATGTTAGCTCCCACTCATCTTTCCAGTCTCATTTCACATTATTCCCTTTTCTGTTCTATCCGGTTTGGCCAGTTAGCTATTCCCCACACACGACTTTCTACCTTCTGCCTTGGTGCCTTTTCCCCATGGTAGGAGTATACTCCTTCCTCACCTCCACTTTGTAGACTCCCTAAAAGCATCCTGCTCAGGTGCCACCTCCTATAGGAGGTCTTGTCCAGTTCCTTCCAAGTATTATCATTCTGTCTTAAAATGACTTTGTGTCGGTCACTGTATATTTATTTACTTATGTACATTTCTGTATCCTTGTGGTATGTAAATTGCTTGAGGATAAAGACCATTCCATTTTTGTCTTTGTCCATTGCCTAGTACAGTGCCTTGCACATAGTAGGCACTTAATAAACGTTTGCTAGATAAGATGGAAGAGCTTCCCTGGGCCTCAATTTCTTTATCTGTAAAGTCAGAGGATTATACTAGATGGCCTCTCAGGCCCTTTCCCAGTCTCAATCTATAATTCTATGAACTGAGCATGAAGAAAGCGACCTAGAAGATAACTGGCCACTTATTGATTGGGAGAGGCTAGCCTGTAATTAAAAATGCAATTTAAAATGACCAAGTGGATAATCCACATGTGGATAATTGAGAGTGTGTCTGTAAAAGATCTAGGCGTTTCCTAAAGGTCCTATAACACAAAACGTCATAAAAGACCTGTCCCAATACACCAGGAGCCATTAAAATCGATAAGGGTTTGCAAGCTATGCATATGATAGATAGTATGAAATGTAATTAGTATTGGAAATTGCTATAAACAAGCCGAAGCTGCTCTTTGCACTGAAAGGACTTTAATGTTTTACAAGGAGGGAGGGAGGGTTCTTTTTTTGGGGGTGGGGGACAACAAAGCAAATGATGTCTGAAGGTCTAAATAATCAGCTGCACACCTCAAGCAGTACAAAACAAAAGCTACCTTCCCACCCAGGGAAATGCAAAAATACATTTGGAATTTCCAAATGAAAATATACATATCTTTTATAGCACTTTCTGCAGACATTAAATGAAATAGGAAGGGGGGGAGGCCTTGAGTGGAATATTTGGATTCCAAGTCTGGCCTGATGTGAATAAAATATCTGAGTCAGACATCCCTCAGACCAAGGGTTTATCATGGAAATATCCCCAAAAGCTTTCAATATCAGAGCAGTGCTAAGGGACATCATGGTTTAGGTTAGCTGTACCAGATATAGATATACACAGCAATGCACACAAACATACATGCACAGGGTCAAAAATATGCTTGGTTGGAAAAAAATACATACTTTTTCTTTCTTTTTAACCTTATCTGTGCATTCTTGGGTCACCCAGGCATTGTGCTGACTCTGGGTAAAAACAGCCCTTTGATGGAGGATACATGCTGAAAGGGAGAATTCTGAATTATGTTCTCTAAATTATCCCATGCTTGGAGAGCAAGTATTGATTTTAAAAATGACTGAGCCAGACCTCGGCCTGCAGTTCCCCCTCCCCTCGCTGCTCCCCAACGCACAACAAACAGCAGTCGGGTGTTGCAGCCACCGCCAGCACGAGGCCCCTTGTGTGAGGCTGGCATTGTTTCAAAAAATCAGAAAGTCATCAATCAACCAAATCGTAATCGGAATAAGTACATGGTAGCCAAAGACACATTTTATCTGGTTACATGCTCCAATTCAGTTAGCTACTCGATGAATTAGAACACGATGGGGCCGATTAACAAGGGCACCCTGGGAACCATGAACTGTTAAGGTGTTTATTTTGCTGCCTCCAATAAAAGAATGAAGCCAAGTTTATCTGCATAGTTAAGTGTTTAGTACACTTCAGCAATAAATAATCAAGTGCTTCCCATGCCTGGGCACTTTTATGGAACCAGGTTGAGAACACAAGATTCAGCCTGTAATTGTTTCCCATACTTTGCAAACAATTTGGAAGGGGGTAGTGATGGCCACTGCAGTGCATATGTGTTTTCCTGGGAACCATTAGTCACCATTTTTATGATGAAACATAGAGGCTAAAATTATTACTCATCATTCACAGAGAACATCATTCAGTTTTATTTAAACTGCAGCGATAGTGAGTGGGGATCCAATGACCGCATCATGAGTCAAGAAAAGAAAGAAGCTTAGCTTCTGTGGAGTGACACTATGGGGAACAGAAGCGCAAAGTAATGATGATGATAATGATTATGTTGATCATAATAATATTAATATTATTTATATAGTGCCTTAGGCCTGCAAAGATATGCACGTTACTTCATTTGATCCTCATAATAACCCTTTGGAGTAAGGGTTCTTATTATCCTCATTGTTCAGATGTGGAAACTAAGGCTGAGGGAGATTAAGTGACTTGTCTAAAGTCACAAAACCATGTTTGATGAAGAATTTAAATTCAGGTCTTCCTGACTCCCAAATATAATACTCTGTCCACTGTACCACTTCACCTGGCTAAATGCAAGATACTCTTTTAATAAGAAAAGTAATAACTAACATTTACCAAAAAAAAAGAAGTTCCTTAAAGTTTTGCAAAGCAATTTATAGTTATCTCATCTGATCATCACAACAGCCCTAGAAGGTAGGTGCTATTATCATCTCCATTTTACAGATGAGGAAACTGAGGCAGACAGCGGTTAAGTGATTTACCCAAGGTTACCCAGCCAGTAAGTGTCTGAGGCTGGATTTGAACTCAATTCTTCCTGACTCTAGGCCCAGTACTCTATTGATCACACTGCCATGTTTTTAAGAAGAAATGATATCATAGATGCTTCTTTCTTCTTATTCTTGAATTAGCTGTGTGTCCAGGAGAACATGTAAAATGGAAGCTTCTTCACAAGTATTGTTCTGGTTTTTGTCTCTAGCTCCTAGCACAGTGGTAAAAATTGGCATGAATTGATTTGAATATGTCATTCTAAGTCACACCCTTTTAAAAAATATTTTTTATTGATATATGTCACTTTACATCACCTCCATTTCCCTTGTATCCCTTCCTTTTTCCTTTCCCAGGAAACCCATAACAGAATTCTTTTTGTGGAGGAAGAAGGCAGGGAAGTCAGTAAATTCAATCAACACATCCAGACAAATTTGACATCATATACAATGTTCTACACTCATAAACCCTATTCTCTACAGAGGTAGAAGAGCGGTGTTTTTTTCATATCTTTACCTGGTTTTCAGTCAATAGGATCATAGATTTGAGAGACGCAGCATGCCAAAATAGAGCAATGGACTTGGAATGAGGAAGACACAGGTTCAAGTCCAACCTCGGGTGTCCTATTGACTAGAGGCACATCATTTAACCTTTCTGTGTCCTCGGTTTCCTCATCTGTAAAATTGAAGATGTTGGACTAAATGACCTCTACAAGCCCCATGAAGTTCTAACTCTGTGTTCCTTTTGTTCAGAGCTAGCTTCAGAGGTCATTTGGTTCAATCCTCTTGATTTACAAATGAAAGAACTAGAGTACAGAAAAAGTAAAATGACTTGCCCAGAGTCACACAACTAGTAAGAATGCCCGATTGAATTGGAACCCAGACCTACTTATTCCAAATCCAACATTTTTCATTGGGTCACATGATTGTTTAAATTAGCATCTAAATTTTCAGGCCCAGTTCTTTTTTCGCTAATTGCTAAAACACTAAAATAACTAAAATGAACATCTAAAAAAAGATAGTGGTTCAAAGCAAATACAATTGGAAGCCTTTTCTTTATTTAGTCACACTAATAAAATAAAAATTACCTACATCTACAAATGTATAGCAGGATCCTATGGAAGTGCCCAAGAGATAAAATAGTTGTTGTGTTATGACTTTAGCAGCACTCCTTTTCTAACTCCATAAAATAATCCTACAAAAAGCTCATTTCATACTAAAATTGGAATTTTACAGACCATATATAGAACAATCATCAAGAAAGAAGTAAAATTCTCTAGCTCACTGATACCATTACATTAAAACAGTACATTTTATGTGCTGATTAAAAAAATGGTTCATTTTCTGAATTCCCATTTTAATTTTGAGGCCAAAAGAAATTAACTAGAATTCCTTCTATTGAAGCTCTCCTATTTATTTATTTCCTTGGCCTTTCAAAGGGGAGAAGGTTGAGTGATGGCAATGATTTAATTACTATTTCATCCCAGAAAAGGGTAACTTCTCTGGGTCAAGGTTGAAACTGAGTTACTGTATGAGAAGAAACCTAATCTACCTGTAAATCATTCGTCTCTGTAGGAACTGCTATGTCAAGCTTAGGTCTACACAGAATCGGAGTGAAGTCCAGTGTCGACCCTTCTCTAGTGAATTTGGACAGTGTAGATAGATAGCTGCCAAGAAGAATCATTCATTACCCTTTGTTTCAGGTCAAAGCAGAATGGGTAGGAATTGAATTTTCCTGGCAGTTAGCTGCAAGTTTGTAGACCTTATCTCAGAATATTCTGTCTCCAAATTATTTGGAAATAAAACTAAATTTGGAGCCAATAGATAGAGTTGAACCAAGAGTTAGGAAGTCCTGGGTTCAAACTTAATTCAGATACTTACTAGCTGTGTGATCAAAGACAACTAGCTTAACTCTCTGAATTGGTTTTCTCATCTGTCAAATGCAAGTGATAGTGTCCACAGTATCTACCTTACAGGGTAGATGTAAGAGTTCAGAGAGTAGAGTTAAAATTCTTTTGTGGAATGTTATATAAATATCTATTCTTATGATTTTTACATTTTATTAGGATATGTATTTTCTATGCAACAGAGACAAAATGCAATATTTCTCCCAGTGGTGAAATGAAGGCTTCTCTTTCCTTCACATTCCCTACAAAGATGTGTAGCTCCTTCAAGGTTCTTCAGTCTTGGGAAAATAGGCTCCCCATATTTCCTGTGTTTGTTATTTTCATGAGTCATTGATAGCAAAGCATTCTCAGGTCAATGGGCTTAAGTGAAACAGAACTACATTATTTTTCTCAGTCCTCTCTGCGACATTTGACACCATTGGCCATGTTCTCTTGAATAATTTCAGGTCTCTAGGATTTCAAGACATCGCTCTCTCTGTGTTCTCCTCTACCAATCTGATGAGTCTTTTTCAGTCCCTTTTGCTGAATTGGCATTCATAGCCCAGCCCTAACTGTGAGTGTGCCCCCTCAGTTCTGTACTGAGATCTCTTCTTTTTCCATTTTCTTGGTGTTTTCATAAACTCCCAGGGGATGAACTATCTCTATACAAATGACTCCCAATGTGAATACCGCACTTTACTCTCTTTCCCTCATTTCTCTCACATCCTTCCCATAACCCAGTTTCACAACCTCAGAATTATCCTCAACTCCTTACTCTTCTTCATTCCACTTACCCAATCAATTGTCATGCCTTATCAATTCTACCTCTATAATAGCTCTCATATTCAGCTCCTCACCAGTTATGTGGCTACTGTGTTTCACCTCTTCATTGGAATATTGCAACAGCCTCATAATTGGTTTCTCAATTCAAGTTTTCTCTTTTCCAGTCCCTCACATAGCTACCAAAGTGATATCACTAAAGCAGTGGTCTGACTATGTCACTCCCCTACTCACAAAGCTCAATGGCTTCTTATTGCCTCCAAAATAAAATACAGACTAAAGTCTTTCACAACCCAGATCCCATCTATCTTTCCAAATGTGTTATAACTTACTCCCTTTGATTCACTGTAGCCAAACCAACCGGCTTGATCTTGCTCACATGACAATTGTCCCATGTTTGCACAGGCAAAAACATGCCTAGAATGTCATCCTTCCTCACTTCTACTTTTTTAGAATTCCCTAGCTACTGTTAAAGCTCAGTCTAAGTACTATCTCCAATATGGGGGCAGCTAGGTGGCTTAGTGGATAGAGTTCCAGGCTTGGCATCAGAAAGCCTCATCTTCCTGAGTACAAATCTGGCCTCAAACATGTACTAGCTGTGTGACCCTGGGCAAGTCATTTAACCCTTTTTGCTTCAGTTTTGTCATGTATAAAATGATCTGGAGAAGGAAATGGCAAAAAACTCCAGTATCTTTGCTAAAAAAAAAAACCTGCAATGAGGGTCACAAAGCATTGGACATGGCTAAAAACGACCAAAGAAGAACAGTAACACCTCCTCCTACATGAGACATTTCTTGATCCTTCTAGCTATTAGCACCTTTCCCTCCAAAATGCTTTGTATTATTATTTGCTTATATTTGATAATGCATAGGTAGACATGCATTATATAATGTAAATATATAATGTAAATTTCTTGAGAGTAGGGACTATTTCATATTTGTCTTTGTACCTCCAACAACTAGCACAGTGCCTGGCCCATAGTGGATGCTTAAAAAATGTTTGCTTGTTATTTGATCAATATAGGTCTGGGGACTTTATGAATGGTACAAATTATTTATAAGTCAGAAAACATGGCTTAAGGAGTGGATACAGTCCAGGTTTTTCAAATTTAGGAGATGTCTGATTTACAGATCCTTTAGTTCTAGAAAGTATTGTTCAGCCACTCAAGCCTGATACAGTTCTGGCCCATGTCCTTTTCTCCTTGGTTTTCCAAGAAATCTGAATTCTCATCCTACTTTCATACTGCTTCTGTCTGCCATATCCCATCTAAGCTCTTCCACTGAAGCCCCTGGAAACCTGAAAGGCATTAGAGAGATTTCCTTATGTGGTACAAGGAAAGGGACCCCTACATTTCACTAACCATGAGAAAGAACAACAGAAATTTGCTTACATGTAGTTAATATGAGACAAAATGCAAGTGCATTTAAATTGTGCCTAAACATAAGAGTCAAGTTTAAGCAAATTTCTAAGTAATCCAGACTATGGGGAAATAAATTTGGATTTCATAAAAGCTAGGACTTCAAAGCAATGAGACCCCTATACCACCTTGTGACTTCCCCATCACTGGAGGTCTCCAAGCAGAAGTTGGGAGATGATTTGTCAAGAGTGTAAAATTTTATGGAGAGAAATTCACACAGCCCTTCTACCTTGATGATTCATTCATTATTTGTTTCCCAGTTCCTATCACCCATAGATGCTATACACATTTATACTATACACATCCAGGTTTCTTCTTTTCCGTGACTCTATAACACTTTACTCATTATACAATTCAATTCAACAAGCATTTATTAGATGCCTTCTGTTTGACATGACAGAACCCATTCTGTCACTGGGGATACAAGAACTAGAACAAAACAGTCTTTCCTCTCAGATCATATATTCTAGTGGAAGTCATGGACTTCTGCTCCTCGTTCTGACTAAACCGTCAAGTTGACCAGGTTCTCTAATACTCTTGGGTCTAGGTTTAGATTAGTCCTTATTTCCTACTAAAGCAACTCACTCTTCTCTATTTCTTGTTTTTCAGACTCCCACCTAGGGACCTGAGTCCCGCTTTTGATCTATTTTTTGAGCTGGAACATGGAGTCATTTCATCTCTTGTGACTTGTTTGCTTAGCTATCACTACTGCACATGGTATAAGAATTTTACTACAGCAGAGAGTAATTTGTTCCATCTCCACTAGCTTTTAGAGAAGTCACATGCGATAATGGAAAGAGAGCCAACTTTAAAGTCAAGGAATTTTGGGTTCGAGATCTACCTCTGATAGATATTAGGTATGACAGATGTTATCCCCTCAATGGCCCAAGCAACTCTCTAAGACTATAAATTGAACAGCAGTTTCCTGTTCTATAATGGCAGAGGGAGTTTCTTCACTGGATGTCCTATAAACTACTGAACTCAAAGATTTGTTTAATCAGTCAACAAATAATTTATTAATTCCTACTGTGTTTAGCACCTACTGTGTGGAGTACCTACTGTGCTCCAAGAATTGTGTTATGTGCTGGAGATATAAGTACACAGGATAAAAAAAAATCTCTATTCATAAGGAGCTTATGTTCCAATGCAGGAAAGATAATATATAAATATCTAAATCATAAATAAAATAAGTAAATACATACAAAGTAATTGAATACAAGGTAATTTTAGAGAGAAGGTTCTTGCAGTTAGGGGTACAAGGAAAGGCCACATACAGAAGATGGTGCTTGAGCTGTGTCTTAGAGGATACAACAGATTGCTGTGATGACCTCAGGGGAAAAAAGAAGCTATCTTTGGCTACGTCACAAGGTAGGCTGTTGAGAAGATAAAAATATTATTTTAAATTAGATACCAAATGCAAAGTAGCATAGGCATACCATAAATTTTTAGAGCTGGAAGGGACCATAGAGTTCATATAGTCCAACTCCCTCACTCAACAGATGAGGAAACTGACACCCAAAGAAAGGTCATATGGTTAGTATCAGGGCTGAGACCAAAAGCCTCCTGAACCAGGATCCAGTGTACCTAACAGTATGGCCTCAATTCTCTCAAGATATGACAGGTCACCTGTCTATGAAATGGAATGGTTCTAAGGGGGCTCTTCCTCACAGACTTGACCATTTGGTGTAGGTGGAAATGTCATCCCCAGGAGTGCCACTTTGGCAGATGAATGAAATGCCTTGCTGCTGTGGCAACAGGTCAGGCAATCAGAATATCTGACCTCTCCCCCTGGGTACCTCAGTGACTCTTTATTGGAAAAGAGACACAGCTGGCTTTCACTTTGTCTCATTTCAAGTTCCATGTTAAGGGTTATAAACTGCATTCTGGGTAGTTGTGAATTATCCTGTGAATTCAGGCTGTATAAGAAGCCAAAACAAATAAGTCATATCTAAAAGTGGCTTTTCTACCTTTCTAGACATGTAGTTACTTTTTTAAAAAATCAGCTTCTTCCATTTTTTTAAATCAAAGGATACAAAGAAGTAGGCAAAGATTTTCTTAGGACAGTAGCTGGCACATAATAAGCACTTAAGAACTGCTTTTTCATTCATTCATTCAAATAAATAATTTCTGATTTAAACAACATTTGTTATCCTTTTGTTGTTCAATTTTAGTGGCAGCAAAATGATCAGAAGTAAGAAATGATAGCAAGATGTGGTTTCTACATTCTCTTGAAACGTCAGAAAAAAGACTTTTTAAGTGTCCTCTGTGTGTCAGGAACTGTCCTCAACGGTAGGGAAACAAAAACAGTAATGAAATTATCCCTGCTCATGAGAAGCTTGCAATATATTGAGAAAAGTAACATGCATGTGTGCGTGAGTATGTGTGTGTGTGTGTGTGTGTGTGTGTGTGTGTGTGTGTGTGTGTGTGTACACAAAATAGATTCAAGGGAAAGCATTAGCATCTGGAGAATAAAGAAAGTCCTTAAGTTGGAGGCAAGTCAATGGCTAGAAAAGGAAACTAGGGATCCTAAGAGGCAGAGGGGAGAAGGGAGTACATTCAAGGTATGAGGGAAAGTATGTGTAAAAGCAAAGAGAGTGATGGAACAACATAAGTGAATGAGAGGCTACTTTGTCCAGTAGAGTGTATGAAGGGAACTGATGCTTTATAAGCCTAGAAAGGTAGGTCAGATCCAGACAATGAAGGGCTTCACATGTCTGACAGAGTTCATATTTGATCCTGGAGGTAATAAGGAACCATTAGAGCTTCATGAACAGCAGAGTGGAATAGTCAGACTTGTGCCTTAGGAATATCACTTTACTAGCGGCAAAGAGTATATATGGGAGAGGGGAATGACGACACAGGGAGATCAACTATTGCAATAATCTAGGAGATAACTGATGAGTGTCTAGACTAGGATGAAAGCTGTGCAAAAAGAGTGAAAGGAAGGGAATTGTGGGGAAAAGGTGGATTCAGGCAGCAAATTACTCTCCCAAATTTCCTCCCAAACAACATAAAATAATGTCTCAAAGTAAATTGTAGAACTGCAGGAAAATTAAAAGTTATGGTGAAGCAGTTGTCTAACCTAAGACAACATGGGAAGACATTAAAAAAGATCTGACTTCCCACGGAGGTGGTCTGGCCAGGGCAGAAACCACTGAGTGAATATACAGCTAGCCCTGAGGCAGCTATGTGAATGGTGTGGGGGTTGGGCAGCTAATCAGGAGAAGGTTGGGGTGATGGACCTTCCACTAACACTAACTCCACAGCCCAGGTGTGCTGACCAAATGCAGTCCCAGGGTGTGGCTATGGGTAAGGAGGTGGGAGTACATGCTGGTGAATACAGTTGCAGAGCGGTGAGGCCCTGCTGGTTGTGGTCCCTTGTAGGATAGCAGAGTACCTAGTTTTGGTTCCAGGGACACTTGCAATTACAGGGAGCAAGAGCAGAGCTGAGGGCCTTGGTTGTAGCCCACGGGTGGAGAGGAGTAGCTGAGGGCATCCATAGACTAAGGCTGGAGCAGTGACTACACCTGGTCTTGGATTATAGAACACTGAAAGAACCAAAAAGTTAAAGACCCCCTAGATAGAGCTAATAATGAATTAAAAGACTTTCAAGTACTCTTGAGGAAAAGACCAGAATCAAACAGAAAGTCTGACCTACAAGAATCAGAAGATATGTAAGAAGGTAAACATGAAAGACTAATTATAAGGGATTTAGTAAGGTTAAACTATTTACTTCTTGTATGGAAAAATGTTATTGGCAACTCTCAAGAATTTTATCATTGCCAGGGCAGTTCAAAAGAATACACATAGATAGAAGGTTTAGCATTGAATTAATTATGATGGGGTGATCCTAAAAAAATAGGGAGAGGTTAAAGTGGAGCAATTATCTCATACAAAAGAGGCATGAATGGAAGAACAAGTACAGTGGATGGGAAGAGGGGGTGAAGGGCACGTAGTGTGAGAATCTTATTCTCATCAGAACAGAGTTGAAGAAGGAATAGCACGGATATAGTAGAATATAAAAGTTTCTTAACTTATAAAGAAACAGGAGGGTAAGCTGGTAGGATAAGAGAGGGACTTTTAAAAGGATGTGCAGATTAGGGAGAGGCAAATTAGGTCAGACATAAATTAGATTTCTAGAGAGGGTTAAGGTAAAAAGAAAGAGAGAAAAAAAGATGAACAATGAGGAAAATAGGATGGAGGGAAATATACAACTAGTAATTATAATTTTGAATGTGAATGAGATGAGTTCATTGATAAAACCAAAATGGATGCAGAATGGATCAAAACCCAGGATCTGACAATATGTTGTTTACAAAAATGCATTTAAAAATGACACAGACACACGGAGTAAAAATAAAAAGCTAGAGTAGAATTTATTATGCTTCGGCCAATGTTAAGAAAAAGTAGCAATTGCAAAGATGATCTCAAAATTGCAGCTAAAATAGTTAACTAAAATAGATAAACAGGAGGACTACATTATGTTAAAAGGTACCATAGATAAGGAAGTCATATCAATACTGAACATGTATGCGCCAAATGCTATAACATACAAATTTTTAAAGGAAAGGGTAAACAAATTACAGGTGGAACTTTATACCCAAACTATAGCAGCAGGGGACTTTAGCCTTCCCTCAGAACTAGACAAATCTAAATTAAAAATAAGTGGGAGGTCAGGGAGACAAATAGAATCTTAGATAAGCTAGAAATGATAGACATGTGGAAAGAAGTGAATGGGAATAGGAAAGAATATACCTTTTTTCTCAGTGGTACATGGCACCTTTAAAAAATTGTCCATATGTTAGGGCAGAAAAACTTAATAGTTTATTGCAGAAAAGAAATATTAAATGCATCCTTTTCAGATCATAATGTAATAACAATTACATTTAATAAAGGACTATGAAAACAGATTAAAAATTAATTGGAGGGGCAGCTAGGTGGCACAGTGAGTAGAATACCAACCCTGGAGTCAGCAGGGCCTGAGTCCAAATCCAGCCTCAGACAATTGACACATTAGCTGTGTGACCTTGGGCAAGTCACTTAACCCCAATTGTCCTGCCTTTCCCCCTGCAAAAAAAAAATTAATTGGAGACTAATCTAATCTTAAAGAATGAGTGGGTTAAAAAAAGTCATAGAAACAACAAGTAATTTTATTAAAGAGAATAATAAGGAGACAACATACTGAAATTTGTGGTATGCAGCAAAAGCAGTGATCAGAGGAAAATTTATCTCTCTAAATTCTTACATCAATAAAATAGAGAAAGAACAAATCAATGAATTAGGTATGCAATTTTAAAACCTAGAAAAATAACAAATTAAAATCCCCAACTAAACACCAAATTGGAAATCCTAAAAATTGAAGGTAGATTAATAAAACTGAATATAAGAAAACCATCACATTAATAAGTAAAACCAAGAATTGGGGTTTTTTGGGGGAAGGGGGAACAATAAAATAGATGAGTCATTGCTTAATATGATTTTTAAAAAGAGAAAAGAAAACCAAATCATTAGTATCGAAAATGAAGATGAACTTAAACACCAATGAAGATGAAATTAAAACAATTATTAGGAGTTATCTTTCCTATTACATGCCAATAAATTTAACAGTTTAAGTGAAATGGAAGAATACTTATAAAAATATAAACTTTCCAGATTAACAGAAGAGGAAATAGAATACCTAAATAAACCTAAGTTAAAAAAAATAAACTGAATAGGCCCTAAGAAAAAAGCCTCAGAACCAGATGGATCTATAAGTAAATTCCATGAAACATTTAAAGATCAACTACTTCCAATATTAAATAAATTATTCAGAATAATAGACAAAGAAGGAATATGACAACTCCTTTTTATGAAACAAATATGATACTGAGCCCTAATCCAGGAAGAGCAAAAATAAGGAAAGAAAATTTTAGACCTGTTTCACTAGTGAATATTGATGCAAAAATACTAAATTAAATACTAGCTAGGAGATTACAACAACATATCACAAAGATTATACATTGTGACCAAGTGGGATTCATACCAGGAATGCAGGTTTGATCAATATAAGGAAAACTATTAACATAATTGATCATATCAATAACGAAAGTAACAAAAACCATATGATTATATCAATAGATGCAGAAAAGGCTTTTGACAAAATAACACTCATTCCTATTAAAAAACACTTGAAAGTATAGGTATAAATGGATTTTTCTTTAAAATGATAAGCATCTACCTATAACCATCAGCAAGCATTATGTGTAATGGGGATAAACTAGAGGTCTTCTCATAAGATCAGGAGTGAAACAAGCTTGCTCCATTATCACCAATATTATTCAATATTGTACCATAAATACTAGCAATAGCAATAAGAAAAGAAAAAGGAGTTAGAAGAATCAGAATGGGCAATGAGATAATGAAACTCTTTTCACAGATAATATGGTATACTTTGAAAATCCTAGAGATTCAACTAAAAAGTTAATTGAAGCAATTAATAATTTTAGCAAAGTAGCAGGATATAAAATGAACCCACATAAATCACTGGCATTTCTATATAGCCCTGCAAGAAGAGACAGTAAGAAATATTTCATTTAAAATAACCACACACATTATAAAATACCTGGGATTATACCTGCCAAAACAAACCCAGGAACCATATGAACATAATTATAAAAACATGTTTTATCTAAATAAAGTTAGATTTAAATAATTGGGGAAATGTTAATTGTGCATGGGTAGGCCATGCCAGTATAATAACAATGACAATTATACCTAAATGAATCTACTTATTTAGTGCAATCCCAATCAAACTACAAAAAAAAAACTTGAGCTAGAAAAATAATAAAATTAATTCAGAGAAACAAAAGATCACAAATATAAAAGGAATCAATGAAAAATGTAAAGGAAGGAGGTCTAGCAGCAGTAGATTTTAAGCTATTATAAGGCAAAACTATTTGGTACTGGTTAAGAAATAGAGAGATCAGTGGAATAGAATAGATATACAATACACAGTTGTAAATTATTACTGTAATGTTTTGTTTGATAAATATAAAGATTTAAGCTTTCAAAATAAGAATTCAGTATTTGGTAAAAAAAAATTGATGGGAAAACTGGAAAGCAGTCTGGCAAAAACTTGGTAGAGACCAACATCTTATACCATTTACCAAGCTAAGGTCAAAATGGATACATGACCTACACATACAGGGAGATAAGTAAATTAGAAGGACATGAAACATATTACCTATCAGATTTATGGATTGGAGGAGAATTTAAAAATAAACAAGACATAGAGAACATTGTGAGGTATAAAATGGATAATTTTGATTTGTCGTTATTGTTCTGTCGTATCATGATCTCATTTTAAAGTTTTCTTGGCAAAGATACTGAAGGGATTTGCCACTTCCTTCTCCAATTCTTTTTACAGATGAGGAAACTGTGGCAAATAGAGTTAAGTGACTTTCCCAGGGTCACACTGCTAGGAAGTAAGGGTCTGAGGCTGGATATGAACTCATAAAGATGGGTCTTCCTAATTCCAAACCCGGTGCTCTATGCACTGTGCCACCTACCTACTCCTAATAATACTGTTGCTGTTGTTCAGTCATGTCTGACTATTTGTGACCTCATTTGGGGTTTTCTAGGTAAAGATACTAGAGTGGTCTGCCGTTTACTTCTCCAGCTCACTTTACAGATGAAGAAACTGAAGTAGATAGGATTAAGTGACTTGTCCAGGGTCATACGGCTAGTACGTATCTGAGGCCAAATTTGAAATCAGGAAGATGAGTCTTCCTGACACCAGGCCCTGCACTCTATCCACTATACCACCCAGCTACCCTTTACTTTTGATTACATTACATTAAAAAGGTTTTGTACAAATAAAACAAATGTAGCCAAGATTAGAAAGAAAGGAGAAAATTGGGGGAAAACTTTATACTTGGTCTGTATCCCAAATGGATTTTTAAAAAGGGCCTATTTGTATGAAAATATTTATAGCAGCTCTTTTTGTGGTGGCAAAGAATTGGAAATTAAGGAGATGCCCATCAACTGGGGAATAGCTGAACAAATTGTGGTATATGATTGCAATGGAATACTATTGCTCTATAAGAAATGATGAGAAGGTGGATTTCAGAAAAACCTAGAAAGACTGATGAACTGATGTGAAGTGAAGTGGACAGAGCCAGGAGAACATTGTACACAGTAAAAGCAATATTATATGATGAGTGACTGTGAAAGATTTAGCAATTCTCAGCAATTCAATGATCCAAAAGTATTCAAAAGGGCTAATGTTGAAAAATGCTACCCACCTTCAGAGAAAGAATTGATGGAGTCTGAATGCAGATTGAATCATACATTTTTTTTACTTTCCTTATTATTCTTGGTTTTTTGTTCTGTGTTTTCTTTTGCAGTGTGTCTAATATGGAAATGTTTTGCATGACTGCACATGTATAATCTATAACAAATTGCTTATCTTCTCAAGGCATGGAGGGGAAGGAGGGAAAGAGAGAATTTGGAGCTCAAAATTTGTAAAAAATGAATGTTAAAAATTTTTGTTTAGAGTGGACAACTGTCTTATAGTCCCACTGCCATCCAGGCTGCCTCATTCTTTATGTCTTTAAGTTTGTCTATGTATTTCCTCAAATATGCTTTAAGTCTTGAAGGCTTAACACAATTCAAAAATTCTTTGTCTGAATACAAAAAATCCCAGGGGACTAGAAGAAGGCAAAGGCCTTGTGTGTTATTACCAAACACCTTCAAGAGGGTTGGTCATGGGATATAACAAAGGAACCTCCTGTAAAGGGAGGTATGAATGTCAAGTGGTAGAGAAAGAAGAGCTCTGGAAGGGCAAGTAAAAAGGAGACAAAAATGAACAAGAAAAAAAGAATGTCCTCTTTCCTTCTATATCCAGGGCGTAGATGCTCCTAGACAAAGGAAAAGAACAGAACTGAGCTTCCATGTACTCTGTGTGCATTTCATGTGTACCTATTCATTAACATGCTATGTCCTCCATTAGAATGCAAGATCCTTGAGGGCAGGAGCTGTTTTTGCCCTTCTTTGTATACGTAGCCTGTAGCACAGTGTATATAGTAGGTTTTTAAAAAATCCTTGTTGATTGATTGATTACAATGTTTTAGTCAGTGCAACGTGTGGTTGTCAGTTAGTTCATGATTTCAGATCAATTCAGATCATTTACT
This sequence comes from Phalanger gymnotis, assembly GCA_028646595.1. Lineage (NCBI taxonomy): Eukaryota > Metazoa > Chordata > Mammalia > Diprotodontia > Phalangeridae > Phalanger > Phalanger gymnotis. The sequence goes on from CM053624.1 coordinate 129,628,101, forward strand.
ACAAGGGAAAAAGCTACTCTCCACATAGACTGGCTGTCCACACAGACCAGAGGCATTGGAAATTTGCCAGCATTCTAATTTATGCTGTGTAGACCTGGCCTCTTATTGCTGTAAAATTGGGAATATAACATGGAAGCCAAATCTTTCTTCTGACCACTTAGCTGCTGTTAATACTCAACTTTACAACAATGACAAGCATTTTTCAACTCATTTAGAAAATGATTTCATTACCCAGACATCCTATTCTATATCTTAATTTTCCTCTTGAATGATGGTAAATAGAAGAAACTGATTTTTAAAGTAATTATATGGCTGAAAACATATTGTTCTACTTTAGAGCTACATGAAGATAAAAAATCAATAGCATGAGGGTCATTTGCAGCATTCAAATCACATAATTTCCAGAGGAACAATACTCTTATTGTATCAGATATTCATATGGAAATTTAAAGGCTCATTGTCAGGGGGAAATGGCATGGAACTGTAGGAAAAGCACTGGCTTTTGAATCAAACCATCTGGATTTAAATACCACCTCTGTGCAATTTACTTAACTTCCCTGGGCCTGGCCTCAGTTTTCACATTTGTAAGATGAGATGATTAGACTAAACACCCCTTCTAGCTCCAGATCTTAGAAGCCTGTCCATGGCTGTTGGTCAATAAGTTGTAGCAGACATCACCTTACTAGGGCATCAGTAATAGGTCTACAACAAAGAGGAATCTGGATAAGCAAGGAATCAAATGCAGAGAGGCCGCCTAAACCAGGAATGAGCAGGTAGGTCCTAGCTGTTCAAGCATAAAGGCAGGCAGGATCCAGAGCATAAAAAATCAGCTAAGACAGAGAATGGTAGTACAAGACTGGTGAATCAGAAATTCCTAAATATAGAATTACAAGGGACCTCAGAGTCAATCTACTCCAATTTCCTTATTTGAAGATGAGGAAAATGAGTCTCAGGGAGTTTATGAAACTTGTCCAAAGTCATTCAGGTAGTAGTAGTAGTAGGTAGCAAAGCTGATTCAAATTCAGATCCCTTGACTCCAAGTGCAGTATTATTTGATCACAGGCACGTTTATATAAGATTTCGTTAGGTGGAAAGGGGAGCAGAAAACAAATTTAGCCAGATTTGGTGATAGGGAATGGGAGAAGGGCACTGTGCAGCAGGGTGAAAAAAGTTATCTGCAGAATTGAATGAAGCTATTACCACTATATACGACAAAAGGTGAACAATTATGTCCCCATTTAAGAAACAGAGATTATCAAGAGATTGAACAATTCAATCTCTTGATAATTGACTGAGCAATATTTTGCCAAATTAGGAATCAAAATGTTAGCATAGGACAGTGGGAAAATCACTGGTTCTAGAGACTGTCTGTAGGGGTTCAGATTCTGCCTCTGATACTGACTGCTTGGATGGCCTTGAGCAAATCACTTAAAGTCCCTCAGCTTCCTTATTCGTAAAATCAGAGTTGTGCTAGATAGTCCCTCAGGTCACTTCCATTCAAATGATCTGCAGATAATCAATGTAGGTACACTCTTCATTTCATTGCAACCTTCCTATACCTTAACAGATGATTTAATATATTGTTGTCACATACACACACAAATCATCATTTCATCTTCAACCTTTAGATCATGAGTCTCTGTGCTTAACTAGGCTGGTTCTTAGATACTAGGTATAGTTTGTCATTGAGTCTATATCTGAGGTATCTCCACATCAGTAGGACCTGTCAAAATATATCCTCCACTGACCCAGTCTTTGAGAACCCAGGTTCACATTGCTGGAAGTTTTTTTTTTATTATTATCTTACTTGTCACATTGTGGAAATAAACTAATAAATGGGGCCATTTAGTAGACATGGCTAGAAACTCTAAAAGGTAATAGGGCTTTAGAGGAATGGGGCAATCTGGAACATGAAATCCTGACTATAGAATAGTAAACAATTCCAGTGAGGAAGAAAAGGGGGAAAAGCAGCTAGAGAAACCAGTTCTCCTAAAATCTATCTGATTTTAAATAAGGACTATTGTAAAAAAAAATGGGGTTAAGTCACAGAGTTCTAAAGCTACAAAGGTAATTCTGGTCAAGCTCTCTCACCAGCCAGAAGAGAAACCTTAGGCCCAGAAAAGTGGAGAAGCTGCCACAAAGGCATTTAAGAAGGCAATGCTGGAACTGGACTTAGCACCCAGGCATCTTGATTCCCAATCCTGTGATGTCCCACTATACTGACAGACTCTTCAATTGACTAAAGCTCATGAAAATGTTAAAAGGCAGCACAAAGCATTCATGTAGTATTCTGAGAGCAAGAAACAGAGAACAAAACAGGAATATCATCCCCAAATGGAGAAGATGGTAGAATGTCAGCAGAACTCAGAACTGACAAGGTTCTGAGAACCAACTGAATTAAATACAGAGATGTTTATCACCACCAGGCTGGCCAGTAGGTGAAGAATTTTTTGGACATATCTGCTCACAAAACAAAGAAGACTAAAAACTGATCCTTAGTCCTGAGCAACCCCTTTCTATTTGGACAGCAATAATCGGAAGAAGGTTAGAGTGTACCAAGTATGTGCAATTCAGAGGCCACCTATGAACTTAAATGTGAGATCTTTGTCCATTAGCCAGAAAATTGACATATCATTGGAAAAAACTAAACCACATCAACAATGATATTTATATGATAAAAGAAAGCAGAAGATAAAAGGAAGCCCTAGCTAAATAGAAGAATAGCTCACAGGTTCTCCATGGAGCAGAAAACAAAGAAGTTGATCAATTTGGTGGTTTCTTTGTGTACTGAAAGGCAACAAGACATGTCATTTAATAAGATACTAGATCATCTCTTCTTATAGTATTCAGGATGAGCATAAGCACAGAGGTCATCATAAAGATAAATTATGTGATGAAGAGATAAAATTATGCGAAGAATTTTCAGACATTCTAAACTAAGTCATCAAATATTTGAAATACTTCACACCTCTCTGTGAAGGTGGGGTACTTGGAATGATGGGGGAAAGTAGGTTTAAGTATGTTTGACAAATGAAAGAGGCCAAGGCATTCAGATTACTCAGAAACTGTATGCTTATATAACATGATTAAGTTAAGAGAGAATATGCTAGATATGAACAGTCTATGACTGGTAACTAATGTGGAAGTCATATGAGAATCATATATACACATGCATATATGTATACACATATATGCATACTTATATGTATACATGTGTGTATATATACATATATATGTAAATATCTACACAGAAAAAGGGTATACGTCATTCAGTTGGCTAGAAAGAGCCAAGTTCAGTAGCAACCTCAAATTAGGAAAAAGGGGAAAAAACAATTGTCGCAGCTCTAATCTGATCCATTCAAATGGATCCCTAAAAGGAAAAAAATTAAGATAAGAACTTTAATTGCCATCATTTTTTGCGAAAATTTAACCAACATAAAGCAATTGCCACAAGAAGGACAAAAGAGCCAAGAAACTATATTAGCCAGAAAATGCTTGTTCTCTTTTTCAAGTTGAATTACACAGATTCCAAGGACAACATTGGTTTAGATTAGAACATAAACTCACTTGAGATGTCCCTCTTTCTATAATGATCTATTTCCATCAGCAGTAATAGTAAAACCATCTGATTTGAACACCTACATTCCCAATGGTTATATACAGGGGAATTCAATTGTCTTAGAAAAATAAAGTTTGTAAAAAAAAAAAAAGCTTAGAAAAAAACAAAAGGAATCAAGAAAATCTGTTCTAGAGGTAACCGTCTTGAAAGTACTAAACAGTCATTGTATATTATCTGTCTAGGAGGGAAATGTATCCAAAGAATGAAAAGAATCACAAATGATATTATGACCCCAAAATGGTGATTAGAGAATATCGACAATGATAGATTCATGTGACAACTTTCTTATCACTATAAAATTGCTATTAGAATGACCTGTTTGGGCAAGGGTATACTTGATAATCACTAGGGATTCATCAGAGTCAAACTCAATGAAAATATGAGAAGGGAACAGGTAACATTTCACAAGTCTGTTTCCATTGCAAACCACATTTTTATAGCCACATAATCGATTTAAAAGTGCATAGAATACAAGATATTAGTGTATATGTTGTTTTTTCATTGCAACAACAAAAAGTATTCAACTCTATCACAAAATGTAGCCTTGACAGCTCTTCCTTGACAAGAAGATTCAGTCTCTTTATACCTTACTCTTCCTTCCATGTGTATGATCCAGCAGCATTGGCTTTCTTGCTATTCCTCATAGAAGACACTTCATCATCCCACTCTCGGTATTCTCACTGGCTGTCCCCCATCCCTGGAACTCTCTCCCTCATCATCTCTACCTCCTGACTTCTCTGGTTTCCTTCAGGTCTCAGCTTAAATTATACCTTCTACTAGAAGCTTTTCCCAATATCCCTTACTAGTGTCTGCTCTCTAAGATTTTTTTGAAGATATCCTCTACATATCTTGTTTTTTCCAAAGTTATTTGCATGTTTTCTCTGCCATTATATTTTGAGCTCCTTAAGGGCAACGACATTTTTTGGCTTTGTTTTTTAATCCTCGCTGCTTAGAACAGTGCCTGACACATAGTAACTGCTTAATAAATGCTTGTTAACTTGACTCATGGAGATACTGACATCCTACAGGATTTCTTGAGAAATATAAGCACAGGAATAATTCTGTTCAATGATGATAAACCTTAAGTAAAATATAAAATGGGTAAGCTCAACAAAAGAGATTAGCCAGAAAGAAGTCCCATATAAGTTCCAAAACAAAGAAGGATTCCCTACAGAGAGTGACTTTTTCCATATGCTCCTGCTTGTGGATTATATTGTGCTGATGTACAGACTTTATCATATTACAAGGTTTCTTCAACGAGATTTGTGATTATTCAAAAGATATCAGCTTTAAAATCCTAAATGGGTAAGAAAGAAAAATGACTATTGTCGCATCTAAATGCTGCAGATGGATGGTCAATTCATTGAACAAGTACCTCATTATGTATACCTGGAAAAGGTGATAATAATTCTGAGAGGATAGGGTTAGAACTGAATAGGAGAAAGTGGAAATGACTGTATTTGAGAAACTGCACAGTGTTTTCAGTTACCCTGAGCTGATTCCTAGTGTAAAACCTCATCTTTTTAAAAATACGATTCAACCAATATTTAATGATTAAATTGAATTGACCTCAATTACTCTCTCAATGAGGCTATATGGTTGTGAATCTTAGAATATCCCCCTCTCTGAAGAATAGAAGTTATGAGTGACCCAAAAGTCAATGGCAAAATGTGTAGTGGGTACAATGAGACTACTGTATATTCCTAATGAGGAGCTGAGTATGAGTAAAAGCATGAAAGAAATCATCAAAGAAATATTTGCTTGATTGGCAAATGATTTGCTCTGATCATTTAATGAGAATAAATGCTGCACCTGGTATCCATCAACTATCAAAAGACCTAGAGGAAGGCCTTTGCAGTTTGGGCATATCCTCCATGGACAATCTTTAGTAGAAATATGGATGAGAATCAGTTCAGCTGAGGAAGTTTGGATGGGTTCCAATCTCCAACAATGGAAAGAATCTATAACACAGGATTTAAGAAATATTGAAATATTTAAGAAGGACATTGACAAATGAGAGTTGCATACAGAGGAAGATGATGAGAAAGGGCAGGGGCTAGAAATCATATCATATGAAGAATTGATTGAAGGAACTGAGATTGTTAGCCTAGAAAAAAGAAGACTAAGGAGAAACACACATGATAACTGTCTTGAAATATGTAAAGGGCTGTAATATGTAGAAAAGGAAACATAACTTTCTGTTTTTTTTTTCTCTCAAGAGCATTGACATAGGACAAGTAGGTGAAAATTACAGGAATTCAGATTTAAGCTCAATATAAGAGCATTTTTCTATCAATTAGTTGTATGGAATGAGAAGCCTCATATGATAGTAAATTCTCTATCATTGAAGATATTCAAGCAGGGTAAGAGTAACCCTCAAAATAGCACATTTATTTGTGTATCACTTTAAAATTTACAAAGTGCTTCTCACACACACACGTTCCAATGAGGTACACAAAGATGACTATCTCCATTTTGCAAAGGAAATTTAATAAAGGGAGAGTTAAGTGATTTCCTCTTTTCCACACATGTTAATAGCGATGGAAAGCAGAATTTGAATCCAGGTCTTGAACTCCTCCACAATATCATGCTGCATCTCAGGATGGTTGATTGTCGGAAATGTGCAGAAAGGAGTATTTCTTGGGTGAGAGGTTGTACAACATGACCTCTTAAGTTTACCTTCCTATTCTTAAGATTCTTTAAATAATTCTATGATCAAGCTGATGCACTAAGCCAATAAGGCCCATCCTATCATCATGAGTTAAAACCAAGTTTGTCTGAGCTATGATACATGCTGTGACTAATCGGAAGAATAATAGAGATTAACCTTCGCTACATCTTTTGAATTGAAAGCCTACTAGAAAGTAATCTATAGCAGAAAGAGCAATGACCAATGGAGCAATGAAGCAACAAGCATTTATTAAGCAAGTGTTGTATGCCAATGATTGTGCTAGGCACTGGGGACACAAAGTCAAAAAAGAAAGTGTCCATCCTCAAGAAGCTTATATTTTAATGGAAGAAACAGTATGTTCATAGATAAATATATGCAAATTCATGTTCAGGAAGAGGTGGGTTCTTGTCCTACTTCTGACATATACTGATTGTTTGACCCTGGGCAAGTCAATTGACTTCTCATTGCTCTAGGCAACTCTCTAAGACTTTAAGTTTCAGTGAAGATCTCAACCTCTAGAGTTCGAAGAGGGAATCTATTTATCAGCATTGCCTTATCCTCCTATATCTAAACAAAATAAATGCATTGTAACTTTGGAGGGCACCAGTCTCTTGGTGGATCAGGAAAGGCTTCCTGGAGCAGGTGTCACTATTTTGACAAAGTTTTGAAAGAAACAAGGGTTGGAGCTGGAGATGATGCAGAAATTTATTCTAAAAAGCATGAGCCAAGTGGAGCCAAGAAGTCTGAGCCATAGTTATGGCTCTGTGTCATATTTACAATGTAACCTTAGATAGGCACTCATCCTCTTTACATGCCTCAATTTGCTCATCCCTGAATTGGAGATAATGACATCTCCCCTTCTCTGCTCGAAAGGTTATATAATGAGGATCAAAACGATTAAATAATAATAATAATAATTGATATTTATATCACACTTAATGTTTGCAAAGTGCTTCAAAGACCTAATCTCATCTGAGTCTCACAAACACCCCTGGGAGGTAGGAGTTACAGTTATCATCCTTTTACAAAAGAGGAAACTGGGATTCTTTAAGAGTTTATATGATTTGTCCATATTCACACAGCTCCTAAGTGTCAGAGCTGGGATTCAAACTGTTGCAAAAACAAAACAAAACAAAACAAAACCAGCTAAACCCAGGTAATCTTGACTTGACATCTAGCAATCAAATTGTAAATCTTATGGAACAAACTATAAAAATGTTAGTGCTGTGAGTATCTGAATTGAATCACATAAAAATAACCCCTTCCTGAAACAAGTAACTAACTTATACAATATTTGTATATTGTAAAGAATCAAAAAATAAGACTTCATAGACTTAGGATATAGGGGAAAACCTTTCACATTATTTTCAACATCACAAAAATGTGGGTTTTTTTCTGTCTCTTACATCATCATGAGTCATAGTTATACTAAGGCAGGATGATCATTTTCACCTTGGTCACTGTTATTTCCTGATCCAAGCATCCTACAACAGTCACTATTTGATCCTTTGCTGAAATTTGGAATGGAAATAATCTATTCTTTGCCGCTTAGATAAATCATTCTACTCTTTACCTTCCAGGATAGCCAAAGGACAGCAAACTCCCTTCACACAAGCTCACTAACATGTAATTATAGAAATCTGAAAATAAACAGCCCTATAATTTTTCATACATCTATATTTTCAGCAGTGATGCCCTTGGAAAACAATGGGAAAAGGTACAGTCTGTCCTTGGCTCACTCCAGGGAATTCAGCAGACACCTTCACTTTGCTTGGGCAAGATTTTACTTCTTATTTCTTGAACAGAAGGAAAGAGACCATTAGTCCTTTTACTTCGAGCTTAATTGCCAATTACTGGCAGGTAAACAGCCTAATAATGCAACACTGTTCCAAGCTTATTACAGTTGCCATTTGCAAAGGTGGAGGCCTGTGGAGAGAAATCTCTGTTTTATTAGCATAAAGAGGTCTAAAGAGCATTAGACAGGGTCAGAAGGCTTCCTCCATGGTCTCCACTGTTCCCTGCTGATTTATGGACTTGCACACATTCACCTATGACATCACAATTCATTTCTGTGTAAAATACATTATTACTTCTCCACCAAATAATAAGGCCATAAAATAGCAAATGTAATACTGGAAATATTAAGCCACATTAGGAGAATTCAGGTTGGTTTTGCGAATTTTCCCCAAATCCAAGCAATTTAAACTTAAAAACTAATCTAGAGAAAAGAAGTATCTGAATACACAAAGTCAGGTTTCAAATATGAATGCTTATTTCCTAAGGGTTGCTTCCTCATTTGCAGTGGATAAGGATCATGAGGAAGAACAGCATAGCAAATCAAAGATATCAGGAGGCTTATAGGACCATAGATTCAAACCTGGACGAGAACTTCAAGTCCAGCCCCCTCATCTTACCAATGAGGAAAACTGAGGCCCAGAGAGGTTAAGTGACTTGTCCAAGGTCACATAGGTAATGCGGCAGAGCTGGGGTTCAAACCCAGGTCTGCTGACTCTAAACTCAGCACTCTTTCTGTTGTACTTGACTCTGCTATTATTCAGCCTATGACCCCGGACAGCTCATCTGAACTCTGGGACCTCACTTCCTCATCTGCCAAATGAAAATGATGGATTAAACAACTTCTAAGATTCTTTCCCGCTAATACCCCTTTGACTTTGGTTTAAATCTTGGCTTCAACACTTACTGCGTAATAAGGAATTCACTTTGGCTCTCTGAGGCGCGGTTGTCTCATCTGTAAAAATGGGGATAGGAATAATATTACCCCTTTATCCCAGAACTGTTAGGAAGAAAATGCTTTATAGTGGTAAGGATAAGGACGTAACTGTGGATTCATTGGTAAAAGAAACTCCCTGGTGAGGAAACTCTCTCTACCAATATAGGTCAGCAGCCTCTCTACAACCTATAGATTTGGAGTTGCCTAGAATATAGAGTTTAAGTGAATTCCCTAAGTGATATAACCAATATGTGCCTTCCTTACTCCAAGTCCTGCTCTCTATACTACTGTGTTATTCTGTCTTTATCCACTTCACTTTCTCATCAGCCATTCCTCACTTAATCCTTTCTAGTCAGACTTTGGTACTCACCACACCACTGAAATTACACTCTTCAATTTCACTAGACTGCCAAACAGATAAATCCAGTGGCTTTTTCTCAGCCATTCTCTATCACCTGTCTGCATCATTTAATAGTTGATTACTTTCTCCTCCCTGAAACTGTATCCTCCCTTGCCTTCCATTTTTCTGCTTCTCTTTTCTTTTTGTCCTATGACCACTTCTCTGTCTCCTTTTTAGTTCCTATTTTTTAACCTTCTACCTTCTAAATGTGGGTATATTCTAAGTTTCAGTCCTCAGCTTTATGTTTTCCTCTCTCTACATTCTCTCCATCATCTGATTCCACAACTTCAATATCTAAAGATTGAAGACACTAGTTCAAACCCCTCATTTAACTCACAGAGATAACAACAGGTTCCTGAAGGTGAAGTGACTTGCAACAGAATCAGAATTCAAGTCCAGGCCTTTTAAACCCAGTGTTCTTTTTACATTTGGGAAGACAGAACCCAAATTTCCTTCACCCATTATCTCTCATCAGGTCTCAGACCCCACATCTGTACCTTATCATTGGACATTTCTACTCAGATGTTCCACCATCACTTCCAACTCAACATTACTAAAACCAGACTCACCATACTACTTCCCAAATCAAGCCTCTCTTTTCCTGAACAATCCAATTTGACAAACTTCTATCAAGCACCGATCATGGGGCTGGGGGAGGGGGAACTATGTTAGACACTTGTAGAGTTAAAAGTTTGGTAATACATAAGCTAAGTTACGACTGGCCCACTATGTCTGGCCATCCTCTCCAGCACTGGATACACCTTCACTGACATCCCTTGATGTGGACAAGTATGCATCATGCTCCTTACTGTCACTTCCAAACTCCTCCAATTATCATTATTCAGCACCTTCCCTTTTGAGACTTTCTCCCATCCAGATGCAAGTGAGGATCCTCTACAATTCCTTTTGTCTCATGTTAACTCCCTTTTTTCTCGAGGAGTTAAGTACCTGGCTCACAGCCTTTCTCTCCTTCCCATCCCCTGCCCTTTTACTGAGTGACTTCAATTTATATGCAGATGTTCTCTCAGATCCCTTTACTTTCCAGCTCCTCAACATTCTTAACTTCCATAGTCTTCATGTCCATTTCACTGTAGCAAAATACAAGAATGATCATACCCCTAATCTTATGATCAACCACACAACTCTGAAATTCCTGTGATCATAAGCTACTATCCTACCAGTTCTCCCTGTGCTTCACCATTCTTAAAATTCTCCAGCTTAATCTTATAGTATTCCCTTATAAGCAATTGAAACCAATTCTCTGTCTTTAAAGAAATTTCTAGGCTTTCGAACCTTCTCTATTTTCCCAAATCAGTTTTCCTCTCATAAAATTTTATGTTCTCCCTAACAAATTTAAATTTGTAAAGTCCTATAACTTTGAACTATTATCCTCTAGCCCCACCACCACTCTTGCCTTTTCTAAACCCCAATCCTCTATAACTCTTACCACCTGGATTGCTCATGGCCACCACTCTCTGCATATGTGTTGTCTTCTCCAACTAGCAGGTAGACTCCTCGAGGGCAAGGATTATCTTTTATTGGTATTGCCAGTAGTTAACAGCTACTACAATGCAGTAAGTGCTTAATAAATGCTTCTGCATTCATTCAAGAAAAAACCTTCCAAATATCATTTTGATGTTGATCCCATTCATTCAGTGTCAGTGACAGTTTTTCTCAGTAGGACACTTCTAATATCCACCAATGATATTGTCATAGAATTTTCCAGATCAAAGGGACCTAAACATCTTCTATACAAATATCTTCAAGTACAGATAAGGAAAATGAAGCCAGAAAGGCAGTCATCTGTCAAAGTGACTCAGATAGTTAGTGGTAAGCTAATACCAGACCTCAAGTCTCAGTACTATTCTAAAACTAGGTCCCTGTAAAGTTGTTTGGAACTATACCCCGAGTTACCAAACTGAGTACTTTTTTGTATTTATTTATATATTTAATTTTTAGATATCATCCCTTCATATTCAACTCACCCTATGCCCTTTGTCTATATAAATATATATATATATGTGTAATATATATACATATATATATATATATATGTATATGTATATTCCCTTCAACTACCCTAATACTGAGAAAGGTTTCCTGAGTTACAAATATCATCTTTCCATGTAGGAATATAAGCAAAACACTTCAACTTTATTAAGTCCCTTATGATTTCTCTTTCTTGTTTACCTTTTCATGCTTCTCTTGATTCTTGTGTTTGAAAGTCAAATTTTCTATTCAGCTCTGGTCTTTTCATTGAGAAAGCTTGAAAGCCTTCTATTTTATTGAAAATTCATATTTTGCCTTGGAGCATTATACTCAGTTTTGCTAGGTAGGTGATTCTTGGTTTTAATCCTAGCTCCTTTGACCTGCAGAATATTGTATTCCAAGCCCTTCGATCCCTTAATGTAGAAGCTACTAGATCTTGTGTTATCCTCAATGTGTTTGCACAATACTCAAATTGTTTCTTTCTGGCTGCTTGTAATATTTCCTCCTTGACCTGGGAACTCTTGAATTTGGCAACAATATTCATAGGAGTTTTCTTTTTGGGATCTTTTTCAATAGGCAATTAGTGGATTCTTCCAATTTCTATTTTACTCTCTAGTTCTAGAATATCAGAACAGTTTTCCTTGATAATTTCTTGAAAGATGATGTCGAGGCTCTTTTTTGATCATGGCTTTCAGGTAGTCCAATAATTTTTAAATTATCTCTCCTGGATCTATTTTCCAGGTAAGTGGTTTTTTCAATGAGATATTTCACATTGTCTTCCATTTTTTCATTCCTTTGGTTCTGTTTTACAATATCTTGATTTCTCATCAAGTCACTAGCTTCCACTTGCTCCAATCTAATTTTTAAGGTAGTATTTTCTTCAGTGGTCTTTTGGACTTCCTTTTCCATTTGGCTAATTCTGACTTTTAAGGCATTCTTTTCCTCCTTGGCTTTTTGGAGTTGCCATTGGGGTTAGTATATATATGTATTTTTTGGTTCTAAATTTATTTTTTTTTATTTAATATATTTAGTTTTCAGCATTGATTTTCATGAGAGTTTGGATTACAAATTTTCTCCCCATTTCTACCCTCCTCCCCACTCCAAGATGGCATATATTCTGTTTGCCTTGTTCCCCAGTCAGCCGTACCTTCAGTCACTCCACTCCCCTCCCATCCCCTTTTCCCTTCCTTTCTTGTAGGGCAAGATAAATTTCGACGCCCCATTGCCTGTGTATCTTATTTTCTAGTTCCATGCAAACACTTCTTTGTTGTTGTTTTTGAACATCTGTTTCTAAAACTTTGAGTTCCAAATTCTCTCCCCTCTTCCCTTCCCAACCACCCTCCCTAAGAAGTCAAGCAATTCAACATGGGCCACATGTGTATCATTATGTATAACCCTTCCACAACACTCATGTTGTGAAAGACTAACTATATTTTGCTCCTTCCTAAACTATCCCCCTTTATTGAATTTTCTCCCTTGACCCTGTCCCCTTTCAAAAGCGTTTGTTTTTGATTACCTCCACCCCCATTTGCC
>CM053624.1:129641543-129668275 GCA_028646595.1 Phalanger gymnotis
AGGGAATGCTTCGCCCAGCTCCTGATCTGGTTTATCTGCGTTGCCCACACTGGGCTCTGCTCTGCTCAGCTCTGCTCCCCGCTCCCTGTGGGATAGACCTTAGCCAGAGACCATCCAGGCTGTCCTGGGCTAGAGCCCTGCTTCCCTCTGCTAATTTGTGGGTTCTGCAGTTCTAGAATTGGTTCAGAGCCATTTTTATAGGTTTTTGGAGCAACTTGGTGGGGAGCTCATGCTAGTCTCTCCTTTCCAGCTGCCATCTTGACTCCACCCCAAGGTTAGTCTATTTTTAAGGTGTTATTTTCTTCAGTACTTTTGGACGTCTCCTTTAACAAGTCGTTAACTTGTTTTTCATGATTTTCTTGCATCAGTCTCATTTCTCTTCCCAATTTTTCCTCTATTTCTCTTACTTGCTTTTCTAAATCCCTTTTGACCTCTTCCATGGCCTGAGACTAATTCATATTTTTGTGGAGGTTTTTGATGTGAACTCTTTGACTTTGCTGACTTCTTCTGACTGAATGTTTTTTCTTTGCCACCAAAAAAGATTCTATAGTTCCTTTTACACTGCTTGCTCATGTTTCTAGCCAACTACTTGACCCTTGAGCTTTTTGTCAGGCTATGACTGCCTTCAGAGAGGAGAGTGCTTTGTCCCAAGCTTCAGGGGTCTGGCACTGCTGTTTTTAGAGCTACTTCTACACAGCAAGCTCTGCCGCACCGGGGTTCCTCCTCCTCCAAGATATGTCAACCAAGAACGTGACCCAGATTCAAGCAGGGCAAAGCAAGAGAACCCTGCCTCTGTGCCAGCAAAGTGCTCCCTGCACTCCTGCTCTGATTTGCCACTTGATTCCTCCCACCAGGTAGGCCTGGAGTCAGAAGCAGTCACAGCTGGAGCTCTGGAAGCAGCCTCCGGAGCTTCCTGCTGCTGCAGCTGAGCCACCTCCACCACCCCCTGCTGGGGCTGGACCCCATATTTCTCTCACCCAGATCCAGCAGTTTTCCCACTATCCTACTCCTTTGTCTTTGGCCTTTGTGAGTTGAGAAATCTGGTGACTGCTACAGCTCAGTGATTCATGGCCCTAAGGCGTGATCCACCCAATCTATGCCCGGCCTGGTCATTCCTGGCTCGGTCCACACCGGGCTGTGCTCTGCTCCCAGTACAGGGTAATAAACCCTTCCAGGGACCATCCAGGCAGTCCTGAGCTGGAGACCTGCTTCTCTCTGTTATTTATGGTTTCTGTAGCTCTAGAATTTGTCCAGAGCCATTTTTTACAGGTGTTTGGAGGAATTTGGGGGAGAGCTTAAGCAAGTCCCTGTTTTCCAGCTGCCATCCTGGCTCTGCCCTCCTATTGAGTGTATTTTAATCTAGACATACCACTACTAGACCTATACCCCAAAGAAGGCAAAGGGAAAAATAATTTATGTGTATAAAATTATTTATGGTAGTTCTTTTCACAAAAAAATGGAAAATAAGGGAATGTCCTCCAACTGAGGAAAAGCTAAAAAAAATTCTGCATATTAATGTAATGGAATATTATTGTGCCATAAGGAATTATGAAATGGATAGTTTTGGAGAAAACTGCAAAGACCTTGATGAAATGATACCGAGTGAAGTGAGCAAACCTGGAAGAATAATGAATACAATGATAACACTGTAGAGAAAAACAACTTTGAAAGATTTTAGAACTCAGATCAATGCAATGATAAACTGGTAGTCCAAAGGAATGGAGGTGAAACACATCTCTCTCCTCCTGACAGAAAGATGATGAACTTAAAATGCAAAAAGAGACAAACATTTTGAGAAATGGCTAATACGGGAATATGTTTTACTCAATTATATAGCTATGTATTGAGGGATTTGGTTAAAAAAAATTTAAAAATAAAAGTGTATTAAAATAATGCTAATGTAGCCCACCAAAAAGTTAAAATTACAGCAACTATAAGCAAGCCCCTCATTTTCTATACCTAAAAGTGATCTGACCATTTTTTAAAAAATAAAATTAACTGGCTGTTGTGGTGTTTCATACTTAACAGAAGTCAGGTATATCCTGCTTCTGGCTGTTAGATGTTGAGTGAAGTTTGCTGACTAGCCAGGGGAATTCATCTAGTTTCTCCTATTGGGCAGAAAAACTTTCACTCTTTCATTCATTCAACAAATAATTAATGAGTGCCTTCCAGCTTCATGACACAGTGTCAAATATGGCAGAAGTTATAAGAAATGTAATAAATAGCAGAGCTGTAACTAAGGTGGGAGCAAATGAAGCTTTTCCCAGGGCACTGAAATACAAAAGACGTTGATAACACTCCTACTGCATAGGGTATAAAGAATTGAGTGTAGCATCTAGCAAGCAAAAGAAATAGTTAAACTAGGAAATTACCATATAGTATACTTTAGATATAAAGTTTCATCTAATGCCTCACCCACTCTCAAATGAATTTATCTTCCAAATCTGAGTGAAGGGTCCCTTTAAATGCTATTTTCTCTATTGCACATTTTGTGGTATTTACCTCCAGTCCCAGAACGGATAGTTGTGGCTCTGATTAATAGCTCCCTGCCCTCAAGGAGCTAATGGTCTAGTTAAAGTATCTTCAAGAGAGGCTAACCGTATATGAGTAGTCAGTAAGAAGAGGAGGAAGAGAGACAAGTTACAGAAAGCACTGGAAGAGAAATAATGTTTCGCAAGAAAAGAAGACTAAATTGGTATAAGACATTATGATTTTGTTGGCCCTTTCATGGAAGGGCAAGTGCAGCTGGAGCTATAACTGTAACCCATAGTAAGTGCATCAATAGAAATGCTTAACAAATGGATGGGGCAAAGGGCAAAGAGAGATCTGGAGGGACATGAGTAGGGATTGCTATAGTAAGCAGCTCTTATCCATTTGGAATGATATGTAAGTATGCACAAAGTACTATTGTATGCATTTATCAGTAATTAATAAAAATGATTTTCAATAAGGGCACATGATGGGTGTGCTGTAGCCCATCAAAAGTCGAAGATGAGTCATACATGCCATTGTATCCATTTGGAAGTATATGGTTATTAGGATAATACTGTGACTTTGAAGTTTAAGAGGGGTTTGGCTCTTACTCACAATCCACAGGTAAAATCAGTCACAATTGATTAACTGAGGGTGATTTGGAAGAATAAAGCATCATTATGCACTAGGTATATGCTAAATGGCCTGCATCAAATAGCAATGGGCCAAACTGAACTGAATCATAAGATTCATAATCATAATCTAAGAGCCCTCCCACACATGACAAAGATGAGGAAATGGACAGCTGTACCTGCTCACACACATTGCTGACCCTGTAAGCATTAGAGGGCCCCCGCAAGGGTTCTACTCAAAGCAAGGCAGCTCAAGATGACACAATGAAAAGAAGTGGGTTCCCACAGGCCATGTAAGATACAAAAAAGAGACATAAGTAGCAGCAATAGCAAATGCTAGAAGAGGGAGAGAGAGAGACAGAGATAGAGAGACACACAGAGAGAGACAGAGAGTGAGAGAGAGAGCGAGAAAGAGAGAGAGAGAGAGAAAGAGAGAGAGAGGAAAAGAGAGAAAGACAGAGACAGAAAGAGATAGAGAAACAGAGAAAGAAATAGAGAGATAGAAACAGAGACAATCTGAAATAGGAAAGACTCCCTGGAGAAGGTACCTTGCACATGGTAGGCAAACTGAAGAGCAAATATATGTTCCTTGAAGACTGCTTACATTTTTATCCTTGTATCCCTAGCACTTAGCACTGTCTCTAGCACACGACGGTCATTTAATAAATTCTTTTTGAGTTGAATAGAATTGGTTTCAACTGGACCTTCAAGAATCTGTAAGGTTTGAGTAAGTGAAGAATAGGGAAAAGAGAGTTATCTAAATAGTAGAAATAGGAATGCAATCACCAATCTAGAGGTGGAGGGAATCTAAGAGGTCAACACAATCACCAATTCAGAGGGGGAGGGAACCTAAGAGGTAATTTTATAGAAGAGGAAACTGAAGCCCAAGCAGCAATGCCCAAGGGAGTTGTTCAAAGTTCCACAGGTAGTATCAGATCAGAGTTGGCATTTAAGTTCATGTCCTCTGACTCCTGAGCCTGAACTCTTCCCATTGTACCACGTGGAAGCAAGGATTTTAGGGCAGATTAGTTTGGTGAGAGTGAAGGGAGAGCAAGAAGGAAAATGATTGTGGAATTGGATCGAATTGAGGAACAGTGGGTAACAAAGTTGAAGTGAAATAAGATTGTGCATAGCCTTGAATGCCAGGCTAATATTGTTGGACTTTATCTGTGGGAAACAAAGGTTATTGAGTCGAGAAATAATGTTATGAATGGAGAGCTTTAGGAAAATTAATCTGGCCATGTCTCAAGAATTGCTTGGAGCAGGGAGAGCCTGGAATCATCATGTTCCAGACAAGAGGAACTGAATGGAAGTGAGAAAAGCATTCCTGGGAAATAGGAGAGGCTGCAATAATAGAAGCATCAACTGAAGATGGCTTGGATTGGTAGGGAGTGAAGGAAGGAATAAGCAGTTATTAACCACCTACTATGTATGAGGCACTGTGCTAAGCATTATATGGATATTATCTCAGTTGATCCTCACAACAGCCCTGTGAGGTGGGTGCAAATATGATCACCATTTTACAGTTGAAGAAATTGAGGCAGGCAGAGGTTAAGTGACTTGCCCATTCCCATAGCAAAATATCCGAGACTGGATTTGAACTCAGGTCTTCCTGACTCCAAGCCCAGCACTCAATCCACTGCAGCACCTAGCCACAGTGATAGAAGTTAAGGGTGGGGGTGAAGGAGCGAGAGAGCTTGGGGAAACCCACGAAATTAAAGCCCTGCAGTTGTGTTCCTTCCTTTGGAAGGGACTCTCATGCACAAAGAGAAGGGCTCAAGCTAAGGCCAGAAAAACATCTGCCAGGAAAATTCTTTATTGGGCGGGAGGATGGACTAAATGACCTCTTTGGTGCCTACTGCTTCTCTGGGTCTCTGAGCATAATTATCCTCTCCCTGGTGGAATAACTAGATAGTTGCCCTTTGAATCACAGGGCCACATCTCCTCAGTTCCCTCCTTTGGTTCTCCCCAAAGCTGCCCCTTGTCTTAGTCAAGCCCTTTCTCGCCTATGTTTTTGGAGTCCCCCCCTTTGCCTTGATTGTGTTCCCTTAAATGGGGTTGTAAATCAAGCTGTCCTCTACCACAATTCTTCCCAGGGCCTCTGATTATAATCTAGCTCTCTGCTATTAGTGCTGGGATGTTTAAAACTCCTATAAAACAACAGCTAATTGCTGATCTGCTTAATTAAAGTGAGCCTTTTGTTGTCACATTTACAAAGATAAATGAAATAATCAGCTCTGGACTAATGAGAGATAATTAGATTATGCAGCCCCACCCCCACCCCCAATAAATAAAGACCAAAACACTGTGGCTTATTTCTATACATCTCAGAGCAGGGCTGCAGTGGGTTTTAAAGGGACCCTTGTGGGTTTTATTTTAATTTCAACAACAAAGGCATATGTTCCAGTGTTCTGTCCCCTCAATTAATACAATTTACAACAATCAACAGTGGATAATATTATTCCTAGAAATGTCCACACCCTTCATGATCGGAAAACCTTCAAACTCCATCAATTAATATTAAGCCCTTTTTTTTCAATTTGAACAAAAGAAAATTTTAAAGTAAATGTAATCTAACCCTTAACATAATCTACTTTACTGATGCTGATTACATGCTAATTAATAACAATGTGTTTCATCTGTTACTGAAAATTAAATTGCGTTATTGTATAAAATACAGCATCATTCTTTATAGAAAAGAAACTGATGCAAACTCTAGCATATTTTCAAGAATATAGCCATTTTTATTCTCCACTGGTTCCTGTAGCCTAGCCTTAAAGGGCCACTTCTCTTTTGAAGCAATGCCTTTTTATAACCATTTCCAAGGAACTTAGGGTTCTTCTAAAATTTGGATTAATTTGTTTAAGGGGGGAAATACTATCACTTCTCTTTGCTCTAAGGGAAACTGATACACAGAGAGATTGAGTCACTTGTCCAAGGTCGCACAGCATATCAGCAAGGAAACCAACAAAGACAATCAAGGTCTCCCAGCTCTTAGGCTGGTAAACCATCCACTAGGCTATAAAGCTTCTAATTTCATTAGATCTATTGAATGCCTGGGAAGACAATAATGTTAAAAAATCAAATTATTTTAGAGCCATTTTGCCGAATTAGATACTACACTGTAACAAAGACAAAGCAGTAAAAATGCCCAGGGTTTTTCCATTCCTAACAGCATTCTTAGAGCTGCTTCATAACTCTTTCAAGGGCACTGACCATTTGTAGTCTCATGGCTCTGGGACAAGGTAAGGCAAAGCAAAGAAACAATCATAACTGTTTAAATTCAGGGCTTTTCCTGGCAGTAGGATGAAGCTAATTTGCTAAGAAATACAACCAACTTCATGTCCAGCCTGTTCTCAAAAGTATTTTCAAGGAGAAATTCTAAAATCAATGTTGATTCAGGACAGCCCTTTGTAAGAAAAAGTTATATATCACACAATCACAGCATTTCGGAGTTGGAAAGGACCCCAGTGGCCATCTAGTCTAATCTGTTCCTGAATAAGAATCCCCCTCTACAATGTGCCCAAAAAGAGATCATCCAACCTTCATGTAAAAACCACTAGAGGGGGGGAAACTAATTCCTTCCCAAGGCAACCCTTTCCAAATGGAGCTGTCCTGTTGTATAGCTTCAATTTTAGGAAACTTTCTCTTGCCTCAAGCTTAAATTTGCCTTTTTTTTTTTTTGCAAATTCTTACCATTGTTTCTAGTTCTATCTTTTGTGGCAAGGCAGAATAAGCCTACCACATGCTTGGAGTATCTCCAAATACTTGCAGATGCCAGTTATTTTCTTTCTGCATCTTCTCCAACTCCAATATCATTGGTTCCTTCCACTAACCTTTATATGGCATGATCTCCAGGCCCTTCTCCATTGTGGTGAAATGCTGTACTACAAATTGAAGGCAGTACTCTGAATATGACTTTACCAGCACAAGTGGGATGATCATTCTCTGATTATTCCTGGAGGCTATATCTCTTAATTCAGCCTAAGAGCACATTAGCTTTCCAGTCTGTCATATCACACAATTGACTCAGATTGAGTTTGCATTCCACTAATGAAAAATTATTGAATAACCACACCTCCTCCCTTTTGTGTCTGGAGGTTAATTTGAATTCATTTTGTTAAACTTTAAGTATAATTTAAATTTCATCTTATCTTATTCAACCCAATGTTCTAGCCTGTGAAGATCTTGCTTAACTAGCTCAATACGAATATTATCCCCAAGAAACAGATGCACAGGATCTCAGCTTGAATACTTTCAGTGATGGAGCTCTCACTGCTTCCTAAGGCAACCCATCTCAATTTTGGATAGCTCTACTTTTTTAAGAATTAATGCCTAGCCATACCTCACTATTTCATAGTCTGCAGTTGATTTTTTGGAACCAGTTATAAAACTTCACATTTATCCCTCTTAAAGGTACTCAAAGTGCCTTTGAGCTGAAGTTTGCCTCTCTGGAATTTTCTACCCATTGCAAGTAGATTTGCCACTGTGAAACAAACAAAAACATCTAATCCTTCTTCTATATGAAAGACCATCAGACACTTAAAGACAGTTCTTGGGTCCCTGACTAATTATCTTCTTTGGGATAAATATCTCTATTTTCTTCGATCCTTGTAAGAAAAGAATTCACCATCCTAGTCACCATTCTCAAGCTTGTCAATGTCCTTCCTGAGATGTGGCACCCAGGAATGGACACATTTCCAATGTGGACTGACCAGGACAAAGTACTACATCCCATATTCTGAATGTTAGGAGGATATTGAAACAGAATGGGTGAGAGGTGGTAAGAGTGGTGATTAGGTGAGGGGAAAGAAAAAGAGGGAGATTGAACAGATATTATGGAGGTAAAATGGACAGAACTTGATAAGATGTTGAATAGAAGGGGCAAGGGAAAAGCAATAAGGCAGCTAGGTGACTCAGCTTATAGAGTACTAGGCCTGAAGTCAGGAAGTTGAGTCTTCCTGAATTCAAATCTGGCTTCAGACACTTTATCTGGTGACCCTGAGCAAGTCACGTAACCCTGTTTACTTCAGTTCCTCATCTGTAAAGTGAACTAGAGAAGGAAATGGCAAACCACTCCAGTATCTTTGCCAAGAAAACCTCAGATGGGGTCATGAAGAGATGGACAGAACTGAATAACAACATACCCATAAGGGAGAGGGAAGTTGATTCCAGGTAGTGAACCTGGACAACTGGAATGATGGTGATGCCTTACATAGGATTAGGGAGGTTTAGAGAAGGAGTGGTTTTAGGAAGAGAGATAATTAGGTCCCTTTTGGATATGTTGAGTTTTGGGTGCCTGTGGGACATCCAACTAGAGATGTCCAATATGTAGTTGGTACATTAAACAAGATCTTAAAGTAGTTGTTAGAACTCTTTATAATTCTGAACCTTTGAAAGTCTCGAGTCTATCTGCACTCGAGATTTTCCACATGGAGAGAAAATAAAGGGCTAGAATTTATTATGTAAAAAAAAATCAGGAATAGTAATCATGATATCAGACAAAGAAAAAGCTAAAATAAATTGAATTAAAAGAGAAAAATAGGGAAACTATACTGTGTCACCAATATTATACAATATTGTTTTAAACCATTTAAAATAACTAGAAAGTATAAAATACCTGAGCATGTACCTGCCAAAACAGGCACAGGAACTACATTAACATGAACATAAAATGCTTTTTATACAAGTAAAGATAGATTTAAATAACTAGAGTAACATTTATTGTTCATGAGTAGGTAAAGCCAATACAATGAAACATGACAATTTTACCTCACTAATCTGTTTGTTCAATGCTCTCCCAATTAAATCAATTAAAAAATTATTTTACTGAATTAGAAAAAATAATAAAATTCATTTGGAAGAACAAAAGGTCAAGAATTTCAAAGAAACTAAGGGGAAAAATGTGAAGGAAGGAGATTCAGCAGTACTAGATCTTAAACTATATAAGAACATTACTGAAGTATAAAATAGATAATTTGCATTGTTCCAAATTAAAGTTTTTGTATAAACAAAGCCTTTGTAGCCAAGAATAGAAGGAAAGCAGAAAATTGGGGGGTGGGGAAACTTTCATAGACAGTCTCTCAGGATATGAATGTGTTGGAACTAAGATATAAGAAATGGTGAGCTGGTTGATTTAAAAAAACATGGAAAGACTTGGACCTGTGAAGGAAGATGCTATCCACCTCTGGGGAAAGAAATGGCAAACAGGAATATGCATAGTATGGTCCCATTCTCTCTCTCTCTCTCTCTCTCTCTCTCTCTCTCTCTCTCTCTCTCTCTCTCTTTCTCTCTTTCTCTCTCTCATATATATATATGTATATATATATGTATGTATATGTATGTATGTATATATGCATGTATTGTTTATAGATATCTCTGTGTGTCTGCGTATGTCTGTAGAGACACACATACAGACATCCGTGCAGGAGTGTTAATTGTAGCCTTCAGGGGGGCAGGGAGAGGGGGGAGAAAAAAATAAAGTAAAAAGTACACAGCAGAGAACAAAAGAAAACCTAGAAGGAAGCAGAGAAAAGCTGGATAATCTTTGAAAACTATGTGTAGCATTTATTACACAGGTTTTCTTGAAATGGAAATTTATTATTTTATGTTGAATCCTCTCATGTTCTGCTGTGTACATGGAAATGTTCTTTTTTCTCATTTAATATTTAAGTTTAAAATTACTTAAAAATTTACATAAAAGGGGGAGGGAGGGGGAAGAAAATGTAAAACTTATGTAAGTGAATGTTGAAAACTAAAAATAAATTAATTTATTAAAAATTACATAGGCTTTACTTCATTATGAACAATAAATATTATTTCAGTTACTTAGATCTGTGTTTATTTATATAAATAGTAGTTTATGTTTATGTTCATAAAGTACCTATCTAGGTATTTTAAATGGTCTAAAACAATACTGAATAATATGGCTGACACATAATATAGTTTCTCTATATTTCACTTTGGGTTAAATTTATTTTAAATTTTAAAAAATTTCACAAAAGAAAGAAAGAAAGGATTCATGTACAAAATAGCACTGAGTCTTGAAGGATATTAGGGATTTGAAGACGTAGAGGTGAGGAGCATGTATAGCCCAGGCTTGGGCTTCAGCTAGCTCAAAAAGCACAAAATAAGAAGACGGAGTGTCATGTATGAAGAACAGTAAGAGTGCCGATGCCACTAAAACAGAATGTGCCAACAGGAATATAATATCTGGAAAAGTAGTTTGCAGCTAGGTTGTCAAGGGCTTTAAATACTAGAAGAATTTATATGTTATCACAGAGGTAATAGGGAGCCACCTGAGTTTACTGAAGAGGTGGGTAATATGGTCAGAAATGAACTCTGGGAAAATCACTTTGGCAGCTGTATGGAGAATGGATTGGAGTGGAGAGAGATCGGAGGCAGGGAGACCAATTAGAAGACTACAGCTCACACTAGAGATAATGAGGACCTGAACTAGGATGGTCCAAGTGCATAGAGAGAAGGGAATAGATGAGGGAGAAAATGGCAAGTGATTGGATACATGGGGTGAGAGAGATTGAGAGGTCAAAGATAAGAACTGGTTCCATTTGGGGAACCATCTTCCCAAAGCTTTTGAGTGGAATGAACATGTTTCCTATTAACTTCAGGTCATTGTGATATTCAACGTGCCACAAAAACTGAGACACTGTAGAGGTCTCCTGCAAATAAAGTAGAACTTCTACACAGAATGGAGTAGCTAACCTCAAAAGAATGAGCCTCTAGAATCCAGAATAGGTTTTGCAGCCAGCTCAACTTCAGCCCAGTAAAGAACTTATCTTATGGGATGGGTACATGGAAGGACCAATGCCATATATGAACTGAATTAAGTTTTAAGCCTACTTCCCCAGATTCTAAGGTGGCAAAGGGAGAGTATATCCTACAGGCACTATGGAAAATATTTGAAGTAAAAAACACCTTTGTAAAAAGCTATATGCTATAGAGTTAAATAGAACTGGAGTGCTAGTTATTTGACCCTAACAAATGATGCAAGCACAGTAAATGGGAGCTTAAGACCATAGTGATAGAGAAGAGACATCACAAACTACGCGTGTACTCTGGAATCCTGAGAGGGCAATATAATCCACCTGGCCCCATACATTATAATTACAACATAAAATATTTAAAGTCATTAATGTAAACATTGGAAAGGATTATGTGGAGATTCAGTTTTCATATTATTCAAACAATTAATAACTGTAATGCTATAATAACAAACTACTGGTAATAGTTTATTGTTAATAAACTATTAGTATTTAGTAAATAGCAAATTATTAATAATGTAATTTAAAGGTGCTACTGTCCCTTTAAGTATTTATTTATCCAATTATCTAACTCGTGGATTCTGTAGAGGTTCTTAATTTTTTTTTGTTTTGTTTCACAAACACTTGGCAATCCAAGGCCATGTGCCCATTTTCAGAATAATGTTTCAAAATGCATAAAACAGTCTCCATTTAAAGGATGACAAAAGAAACCAATAACCAGTTAGCAAAGATAAAAATGTACTTTTTTTCCTCCATCTGAGTTCATGAACCAACTAGATCCAAATGAATCCACTGAGGATCCATGGATACCAGGTTAAGAACCTGGCCAGAAATTGAAGATTTGTATTATATATTCATTCTGTACTGTTTCCTGGGCAGCTACCTCTGTAACTTCTGAATTTTTAATGACCAGTAGCCCCAACTCATCAAGACATCAGACACCTAGATTGCTGCAAAGCATTCCAAATTTACACATCTAAACTGTGCTTAACACATTTATTAACCTCCTACTACATGCCAGGTACTATGCTAGGCACTGGTGATATAAATACAAATATAACTTGGGCCCCAAAGCTTATTAGCATTGGACTCTCTCTTCATTGGTGGGGATCAACAGCCATCGCCATGCCAATATGAAGAGAGATGGAGGATGGCTGGGAGCCAGAGTAAAGGGAAGTCTCTTGACTCTCTTCTGACTAATCTGATGTCTTGAGTTGCTTCAGGCTTTTATGGTTTCTAGCTTTGAGAGAGAGAAGATGGATGATATTAACCCCACTTTAGGTGGCTGAAAGGAGAAAAGACTTTGGGAAGAAGCCAACATAAGAGGAGCTGGCAGTCTTTATCATGTTCCCAACTCCAGCTTGCTACACTAGAGACTTTGGGGAATTTTCCCCTTGAGTGAAACTTGAGATTCACTTTCTTAGGTGAGCTCTCAAAAAGAGAGTATTGTCTATTGCATATTCTCTTATACATACTTCCTCTGATTTCCATTTTGCTATCAATCTGGATAAATGCTGTTTGTCAAGTGTGTTCATTGTGAAACTGCTATTTGGTGGGAAGGAAGTTAAGTCTTGGATATAAAGCTTGGAGCCCCCCTTTCTCCATTAATGGATAGTAATAAAAAGTTTAACTCGAACCTGAAAATACATCCCTTAGATTAATAATATTTAAGGGGGTAGATAGATGTATTTCTAACCCAATACCCCCCTCTGAAGATGACAGAGTAATTGTTTCCATCCCTGACCTCCTGATTTTCCCTCCTGGCAGAGATTAAAAGTTTCCCGTGGAGACGAGAGGAGGAGGAGATGCCAGAGATGTCTATTCTGCCTCCCTCTCCCAAAGACACCCTCATGCCATAAGTAGGTTACAGTCTCCTTACACAAAGAATGAAACAACCCATGTTTTCAAGAAGCAAACATTCTATGAAAGGAGACAACAAGTACATATATAAACGAATAGAGAATAAATACAAACCCATCGGGGAGGGAGGGCACTACAAGTCAAGGGCATCAGGAAAAGGTGATACTTGAGATGCTACTTGAAGGGAGAGAGCAACTGTGATGGCAACGTAAAGAGGGAGTATATTCCAGGTATGGAGATGTGGCCAGTACAATGGCTAACTCAGCTGTAGATTAAAACACTGTGTATGAGGAACTTAGAAGCATACAAAGGAAACTTTCCCCAGATCCTTTTTCTTTTTTTAAAATAATTAATTTATTTTTAGTTTTCAACATTCACTTCCATAAGATTTTGAATTTTAAATTTTCTCCTTCTTTGTTTCCTCCCCTCTCCCAAAGACAGCATGCAATCTGACATAGGCTGTACTTACGCATTCTTATTAAACATATTTTCACATTAGTCATGATTTAAGGAAGAATTAGAACTAATGGGAGGAACTATGAGAAAGAAGAAAAAAACCAAAACAATAAAAGAAAAGGAGTTCAAATAGTATACTTCCGTCCACATTCAGACTCCCAAGTTCTTTCTCTGGATGTGGATAGCAGTTTTCATTGTGAGTCTTTTGGAGTTATTTTAGGTCCTTGTATTGCTGAGAAGAGCTAAATCTATCAAAGTTGGTCATCACACAATGTGGCTGTTACTGCGTACAGTGTTCTTCTGGTTCTGCTCATTTCACTCAGCATCAGTTCATATAAGTCTTTACAGGTTTTTTTCTGAAATCTACCTGCTCATTATTTCTTATAGCACATTATAGCACAATAGTATTCCATTACATTCATATACCACAACTTTTTCAGCCATTCCCCAATTGGTAGACATCCCCTCAATGAACATTTTTGTACATGTGAGTCCTTCTCCAATTTTTATGGTCTCTTTGGGATGCAGACCTGGTAATGGTATTGATGGGACACGGTTTTATAGCCCTTTGGGCTTAATTCCAAATTGCTCTCCAGAGAGGTTATATCAGTTCACAACTCCACCAACAATGCATTAGTGTTCCAATTTTCCCACATCTTCTCCAACATTTATCAGTTTCCTGTTTTATCATGTTAGCCAATCTGATAGGTGTGATGTGGTACCTCAGAGTTGTTTTGATTCATATTTCTCTAATCAATAGTGATTCAGAGCATTTTTTCATATGACTGTAGATAGCTTTATTTTCTTCCTTTGAAAACTGCCTGTTCATATCCTTTGACCATTTATGAATTGGGGACTGACTTTTATTCTTATAAATTTGACTCAATTTTCTATATATTTTAGAAATGAGGCCTTTATCAGAGACACTGACTGTAAATATTGTTTCCCAGCTTTCTGCTTCCCTTCTAATCTTGGTTGCATTGGCTTTGTTTGCATAAAAACTTTTCAATTTAATGTAATCGAAATCATCCATGTTGTATTTCATAATGTTCTTTATCTCTTGTTTGGTCAGAAATTCTTCCCTTTTCCACCAATCTAATAGATAAAGTATTCCTTGCTCTCCCAGTTTGTTTATAGTATCTAAATCATGTACACGTTTTGACTTTATCTTGGCATACATTATAAGATGTTGGTCTATGCCTAGTTTCTGCCATACCATTTTCCAGTTTTACCAGAAGTTTTTGTTAAATAGTGAGTTCTTACCCCCAGAAGTTGAGGTCTTTGGATTTATCAAATAGTAGATTACTATAGTCATTGACTATTGTATCTTGTGTACCTAACCTATTCCACTGATCCACCACTCTTATTTCTTAGGCAGTACCAAGTAGTTTTGATAATTGCTGCTTTATAATACAATTTAAGAACCAAGATCCTTTTTTCCTTCTCATTGGAGCAGGAAAAATAGTATATAGAATAGAATCATAATAGGAAAGGAGGTTGTAAGCTGCCTATTTAAGCCCTGTGTCTAGAAAGAGTTCTCTTCTAAAATATCTGACAATCGATCCCTAATGCTGATGATTTATATAGGAACAAATAATACTCCTGGAAGGACTGTGGAAATCATTGTTAGGTATGATGCAGTCCTGGACAAGAAACTGAAGATCTTAGCAATATAATCAGTCTTTTCATCACTGCTGCCAGTGGAAGTTAAGAGCTTCAGAAAAGAAAGGAAGATTTAGGAAGGTGTTCACTGGTTAAGAAAATGACTTTGAATTTCTGGGCTACCTATTAAGACAGGGATGATGACCTCTCACCTGGGAATGGAGCCTACCTAAAGAATAGCTATGTATAGATATATGTATATATTTGCTTAGGCATTTTGAACCTGACCAAGAGGGCTTCAAACCAGAACTATGACTGAAAATTCTACCCCCTGGGGCAAATATAGTTGAAGTGTGTGTTGGGGAGGAGCATCGGAACAGGCGGGAAGAGTAGAGAGAGACTGAAATATGATCATTTGTGTGTGTTATATGGAAACAGAGGTCAAGAGAATGGGGGAGGCTGAGAAAATGGGAGGAATAGTGCTGGTGGTATGGAGGTGTGGAGGAGCCCAGCAGACTCTGAGACAGATACTGAACTTTATTGGGAAGGGAGAAGAGTGGTCTAGTGGTTAATTGGATGGTTAATGGATGTGAAAAGGATCTAGACAGGATGGAATCTAGTGCAACCACAAATACCTACTTAACTAATAGTATCACATACATATAGGTGTTACACATCCTGTTATAAATAATAACACTATGGTACAGTATATTTATAGTAACTCATGATTGTGTAGCACTTAAAGGCCTCTCACAACAACCCTGGGAGCCCTTGCAATCAATATGCATAGTGAAACAGGAAAAAAAAATGCCACATTTGTCCATGTCTAGAAATGTATATCTCATCCTGCATCTTGAATCCATCGCCCACTGCCAGGAGGTAGGAAAGCTCATTACTTCTTGAGACAATCTGTTTCATTGTCAGATAGTCCTCTTTGTTAGAGAGCTCTCCCTTATATGGAGGGGGAAAAAGCCACCCTGTGACTTCTGACTGGTCCAAATTCTGCCCTTTGTGGCAACAATCAGTCCACTCCTTCCCTATGACAGTCCTGTCTTCTTTTCTCACTTATCTATCCTCCTACCTGAATAATTGGTAAGTGTGCTTTCTTTGCCTCACACAATACATAAGGTGGTTTTTGTCCTACATTTCACACTCTTTCTAGCCTATATTCCTGACACGCAAATAAATAGCCTATATGCATATATTTACACACATATAGGATGCACATATATACATACAGGCTACACATACACATATGTAGGCTATATGTGTTTATATGTGTCTTTTTATATGTTTTATGTGTGTTATTTCTTGCTTTGGGTGTCAGGAGAGAGTACGATAATTTATTGTTATACTCTCTATATTCATACTGATGTCCCTACCAACAACATTTGCAGTATGGGTGAAATAGTCTAGACAGATACTTTATTTTGGTCTCCCTTTGTTGTAAATTTATGTCATGTTTGTGGGACCCTTTGCATACTTTTTATTAATCAGACTGTGACATATTCTCTCAGAATCATAAATAGTTGATTTCCAACATCCCTTCTCTAGGTAAAATCCTGATTCTAAAAAGCATCATGATACAGAAGGAGTGCTGGATTGGAAGTCAGAGGACTGTGTTTAATTCTGAGATCCACCACATATCCCCCCCAGGTGACCTCGGTACAAGTTGCCTTAGTTGTCTCCATTTCTTCTTCTTTGAAACGAGGGGAGGAGGGTAGACTAGAAGGCCTCTAAGTTCCCCTCCAATTCTGCATCTGTGATCCTGTGAATGTAGAGTTGTTCTTTATTAGAAATCAGATTAACAATCCATCTAACAATTTTTTTTCTATTCAAGTATTTCTTTTAAAAAAATCATAAATTGCCCCACTCCTAAGGCTTTTGTTATGCCCTTTGATCCCTGGCGTCTGGCACACTGCAAAAATGTCTTTTGGCAGCATTCACTGTAACTTTATAATCAAGCTTTCCTCAATGTAATCCCAGCGTGGGTACTTGCAGACTAACCACTCCTCTGCAATGTCCATGACGCTGGGCATTATTGAGAGGTATAAAAGAATTTTATATGAAAGAAGAGGCATAAAAGAAATTTAAGACATGGCCCCCATCCTCATAAAAGCATATACTATGATGGAGGAAATGGGACAAATGAGCATAAAAAGGTAAGAACACGAGAAATGAAGTGTTGGGGAGCTTGGGTCATCTGTACTAAAGGAATACAGGAGCAAATTGATAAAATCCAAGCAGTTTATTAGGAAAGTTGTGTCTTTCACTGGGCTTTGAAAAGTCAGGAAATGGACCCAGACTCATAGATTTAGAGCCAGAAAGGGCCTTAAAAGTCATCTAATCCAACTACTTCATTTTGCAGATGAGGAAATTGAGGCCCAAAGAGTGAATTATTCAGTGAATTGTCCAGGCTCACATAGATGATAAATGGCAGATCCTCTGATTCCTAATCCATATTGATTCCCCTGCACCATGCTGCCTCCCATACCGTTGCAGAAAGTATAGAAAAGGAAATTCCTTGAACTTAAAATTATTTTTCAAAAACTGTATTTCAATGTAATTAATTTCCTCTGTAATCTTATGAATTTTATTTTATACATTTAATAACATTATTCTAAGTAGGGGTCCATAGGCTTTATCAGATGGCCAGTGAGGTCCATGACACAAAAAAGGTTAGGCCCAACTATGATAGTTATAAATCCAGAGCAAGAAGAGATCTCAGAGATCATTCATGAAAAACTCTTATTTTACAGAGGAAGAAACTGAGGATGAAGGTCACACAGGTAGTGCCAGTGCTCTTTCCACT
Organism: Phalanger gymnotis; assembly: GCA_028646595.1. NCBI lineage: Eukaryota > Metazoa > Chordata > Mammalia > Diprotodontia > Phalangeridae > Phalanger > Phalanger gymnotis. The sequence continues at coordinate 129,659,159 of CM053624.1, forward strand.
GCATACCATGCTGCCATTCTAAGAAGGTGTAATCTTAAGCATGAAGGTTGTAAAGTAGGAAGTTGTGTGCAGGAAAAGGCAAACAAGTTTGTCTCATTGGAGCTGAGAATCCGAGCTATGGTTTCATTGGTATAGGGAACCCCTCTACCAATGCAGATCAATACCTTCCTTGAAATTTATAGTCATAGAGAATTTCCTAGAGCATGGAGATATGAAGCAATTTGTCCAGGGCCACATGACCAGAATATGTCAGAGATGAGATGAACCTACCTCTTCCTGGTTTTGAAGACAGCTGTCCAGTCACTAACGAAACTGCCTCTCTGCTGCTGATGACTATAGGGAACTTAGGAAGATGTGACAATTTAGGGAAAATGAAATTGTAACTTGTTCTGGGAACATGTTAAGTTGTAGGTCTCACTGGGACATTCTGGTAGCAGTAGAAATGGAAAGAAATGGAAAGACAGGACTGGAAAGAGTGTGAGAGGTCAGATTATAGAGATAGATTTAAGAATCATCTACAAACAAGTAGTGGTGGAAGTCACGTGAGTAGATGAATTCCCCTTTGAATTTTATCCTGATGATAAATTATCCTTTGAATGGTTTCATGATCTATCCTCTTTACCCTCACTATCTTTCTTTTCTCCTCATGGGACCACAGGAGAATCAATAGCCATTACACCAGTACCAGGATTAAATCCAAACTCCTCAGCTTAATCTAGAATAGCATTCAAGGCCCTCCATCACCTGGCTATCTAACCTCATTTGTCATTACTCACCTATTCAGCCCTTCTGCTCCAAGTTAAACCCATCTGCTCACCAACCCCTGCACATGACTCACTGATTACCATGTCTGTGACTTTGCTTACACCCCTCCTTTCCACCAATCCGTGTTCATCACATTCTTCAAGGCTCAATTTCATCTCTTCCATGAAGCCATTCTGATTAATCTCTCCCTGTTCTAACCACTTCTTTACTCTGCCCACCTTCAGCACTGTTTTCAATTTGTGGTGTATAATTTTGTACTTTCCAGCATTGTTTTATAATTGTTCTTAGATAGGCCCATGAGTTATTTTTACCTTTCCAAGAAAATTATAAAATCCCCAATGAGAGGGATTGTGTTTAATTTATAGAACTTTTATGTTAGAGATTCCTGTAACATGAGGGGCCCCAAAAGACATTGATAGGTTAGAATGATTAACAAAAATGAAATGTAATAGAAATAGATGTAAAAAAAACATACTTGGAGTCAAAAACCCACTACGTAAGTATAAGACAGAAATGGACCTAAACAACAAATCATGTGAAAAGGACCTAAGGATTTTTATGTACTGCAAGTTCAATACAAGTCGACAGTATAGCATGGCAACAGAAAAACTCAAATAGTCTCCATATTTACGGAAAGAAACATAATGTTCATAACAAAGAGACTGTACTCCACTGTACCATATCCTGGTGTACTCGAGTCTAGAATATTACGTTCAGTTCTCAGGACCACATTTTAGGTAAGACGATGACCAGTTGGAGAAAGTCCCAAAAATAGTTAACGGAATGGCGAAGTATCTCAAAATCATGGGAACAGTTAGCTTAAGAGAAGAAGGTTTAATTAAGTGTAAGGAAGCTGGCCATCCTGTCTTAAGGTATTTGAAGGGCTATCATTTGAAAGAGGGATAAGACTTGCTGTTCTTGGATAACCAGGAGAAATGGAAGGAAGTTACAGAGAGACAAATTATAATTTTTGCATAATCATGGATCCAAGGATCATAGAGCTAGAAGGGAACTCAAAGGTCATCTAATCCAACTCCCTCATTTTATGGATGGGGAAACTGAGGCCCAAGGAGGTTAAGTGACTTGTTCAAAGTCATATAGTATTTGAACCTAGGACCTTTGACTCAAGACTCTTTCTAGTGTACCCATTCTCTCTCTCAGTCAGTCTATCAGTGAACATTAAAGGCCTACCCAGTACTGTGCTAGAGTCTAGGGATACAAAGACAAAAATGAAATAGCTCCTGCCCTTGAGAAGTTTAAGAGAAAACCTGCTAACAACAAGAGTTGCTCAAAAGTAGAGTGAGCTTTCTCAGGAAGTTGGGAGGTCCACATCATGAGGCCACGTAGAAGTCTAATGACCAGTTTTCTGGGATGCTACAGAAAGGATGCCTACTCAGATATAGACTGAGTAAGATGAACTTTGATGACCCTTCCAACTCTGATACCCTGTGATTCTATCACATAATTTTCTCTCATGTTCCCACTCCCGACTGTGACATTTACACCTCTACCTCAGTGGCCTCCTCACTGGAGATGCTCTGCCCCTGCAGCCCCTTGCCCAGATTGCTGAATTCTTGGCTTTGAACCTTCACTCAAAGAAGTGCCTGGGCTTTGTTGTTCAGTCATTTTTCATTCGTGTCCAACTTTTTATGACCCTGTTGGAGGTTTTCTTGGCAAAGATACTGGAGTGGTTTGCCATTTTCAGTTGTATCCAACTCTTCATGACCCCATGTGGGGTTTGTTTGTTGGTGGGGTTTTTTTGGGTTTTTTTTGGCAAAGTAGTTTGTCATTTCCTTCTTCAACTCCTTTTAAAGATGTGGAAACTGAGGCAAACAGGGTTAAATGACTCGCCCGGGTGGGGCGGGGTCACACAGCTAGTAAGTGTCTGAGGCCAGATTTGAACTCAGGAAGATGAGTGCCCAGTCTAGCCATGCTCAATTCTGTCCTAGTTCTGCTCCTGACTCTCTAGAATTTTACACCTTGCCCCAACACACCTTACCCCATCCTTACTTTGTAGTTCTCTTTTAATATGTTGTTTCACCCCATTAAAATGCAAACTCTTTGAGAATAAGAACTGTCTTGTTTTTTCCTTGTAATCGTAGTCCAAGTGCTTAACACAGTGCTCGACACCTAGAAAGTGCTTAATAGTGTTCTATCTATCTATGTCTATATCTATGTCTATATCTATCATAAGCTATTTATTAAGTACCAGGTACATTGTAACATACTCCACTATTCTTCCCATTAAAACATGGAGGGATAGCAGATTAGCTCTGTCCATCATCAAGAATCCTCACTGGCCACTGACCATAGTTATTTGGTTTTGCTAATGGAAAAATTATCCCACAAGGACTTTCTACCCTTAACATTACCCACAAACCCTAAGGGCTCCATAGTTAAATAGTATTCCCTGTTAATACAGATAGGATAACTCAGTGCATGGCTGATAATCAAAGAATATAACTTTGATCAAGACACCCAGACTCACAGAAGAATGAGATACAGAATGAAACACCAAATGTTTGCAAGGATGGGACTAGCCTGGTCCACAAGGCCTGTATGGAGGATACTGCAGTTTACACCTCTGCTCCCTGCATTAGAAACAACTTAGGGAATTGTAGTTCAGGAATGGGAGAGGAATGGAGGTGGGAAGTGGAGAGAGTGATATGGAAGTATCCAGTGGTGTGCTGGTAAATGTTTAACAAGCAGCTTTTGGGAGCCATGGGAAGGGGAGAAGTACACACAACACACTTTTAATTTAACCTGCGCGATCTCCATCACTTTATTAAATCTAGAAGTCAGCAACATTTTCTGGTTTAACATTTTCTGATTTCAGATGTGTGAATGCTCACACTGAAGATTCAATGAATGGCTCTCATAAGTCCAATTGTGTTGGCTCCAGCACCTTCTTAAACTTAAGACAATAGCATTTAAAAGAAATTTTCTTCATTGGATCCATGTGGATGATCTAACCAGATACCTAACAAGCAAAGACAAATATAGGCTTGATATCAGAAAACAATTTATTTTTAAAATAGATTTTTATTGATACCTTTTGTTTTTACATTGCACATATTTCCTCCTGCATCCCTTTCCCCCCTTCCCAAGCCTTCCCTTATTACAAAGATTAAAAAAAGAAAAAGAAGAAGAAAAATTAGAAAAAATGTTCAAAACATTTTTTTAAAAAATCTGGCATCATATGCAATATTCTACAATCATGGACATTTGCAAAGGAGTGAGAGGGAAGTGATTTCTCATATCTATTTTTTGGAACAAAATTTGTTCTTTACAAATTTGCAACATTCAGTTTTGATTGTTTTATGGCCATTGTTCTTTCCACTTATATTATTAACAGTTGTTTTCCTGGCTGTACTTAACCTCACTTTGTATCAGTTCATGTAAGCCTAGGAAAACCTTCTTTACAATTAGAGCTACTCAAAAAGGATTGTGCTACTACAAGACACAATGAGTTCTCCCTCCTTGGATGTCTCCAAGCAGAGCCTGGCTAACCACTCGGAAGTTATGTTATGGTAGGGGCTCCTTTTACATATGGATTGGACTAGATAGCCAATGAAATCCCTTCCAGTTCTCCAATTCTGTGATTCTATGAAGGTCAGATGTCAGCGAGATTTTTTTCCATATAAAGACCCATATCTACATCAGAATTTATCTGGACAGCTATTATGATATGATTAGGGACTGTCTTTAACCATAGTCTCATAGATTTTAATAATAATAATATTAGCTAGTATTTATATAGTAGTAGGCAGCTAGGTGGGCCAGAGGATAGAGCACAGGACCTGGAGTTGGGAAGACCTGAGTTCAAATCTGCTCTTGGACATTTACTAGTTGTGTGACTATGGACAAGTCACTTAGCCTCTGTTTGCCTTAATCTAGTGGAAAAGGAAATGGCAAACCATGCCAGTATCTTTGCCAAGAAGACCTCAAGGACAGTATGGTCCACGAGGTCATGAAGTGTCATATAGGACTGGACACCTGAATACTAGCAACCACAACAATATATGAAATACTGTAAGATTCGCAAAGTGCTTTACAAATATTTTCTAATTTTATCCTCACAGCAACTCTGTGAGGTAGGTGTTCTTATTATTTTTATTTTACAGATGAAAGAAGCTGGAAGGGACCTGAGAGACCATCTAGTGCAACCAGCTTCTTCTACAAATGAGAGGTTAAGTGATTTGCATCAGTCACGGAGGTGAGATTTAAACACAGGTTCTGGATCGGTGCAAAGCCAGTACTCTTTTCTTCTGAATTACAGTTCATTGCATAGATCACAGTCTCTGTGCTGCTCCAAACACCACTGCCATCACCACTGTAATAGAACTTGCTAGTGCTGTCTGAGCTCTGTGTTCAGACAGAGCTCAGAATCTTTGTTCTAGCATATAAGTCCCACATTTGTTTCTTTCCCCCACTTTACTGAATGCAGTTCTCCCAACAAGCCAAATGCAATCTTTTGTCAACTTTTTTGTTGTGTTAACCTCCCTTCTTTTCCCTCTTGCACCCCCGCCACCTTCACCTCATATGATTTCTTCCACTTTAGGATTCTTATACAATTTTCCCCTTTTCCGTTTCCAACTACACATTGGAGCCAAGCATTCACCAAGCTTTTATCTGTCATCAGAGATGAAGGCAGAAAGGACTGTTAGGAGAAAAAGATGGTTCCAAAGTGAATCAGACATTTAGGGTCAATTCTCATTGTTCACTAACAAGTAAAAAATCCAGAGGAGGTAGACAAAATGTAATTTTTTCCTGTGCCTACTAGAGAAGCAAATGACTGAAACTACTGAAGGCTGAAGGCATTTGCCTGACCTGCAGCATCAAACTAAGCCTGGAAATCAGAGGGCTATTAACCTGTTTTCCTTGTATGTGTCACTAAATGACAATAAGAATTGAGACTTTTGCTCCCCACCCTTAATGCCCCTAAATGCTTCCATCTCCCTCAAATAAATGTTCCAGGTAGAGCACATATCTGTCAACAGAGGCAGCAATAGGATTGTAGTTAGTCAATCTTCTAGTTTCTAGACAGTTTGGAAGTCTGATTGTCTTTGAACTAACTTTAAGATGATGTACACTGGCATTAAATGTTAGAATAGATTCTCCATAGTCACCAGACCCTTTTTGAGATTTTGAGGACTGCACTATAAACATTTTCTAAGGACAACAAACTTACCACCAAAGTGAATAAACAAATAGATGAACAAAGAGATGGATAGATGAATAGATAAACAGACATAGATAGGCATAGACAAAGATAGATGATAGATAGATGGATAGATGGATAGATAGATAGATAGATGTATACATATATACATACATACATACATATATATATATATATATACATACATACATACATAAGCAGAATGCCCCCCCACCTTAGCTGCCAAATGGAACTCTGCAGGGGGAGATCCCTGAAAACCCAAGATTGCCAGAAAAGGTAATGGCAAGCAAAAGGGGACCTATTATTACTGGCTTTTTTCAATCCTGGATCCTGAGGGCTGGTTTTATCTTTTTAACTGGAAAGTTTGAGTCTTGATCCATTAATCCAGAGATAATAAATGTCTGGTGGCAACGTGCCAGTTTGAACTCATGAGTGCTGGGCTTATTCATTATTAGGAAGTAGTGCTTCTCTGTGGGGAAATGCTTGTAAACAGGATTAACAGAGGGCAGGAGGGGGAAAATCTTTTGTGAAAAGCATGCCCTTTGCTAATCAATAGAAAATGGCTCCTTGCTACCTTTTTCCTTTGAAAAATGTTGCCTAGATTCTGCAAAACTATTTTAAAATGTTATATATGATACATATTATATGTACATATATATAATACATATATACATATTTGTCTAGGTTTAGCTTGGCGAACTAAGATTATATAATAATTTGGTAATGCAGGGAGGTGTTTAAAAATGTAAATAAGTACTGACCTGCACTAGCTACATAGTAGATATAGCTACTATTCAACTAGCCCCAAAGCTGATGAAGGTCAGCCCAAAGTCACAGGGGTGGGCTTCCAGTGTAGACCCTAATCCACCTTTAAAGTTCTAATAGTAAAATGGCCAGTATTTGTACCAGAGGATGAAACATACTTCTCTATTCTTGGTAGCTAAGTGGCAAACTATAACTGTGGAATGTTGCATGTACTTCCAAGTATGGTCTCTCTCTTGGCTGGTTTTATTTAACCCTTCTTAGGATGAGAAGATTAGAAATGAAGAATAAAAAGCAGCACTGGAGATCATTTAGCCAAACCTAGTACTCTCATAATTTAAGAAACTGAGGTCCAGTGAAGTAAAGTGAAGTGAAGTGAAGTGACTTGGTTATAGAAGCAGTCAATTACTGGGGGGGGGGGGGGGTTGAATCAAGATCCCCTGACTTCAAATTCATTGTTCTTTCCACTATGCCATGCTTAGTCACAAAGTGTTAGTATGGGTATGTGCATGTGGTTGGAGGAGTTTGCTGGAAATTGACTATTGCATAAAAACAAAGATAAAACCAAAATTAAGCCTTTCAAAAATAAAAATAATAAAATTCTTCAATTCAAAATAGCTGTTTACAAACTGTTACTGGAGACCCTTCAGGATCTCTACAGTGTTATATTTAGGGGGCTGTGCAATGCATTGGAAATAACACTGGCCCTGCAGTCAAAGAACCTGGGCTCAAATGCTGTCTCTGACACTTACTACTGTGTGATCCTGGTAAATTCACTTAACCTCCCCTGATCTCCCTTATCAAAAGAGAAGGTTAGACTAGGTGGCCTCTAAGGTGCCTTCTAGCTCTGTCTATGATCCTCAAAACTCTCTCTGAGACATCCAAATACAACATCATGTACTACACTCTGGGAGCAAGGATCCCCAGGTTCTAGCTTCAGCTGTCCAATTTACTATCTGTGTGACCATTCAGAATCAAAATGAGAAGGTTGGGCTATATGTTATCTGAGGTTTCTTTTTCCACTAGATTCCCCATCAGCATTGGAAGCTCCCGGTGATGAGGAATCATACCAATCATACCCTCTACCAATATAGACCAGTACTTCCTCTGTAATTTATAGTCTTACAGGGTTGCCTGAGGCATCAAGAGCTTAGGTAACTTGCCCAAAGAGACAAGTCAGAGGCAGTATTTGTCTAAGACAGAACTTGAACCCAGGTCTTCATGACTCCAAGGCCAAATCTCTGATCACTGCTATGCTGCTTCTATATAGATGGTTGATTAACTGGATCATCTGGTCAAAAGTAGAAAATGAATTGCTAATCCAAACAAAAGCCCTTACCAGCTTCTTCTCTTTTTTCCTCTATCAAAAGGCATAAATAGTGCCTCAAGGGGAAAGGGTAGAAAATGTTTTTATTGTCCTTCATACCTTGTTCTCATCTTTATCAATAGAGTTCAGATAGAAACAGTTCTCAGACAAGTTGACCTCTTGTTCTTATTCTTTCATATTTCATGTCTTGTAGACTTCTGCACAGGTGAATAAAACAACTGCTTTTTTAGGTCAATAAAAGTATTAGGATGTAACCTTATCCACTGTCAGCTCACTGAAAACATCTTCAGTGTTGCTCCAGCAGCAGATAGAAAAATGAGGATGACATGTACTTCATCCTGTTCTCTTGGGATTTTTATCTCCTAGCCAGGTCTGTACATCTTGAAAGTTTTTCAATCCATGTAACTTATGAATTAGAACTCAACAGCTGAAAACAAAACAAAAAAACATTGCCCTTAAGTTTCTATGAGCCAATGTTATGTTCCTGTAATTGTGGGTCACAGTTTGGTCTGTGATAATGAGCTTAGTTCCAATAGGATGTATTGGTTTCATTCTCCAGGATCTTTTGAGGACTATATTAGTGGTATGGGCATTTGTCATCTGCCAGTCCGTGGAAGATAAATGAACTTCTGATGTGTAATTCTAGTTACTAGGTCATGTCTGGCTAGGTATTCAGTAGTGACTAAATTTTATAGTCTGAAGTGGTACAAGGTACTGTTGCCACTGTTTCCTTCTATAATTTGCATTAATTACTACATGTAGGCTTCCTAAGTATAATATTTCTGTGGTTTATGGTGGCAGTGATCCGGTCTTAAATTGCCATCATAAATCCCTCCATTTTCCTCAAAGAAGTCCATATGACTAAGCCACTGGTTCTGCCCTTCTTTTCTGACTTATTATTGGTTGACTTCATGTGGATATTGACCATGGAGAACCTTCTGTTTCCATGCCTGGAACTCAGACATTTCACAGGCTTTATCCAGAGAAAAGCCATTTTTGGTTAGTCAATGAATCCAATTATGTATGCCTGTTATTAGTCTTTTATATTGCTAGATACGGTACTGTGTGCTTATTCTTTTTT
>CM053624.1:129668775-129685179 GCA_028646595.1 Phalanger gymnotis
GTGGGTTCAGAGCCAGGGGTTATTTTTTCAGAGCCATTTTTATAGGTGTTTGGAGGGTTCTAGGGGAGAGCTTTGGGCAAATATCTGCTTTCCAGCTGCCATCTTGGCTCCGCCCCCCACTGTGTGCTTAGTCTAAAAGTATTTCTACATGTTTTTTAACCTGTTTCTTATGCACGCTAAGAATGTATACTAATCTTCCCCCTTTTTTTGGCATGGCTACTTTTCAGGCAGTGGGTTCTGTTTTGTCATCTTTGTAGGAATTTCTCCTAGGTTAGATTCCCAATCTGTTACAATATATTTCATTATTCAAGAGGATCAACACCAATATTGATGGTAGAGGTGTTAATTTTCAAATGTGATCTTCCTGTTCAGTTTTGATTGCAAAATGCAAATAATTGTCTTAACATCTTCAGTCAAGTCTTCTATGTGATATCTTTAAGCTCAAGGTATCTTTCCTGCAGAAGACTAAGGTGTTTGCAGTATGGCTTTCACCCATTGGTTCGGTGTAATCTGTGAATTCAAATTTAGAGATTCATTCTCTGTCTCATTTTGACATAAATTAAGAATGTAATGCTTATTGAATCCAAAATAATATTTTGATATCACTGGTGAAAGATTTTATGAGATAAAGAAGCTATTAAATTTTTCAACGAAGCCACATTGCTCAATGTCATCTATAAACATCAAGTTGTTAATACAATGTTTTGGTATGACCCTTTTAATTTGGAAGCCACAGTTAACTTTATTTGGAAGAGACAATAATGTACATAAGGCCAGGCAGAACTATAATGGACTTAAACTGTTTCATTGAAACATTCTATGTTTTATCTGAATTGTTCTTGGCATTACATCTGTGGCATATTTTAAGTGGAGAAGAATTTCCAAGTAGACATAGAATACTCTAGTATTTCTTTCTCTCTCTCTCTCTCTCTCTCTCTCTCTCTCTCTCTCTCTCTTTCTCTCCACATATACACACACATATGTGTATGTGTGTATGTATATGTTTATATATGTACATATATTAGATCCAAGAATAGTAAAAATATGTACATATGTTCACATACAGTATATGAATAATCTATGAGTACAGAACTGAGTCAACCATTTTGTGATAATCCACAAAGGCAAAATATGTCAAAACAAATCAGAAATAGCTATACTCTATAATATATGCTACAAATCTTTGGGACAACTTATTTAAAAATTACAAAACTGATAATATGTTGCTCTTTATACTTCAGGGACTTTTTGGCATATCCTTTTGCTCCTCAGATAATATATTGTTTTCTTGTATTTATAAATTTTTTAATGATTCAAATTATGCATGACTTGTATAAAGTACATTAATATATAATTGATTTGTTTGGAGAAGACACTTGTATTCTCATCCTTTTTTCTCACCCTTTTAAAATAGATATATGATACCTTCTATAAAGATGGGAACAGAATTATGTCTGATAAAGAAAGTAAAGTCCCTTAATGTAACACAGCAAAGTATTTGAGCCAATAATTATAATTCTTATTTGGCCCTGTTGCTTTCCAGTTTTGCAGAGGCTAGAATCTCAGTTACTTGGCTTGAAAACCATTCTGCCATTCATTATAATAGTAGTATGCAAACTTTCTTTTTTTTTATTTGATCCAACTTGTGCTTTGGTTATGTTAGATTTCTTGTGATCATATTAATTAACAGAAGCCACATCATTCTCTGTAGGTTCTGGTTTACCCTTATTTTTCTTTATTTGTTGAGTAAACTTTTTGATTGACATTGAAATGTTTATTTTATTCTCTGGTGCCTTGGCTCCTTGACCTTTTAACTTTTGAGTCCATTTGCTGATTAAGGGAATCTAAAATTTCTGATACCTTTTGGTTTCTAGATTCCTTTCCAAATATTTCTTTTGTGTTGCCTTTAATTGAAGAATGTGGTGTTGATGTTTTCCACTGCAGGTTCCAGTTAGATATTGATGTGACCTTCTAATGCTTTTCTGCAGATCTTCAATAGCTTTTTCATGTTGCTTCTGCCATGATTGTATTTGATGTCTGTCTTTAGGGGTATTCCTTGATAGCTCCACCTTTCCTCCTATGGTTCTTACCATGGCAACAGCTGCCACATGTATTCCTGCACGAAGGTCCTGAAATGGTTTTTGCCCTTTCTGTCAGATACTATAGGAGAACACATCTATTCATGGTGGTTATAACAAATACCAGCCTTTTACAATTACTCTGTTTTGGTATATCTAATTGGTCTGTAAGTTGGATTCATGCCATCATACTCAAAGGGAGATTTTCAGAGTACCAATCTAAATATGCCTATCTTCTTTTCAAAATCATTTTAGGTGTCAGTGCTTTTTTGGAAATCTCTTTTGATGCTGTGTGTAATTTATAGAGTTTGCATTAAATGAAGATTTTCAATAATCTCAAGGCCTTCAACTTTTCTCCTCTTCAGATTTTAATAATTCTTTAATTTTCATCTCTTGTTTTGTTTAGACTTAGGGATGAAGGTTTTTTTTTTGTTTTGGTTTTTTATGATTGCTCTGTACAGTTCAGAAATATGTGATTGTGTGACTTGGTGCCGAACGTACTACTAACAAGAAGTAGTATGAAGCACTTGTCTAAACCTGTTGAAATCTGCCTCCAAATTTGCTATGATACACTTTTGAAATGCAATGAAACTATTCACATGATTGATCCATTCTAAGCACCCTCATGGTTGCCTTTTTTTGTGGCCTGCAAAATCTACAACGGAACATTTCCTACAGGTATTCTGATCTTTTCTGATGTATCTTTACTTCTTGTGGAAACAAAGAAGGGCCACTCCTTCTACTGTCCTCTAGGTCAAGTTGATCATCATGACAGTAGCCAATGCTCTACCCCCATCTGTTTCTTAGATTCACAGGAATACTTTTATGCCACTGGCTAACCCAGTCAGGCATTACTGGAGCCTATCTGGCAGTGTTTCAGGGGCCCTGCTAGGCCTTTACAGCAAATATAACAATCTCTGAGTATGCAAAATTGCCATTGTACATCACCCTACCTGGCATTTTCCCACCTTTCCATTACCCCTGTTCATAAAATGTCCATAAGATTTGGCTCTGTGGAGATTCCTATTATATTCTTATTGGTGTCATCACTATTATGATCTCATTCATATCATAGTTTTCAATGAAGTTCAGATAGAAATATTCCAGGACAAGTCACTCTCATACTACTGCTGTTGTTGTTCAGTTGTTTTCAGTCATGTCTGACTCTTTGTGACCCCATTTGGAGTTTTCCTGGCAAAGGTGCTGGAGTGGTTTGCCATTTCCCTCTCCAGCTCATTTTATAGATGAAGAAACTGAGGCAAATGGGGCTAAATGACTTGCCCAGGATCACACAGCTAGTAAATGTCTGAGGCCGGATTTGAACTCAGGGAGATGAATCTTCCTGACTCCTAGCCCAGCACTCTATCGACTACAGCACCTAGGTGCTATTATTCTTTTATATTTAATATTTTGAAGGCTGTCTCAGAGATGGATGAAATAACTGCTTTTTAATTGAATAAAATTTGGGGACATAATTCATCCTCTGTAGGTTCACTGAAAATATATTAAGACAGTTTGATAACAAACAGAAAGACAAGAATTAGATGTATTCCATCCTGTTTCCACATGGTTTGGATTCCTCCCATTAAATCTCTATTTTTTTAAAAAAATCATTTCATGTAGTTTAGGGATTTTGAATATTTGGTATGGTAATATTTATTAAAATATTGTTTTCGAATTTTTATCTATCAATATTATGTCTGGGCTATTGTTGGCAGTGATATATGTATATCATCATCATCATTATTATTATTATTATTGTAGCTGTTGTTTCATCTTTGTAGAAAAAATTGTTTTCGTCTCATCTGATGGAATGCAGCTAAAATCAGTCAACGCATTGCAAATATAAAATAACTGATTTTTGTAATTGAACAAAAGTATTAGGATATAATCTCATCTTCTGTAGGTTCATTGAAAGCATCCTCACTATAACTCCCTTAGCAAACAGGAAAACAGAGATAATATATATCTTATCTAGTTCCCATTTGATTTTTATTTCTTCTGCTAGGTTTCTAAAATTTTAATATATTTAATTCCACACAGTTTAGAGACTACAAATGTTTGATATTGGAACACAAAATGGTCTTGAATTTTTCAAATCAATGTTAAGTCTGGGCAATTATGGGCAACCATTAAGTTAGTGAAAATGGTTTAGTTTGATTTATTTGTTGATTTCTCCAGGACATTTTGAAATCTGTACTTGTAGTACACAGATTTGTTGTCTGTCAGTGGATGAAAGGTAGTGAGCTTTTGATGTATAATTTTATCTACCAGTTCATGTCTAACAGTGGAGCAGTAATGTGGCACAGTGGACAACAGGGGTGAGTCTGAAGTCAGGAAGACCTGAGTTCAAATCCAGTCTCACGCACTTAATAGCTGTGTGACTTCAGTTTCCTCATACATATTATTATTTTTTTTGTCCATTTTCAAATAGGACCAACAATATCACAGGTGATGTCTTGACTTGTGCATGAATTGAATTTAAGTGAGGCAGAATTGTACAAAGTCCTCAGCCTCACTCACTTTTCTAGAGTCTAAGTCCAGTGGCAAGACAAAAGTCAAGACAACTGGCAATGGCCTGGGATGCATTGGATGACCTTGGTGTCCTCGATGCCTAACCGATCTCCACAGTGATATGTGTGCTACAGCTTCTTATAGATACAGGTGAGATTTGAATGACAGATGGGTACCAAATGTGGATGAGCAGCCTTGAAAAGGGCTTAGCAAGCGCTCACACAAGAGGTTCTAGTCCTCCTTAAACACTCCACAGATACCCCCATGTATAAAATGGGGATAATAACAGGATCTACTTCCCAGGGTTGTTGTAAGGATTAAATGAGATAACATTGTAAAATAATAGCCTATGTGTGTATTTTATATCTATGCATACACTATAAAATATAATTAAATCTCAATAATATTTTATATAGTTTCTACCATTTCCTTGAATAATTCATATTGATCACTAAATGCAGACTCCTTAAGGATGACACATCTGTAATTTCTAATGGTAATGACCTGGTCTTGAACTGCCATCATAAACCCCTCCTTTCCCCCAAACAAATCCCTCTGCCTCAAACATTCCTTCTATAATTCTTTGCTAACTCATCTGACTTCCTTGGTTTCCTTGAAGTACATTACATTCTGCAAAAAGCTATTCCTCTTTAATCTTGGCGCCTTCACTCTAAAACCTACCTTGTATATATCCTATGGGTATACAGCTGTCTGCATGTTGTCTCCCTGATTAGACTGGGAGCTCCCCAAGAGCAGGGATTGTCTTTGTATATACCTTTCTTTGTATCCCTAGCACGTAGTGTAGTGCCTGGCATTACAGGTGCTTAAATGCTGGCTGGCTGACTGACAGTGTCTTTTTTGGCTAATCATGTGTGCTACTGCCCACCAGGGCCTTTGGAATCCATTCTTAGGGTCATAGTCATTTCATAGGCCCCACCAAAAAGTAAATTTGGTTACATTCAACAAATCCAAAGGTGTGTGTCCTGGATCAGTCTTTACTATTATTATTTATTAAACTGACAACTGTATTGCAAAAAGCATTCTGTATGTTTTTGATCTCTTTATCTGATGCTCGTCCTCTTACTCCTTTTTGAGGAAAGAGCTATTAATCTTCCTATGGCCCAGTGGATAGAGCACAGTGCTTAGACTCATCTTCCTGAGTTCAAACCCAGCCTCGGATATTTACTAGCTGTGTGACCCTGGGCAAGTCACTTAACCTTGCTTGCTTCAGTTTCCTTGTCTGTAAAAATGAACTGTAGAAGGAAATAGCAAACCGCTCTAGTATCTTTGCCAAGAAAACCCCAAAATGGGGTCACGAAGAGTCAGACACGACTGAATAACAACTCAAGAACAGTAACAACGGTTTCTTTAGGTCAGTGGCTCTGTGTTTTATTAATATTAATACAGTTGTTATACAAGATGCTTTCTAAATCTGTTAAGGTCCATTTCACAGGTCCAAAGGTATACACTAAGACTAGTTTTGCATAGGTATTAATGATCTAAGCATGCTTTTTTTCCTATTAACATTATTGTTATCATTGCTACTACTGATAGTTATACTTTTTAAAGGTTAAGGGAGACTTTATGAGATTTTTTTTTTGGAGTATCCGAATTTCTAGCTCTTGAGCTTCACCAGACTAGGCCCAATCTACCTCCTTCTGTGGGGGTCGGTCCCCTTTGAAGAGCAGTGTGACAAGGTTCTGACCTTTTTCTTTCTGGTGTGCTCAAGGGGAGGAGAAGAGAGACAGGGTAGAAGCCAGTCTATTGTGAAAGGATTGGGGAGAGCAGCTGCTTCTCCTGTCAGGGCAGCAGGCAGTGGGCAGGAGAAAGAAGTGGCAACAACTAGCCCATGTGCCATCTTTAGCTCATGAGTCATCATTCAATTGCTTTTTCATTCCTATTTGCAGTATGCTGGATAAGGGGAGGCTGGAGAGAAGTGTGTAGGGGGAAGGAGTTGACATCCAGACTCTCTCAGCAAACTGCTATTTCTCATCACTAATGGAATTAACCAATTGCCCTCTGTCCCCACATGGCAGCTTAAAATGTTATTGACAGAATGGCAGAAAGAGGAAAAAAAAGGCAAAATAACTGCATAGGAGTCAGTGCCTTTTAATATGGGAAATTGGCCTAGGATTTGGGACTTGTAATGTCAGTGTAAAAGATTTGCTTTAAACAAACTGAAACGACGTAAATGCCACCATTATCCTTGAACCCTGATATGCCAAGTACCCTTTTGATGTTCCTTAAAATATTTTACCAAGCAGCAAGTTACTGGGTTCTAATTTAGATCAAATACATAAACGTTCTTTAGGAACAGGTGTTCTATCTTCCTCCTAATCAAAGCTTCCCTTAAAGCAGTTAAATTCTGATAGGTAGCAGAAATCCATTTGGGTTAACAGAATAATCTCTAGGGAACCTTAAAATGATTCTTGAATAATTTTCAAATCTAATCATGTTTGCTCTTCCAACTGCTTGAAGGCCAAATAAAAATTCATTGGTGAACAAGCAGAATAGTGCAGAATTTCACAATTTATCTTGTGAAATTTCATAAGGAGTATCAGGTGAAGAATGAAAGTGGGTTTAAGAGGCACTTGTTCCAAATTCCTGCTGCTTTGCTATACCCATAGAGGAAAATATTAGAGAATAAGCCTGAGGGAGATCAATCATTCTGCACAACATCTTTGAACAGATAAACACCTAATAGACAGGCATGGGTTTCACGGGGCCATTATTTGTTTGGGACCAATCAGGACAAACTGTCTTAAAGAAAACAAAGAAAGAGGCCCAGAAAATTTGCTTTGGTAGATAGTTAGAGGCATCATTCCACTGACCCTTCCCTACTCCAACCACTCCCAGAAGGTGGTGTTTACATCTGAGAGATAAAACACAGAAATAATTTGAGTAACCACAAGAGCTATATAACTAGCCATCAGAGGGAACACTGGAGCTAGAGTCAGGAAGATCAAAGTTCAGATCTGGCTTTAGACACCAACCGTGTAACCCTGTGCCAGTCACTTCCCTTCTTCCTGCAGATTGCTTGCCTTTACAATGGAGATAATAGCACCTACTTCCCAGGATTATTACAAGGATAAAGTGAGGAAATATTTGTAAAGCACTTGACTGTCCTTAAAGGACTATATAAATGCTAGTTATTATTGTAATTGTCATTGTGCCAAAGACAAAGTAAATAGAATATACTCCTACTGTAGTTTGAGAGGAATGGTAGAAATGCCCAAGGCACCACAAGGCTGCTGAAAGAGATCACCCCCAGAGAGATTGCTGCTGAGAAAGGCCACTGCCAGGTGGGAGGAGCTCACCTAGGGTGTGGTCACTAAGGGAAGAAGCTACCTACCTTCTGTTAGATTCCTATTTTAGCTAATTTTCTTGAAAGCTAACCATTAAGTTCATTTGTTTCTATGTTGTTGAAGCATTGCACCCCCAATAAATTTTGACGTCCTGCAACAAACTCCACTCACTGTGCCCTATACAGCTCTAGTTACAGCTCTAGGCCCCATAAATCGACATGATGGTATCTAAAAAAAATAAAAGTTCTGCATCTACTTTCCTGGCTTCTCACACAGTCTACAGATATCCCTTGCACATCACCCCACCACCCCACTACCCTCCCCAGCCTGCCTCCCCACCTCTTGTAAAAATTTTTTCACCTTCTCTTCATACCAGAGAAGAAGTCTCTGTTTTTTTGCTTTCATGCTAGTACCTTATTATAAAATGTGAGTTGATATTATACAATACTATACATATATTTTATGCATTTCTGAATTTCTAAACTTTTTCTGCGCTGTTTGCTGGCCTTTGCATGTCACAAAACTCCCCAAAAATTCCCATTTAATTTCTTATGCCAACCCTCAGTGTATCAAAACCATGATGGGAAAGTTGCTAAGTGGAAGTAGTTCCCACCTTCAGGGAAACAAACAAACACTGGGAAGTGAAACCAAAACTGAAGTTCCACTACTGAATTTTAAACATTAATCCAGACAGAGACACCATTGCTGTATCCATAGGGTACCATCCCAAGTCACCAGCATAATGTACTAGAAGAGGGGCAGCTAGGTGGCAAAGTGAGTAGAGCACCAGCCCTGGGGTCAGGAGGACCTCAGCCTCAAACACTTGATACTTACCAGCTGTGTAACCTTGGGCAAGTCACTTAATCCCAATTGCCTTACCAAAAAAAAAGAAAAAAGTACTGGGAGAATCAACAATAAGCAAAACAAAGAAATTTAGGTAAGAACATTGTCTAGGTTTCCATTTGTGTTTTACGCTTTTGCTTTCCCCTTATTCTGTATTCTTTTACTCTGATTCCTTCTAAGTACCCTGGCTTTTTACTCCTCATCTTCTTATTGTTGTCCTTCCAAAGAGGACCAAGGACATCATAAGGGTGACTTCTTGATTGGATTTAAGTGAGGCAGAGCTGAATAAAGTTATCAGCCTTGTTTTCTCCACCAGAAATCAGAGTCCAGTGGCAAGACAAAGGTCAAGAGGACCAATGGCCCAGGATGTAGTGAATGACCTTAGCCTTTCTAAACTAAAGTCTTTCCCCACATCTCAGTTTCCCTGAAGCCACGCATATTCAGAGACTAAGAGCTAGGTAAGAATTGAGACAAAAGCTGGCCCAATTTGCCATCCCAAAGATATCAGTCTGAGGGAGGAAGACCCCCAGATTTTCTAGCCAGAACGGAAAACTGTTGCTATTTAGACTCATTCTAAGCCATCAAAACTAAACGATGAGCCACGGTGTCTGGAACTGGTCCTACTGTAGGCCATTCAACTCCAATTCACTTGTTCCCCCTAATGAATTTTTTAAAATTGCTCTAGGCTATCACCACATAGCTGACTTCTTCCCTGGCTCCTTGTTGGGATATGTCTGTCTTTTCCTGCGGACCCAAGTCCTAAATCTCTTCCATGATGTTGCCAGAGCTTGCAGTATGCTGAAATTGCCTGGATTTTGATCAGATTCACCAACAGTTATAAAGATATGGGCCTTTCCTCTAGGAAACAAATAATAGACCTAATGAAACTCATTTATCTAGAAGTTTGCCAAAAAGGTTGCTGAATTCTCACACTTTTCATCCCCTGCCATCTAAAAAGCTGTCCCAGCTATATTAAATTCTGTCTCTATCACCAATTAGATTCCACGCATTGAACAAGCATTTCACAGTTTTTTGAGTAGCCAAAGATGGGATGATTTATGTTGAAGAGTCACTTACATACTGTCTTCTATTTGAGAGATGCCAGCTAAAAACAGATAGGTAAAAATATAAACAGGGACAGTGGAAGGATAATAATTTACAATTCAGTATTTACACACTAGTGAGTCACAGAAAAAGCAAAGAAGGCTGGAAAAGGGGATGCCAAAGCAAGTGTCTAAGGCATTTGGGCTTTAAGCATTCTAACTCTGGCTACAGATGGAGAGAATCAATTATCTGGATGATTCGTGAGGAGAAAGAAAAAAAAATCTTGCTTTCACTTGAATTGTTCAAATAATTGAGGAAAATCTTGTGGTCTTTTTCTGGTTTTATATTCAAATGAGCTGCCAGAATTTCTCTGTCCCCTCCCCAATACCCTGCTTTTTATTGAGAAGGCTTAAAGAGTTTGCTATAGCCAAAGGAATATCCTCTCCTAGTAAATTTCTTTCTATTACATTTGTACATCAGGGGAAAAAAATTGGTTTCAAGCAGAGTCCTTTTTCCCTTTGTGTACTGGTAAGCCTTTGCTGGGGAAATAAACTGGGCTGACTGGCCCTTTGATCCCATTGTGTGATTCTATCTCATTCATCAAACATTGGCACCTGACCTGTTACAAGTGTATAGAAAATGGAACAATTTGATCATTTCAACGCTGGTTTCCTATTTTTTTAAGGCATTTGATAACCATCTTTAGATTCACTTGCTTACTTTGGTTGAGTTTTATCAAATTTTAGTGAATAAATGTGATTTATTTATCAAAAAGGTTGGAGGGGGAAGAGATAAGATTTAGTGAATATCTCATTAAATTTGTACTTAGAAATACAGTCCTACAGATTTAGTCTGGGAAAAAATAAGAAGTGTCTTCATCTTCATGCTAAATCAAAAAAAAAAAATAGCCCAAGCCTGATCCCCAAGTCTCTGGTCAGACTCTGTAATCAGGATGACCGCTCTCTCCTAGGCTATAGCTCAGTGTCATTTTCCAGCACATGGGAATATAACTGCTTCCCCTTCCAATCTGTTACGTCTGTAGATTAGAAGAGACACAGACGGATCCCTGGCCAGGAACCTCCTGGCTCCATCCTCATCAGGGCAGATTGATCAGCATTTACTGATTACAGGAAATGGCTGTTAACGGGGTGAATAAATAACACATCTGGATGCAGGGGTCATCAGAAGATTTAGAACCTCTTCCTTCCCTACTCAACCATCATCATCTTTAGGTGTTACTAGGACAGGACTTCTTAAGCTGGTGTCTGTGAGCTTTTAAAAATATATGCATATTTTAATTATTGCATTTCAATATAATTGGTTTCCTTTGTAATTTTGTTTATTTTTACTTTATGAGTTTACAAATATTATTCTGAGGAAGGGTGCAAGGGCTTCACCAGACTACCAAAGGGGTCCATGACATAAAAAAGGTTAAGAACCCCAGTGACAAGGATGTCTTCCATTTTTATGAAGCCCTGTTATCTCCTTTTCTTTTCACAGGAAATTTAGATCCCTACAACAGTGTGCAAAATGAAAATATCAAGGCCCTTGTTGAAAAGGTTTTCTTTTTTTTCCTTTGCCAAGAAACACATCCTTTGTAGAGTTGAGAACTTTTTTATGTCAATATTTTTCGATGATAGAGAGTCCCAGATGCTTTAAAAATACATGATGAGGTGAAATACGAAACTCGAGTTCAGTCTAAAAGCTTCTTCAGCTCATAAACAGTGAGTGCTATGTGTTTATCATTCTTATACGTCCCTTTGTGTTTTTAAGGACCACCTTCAAACTATGTTTAATTTTTCTCTGACTTCTAGGGGACAGCTCACGGTTTTATATTTAATCTTCAGTCTCCTTCAAGACTCAGGGCAACTGTCACTTCTGGAGGGGATCTTTCCTGATAGCCCTGCTAGGAGTCCTGCCTCCCGCATCTCATATCCCCTTTACCTCACTACACTCTCTTCTACCCGCCCCCCCCGCCCCGCAAAATCAGCTTGTATGTATTGTGTATGTATTTGCACTTATGTACAGGTTGCCTCCATCAATAGAATGTAAGCACCTTGAAAGAAGGGACTGTTTCACTTTTGTTTTAGTATGTGAGTGACACATAGTAGGCATTTGCTACATGCTTGTTAATTGGTTGATCCACTAAGCATGAGTTAAGCACATCCTACAATGTGGACTGAGCACAGTGCTAGGCTCTGAGTATGCAAAGATCAAACACGACCCCTACCCTCAAGGAAATATGAACAAGGGTTGGACATAAAGCACATAACCATAATAGAAACTGAAAATAAGTACTAAGTACGGTTAAAAGATGCAGCTAAAGGGCGTAGGATATATTAATAAGACAAAGTTAGAGAAAGACTGACTTTTAAGGGCAATTCATACTAGTTTAAGGTCACGCTGATTTGTTGCCTTTAAGAAAAGGATATAAAGCCAAGATATGACGAAGGAAACAAATTTTTGGTTTTCGAAGTGTCGGAGACACACTTGCATTAGTAGCTGAAAAACTGTGACTGCTGTTGAACAAATAAATTAAATATCCTAATAATATGTATTTAAATTTGTCATACTTTTTTCTTAACTGAATCTTTCTAGAATTTCCTTCCTTGGCATCTGAAAAGTATACTTTAAAAGATTTTGATGATATCTTTTCTTTATTATTATTATTGATACCTAGAGACAGCTAAGTGGTTTAGTGGATAGAGCACTGAAACTCAAGTCAGGAAGACCTGAGTTCAAACCGAGTCTTAGACATTTACTAGCTCTATAAGCCTGGATGAGTCATGTGACCTCTGTCTGCCTCAATTTCCTCAACGTAAAGTGGAGATGATGTATCTACTTCCCTGGCTTGTAAGGATTAAATGAAGTAATATTTGTAAAGTGCCTGGTGCACAGTGGATGCATAATAAATGCTTATTTCCCTCCTTCCTTTTGGCACCAGTTGTTTCTCAATATATACCTCTCCCTCAAAAGATTGTACTTTTCTGCTTTTTTCACTTCATTTTTTCTTAGGGTTTTTGTGTATTTTCTTTTGCAACACGGCTAATATGGAATTATGTTTTGCCGGCCTTCTCAAGGGGTAGGGAAGGGGTAGCAAGGGAAGAAGTTAATTTGGAACTTAAATTTTTAAAAAAATCAATATTAATTTTTTAATGTAATTGGAAAATATTTTACAAAATAACATTTTAAAATATATATGTATATTTTAAATTATATTTCTTCAACACAACAAGAAAAACTGAAGTAATGGCAATATCTGACACTATATATGATAATCTTTGCCAGTTCACTATGGTACATTTGGATGTGGAAGACAGTGACAGGCACCAATAGTTTTATGTAGTTATCATATTAATTTTGCATTGCAGTTACGAGTATACTTGGCTTGTCTCTCTAATACATTATAAGCTCCCTGAAGGCCTACACAATGTTTGTTCATTTTTTTTTTACTTTAGCACCCAGCACTACACTCTGCATGTGATTAGAGCGCAAGAAATGTATGCTGAATGAATGAATGTACATCTACCATACTAAGGACACATACACAGCATTCACGCTATCATTTATAGTAACATTTTTGCTACCGTTTGCCTCTGCCACTTAATATAACATAACAAGTTTTCGTTCAGTTTGTAGAGTGCCCCCTTTTTAGCCTCTGGCTCCTAGATGACACCATCTGTGATTGCCAAGGAAATTAAATTAAATTAGGTTAAAATTCAATCAGTGGAAAGATTGTTGCTTCTCTGACTTTACTAGAAACCTGAAGAGCACAAGTACCTAAAAGTGCCTCCCTCTCACAGAAGCAGTACAATCTCTGCTTCCAGCCACAGTCAAAAGCTGGCCACCGAGCAGCGTGTTGGGTATTTACATTTTCCGATACATCTCAAGTTATCTTCAATAGCCATGATGACACTCCAGCTTTTCTTAGGGAGTTAGAACTGCAAATCTCTTTCTTTCAAAAAAACACAACACAACAAAACAAAACAAAACAGCCAAAAGCATCATTTAGGTCCACATCAAAAAATGAAGGGAAGAGCACGAATTTGTACAGAGGCAGAAAAAAGACTGATTTTCTGGCCCCTCCTGAATAAGAGAAATAGGCTCTATGGAGTACAGTGGATTTCATTACTATTTCCCATAACCCTTTTATAATTATCTTCTTAACCAGTTCAGAACAGGAAGTGCAAAGACTCACAGTAAAGCAAAATACCAGTAAAAATTTCTCAAGGGAAAGAACTAAGTGGTCAAGGCCAGGAAATGTGCTTTACATTATTATGTATGGCTTCATGTTTTGCTCCCCCCTGCCTTTCTTTCCCCACTAACCCCTCCACCCCCTGCACACATGCACCTCATTTGTATAGAAATAATAATAACAGCTAATATTTATATAGTGCTTCCTATGTGATGGACACTGTTAATTACTTTACAATTGTAAATTATCCCACTGGATCTTCACAACAACCCTGGGAGGTAGGTGTAATTATTATCCTTATTTTACAGTTGAGTAAACTGAGGCAGACAGAGGTTAAGTAACTTGCCCAGGATCACGTAGCTAGTAGACAAGGCTGGATTTGAACTCAAGTCTTCCTGATTCCAGGTTCTAGCCTCTACACCTTGTAAAAATGTAAAAAGTAATAATTAGGGGCAGCCAAGTGGCTCAGTGAGTAGAGCACCAGCCCTGGAGTCAGGAGGATCTGAGTTCAAATCCGGCCTGAGACACTTGGCACACTTAGTAGCTGTGTGACCTTGGAGAAGTCACTTAACCCCAATTGCCCTCTCTTCCCCTCTCAAAAAAAAAGTAATCATTAATAACTTATTCAACGATGCTAAACAAGTTGGCTGGGTCCTTCTTGCCCTGGCTCCCTATTCCGCCCCACCACCCAATATTGACCATCTTCAAAGAGATTCATAAGATCACAGATTTCAAAATGGAAGGGGCAGTAGAGGTCGTCAGGTCCAGTTTCCTCATCTTGCAGATAAGACCCAGAGAGACCGAGTTACTTGTCCAAGATCATCCAAGCAGTAAGTCACCAAGCCAGGGTTCGGGCCAAGATCCTCTGACTACGAATCAATGGCGTCCCGCCTCCTGTTTCTCAGACACACTTCTCCACAAAGCACACAAGTTCAGAAACATCAACAGGGCTGTGTTTTAATATAGCCCGAAAAGTAATAATACAGCTGCAAACTCAATCTCCGGAGAAATTATGATAGGCAAATCCTGCTCAAAATAGGAACCTAGAGCCAGGTTCTAACTGCATCACCCAGATGTCACATTCCTCTGTGCTTCAGCCTTTGCTTGTCTTCTAAAAATGCTTATTCTGAAAAGAGATGTAAGAGGTTATTCAGCAGCTCCAATCATATTATTGAACTAGATCTCTCTGAGGAGTCAGCTGCTTCTTGCTAAAGGGTAGTTCTTCTGGATGCCCATTAACTCCTACGACCTTGGTTGTTGTTGTAACTGTTCAGTTGTCTCAGTCATGTTAGACTCTTTGTGACCCAATCTGGGGTTTCCTTGGCAAAGATACTTAAGCAGTTTGCCGTTTCTTTTTCCCACTCTTTTTACAGATGAGGAAACTGAGGTCAACAGGATTAAGTGACTTGCCCAAGGTCACACAGCCAGTAAGTGTCTGAGACTGGATTTGAACTCAGGTCTATCTACTACTCCACCTTGGTGGTACAAAATAATAAAAATAGCAGTAGCATTTATATGGCTAAGTTTTGCAGAGTGGTTTATATATATTATCTGATTTCATCCTCCCAAAAGCTCTCTGAGGTAAGTGTCATTATTATCCCTATTTTATAGATGTGGAAAATGAGACTAACAAAGGTTAAGTGACTTGCCCAGGGTCACACAGCTAGTAAGTGTTTGAGGAAGGATTTGAACTCAGGTCTTCTTGCCTCCAAGCCCAGGACTTATATCTATGGACTCCTCTAGCTGTCTCTATACTAGACTTCTAAATGACAACTGTGGTTCTGAAAGAGTTAACAACCTCCTAAGGTGCTAACAACAACAACAAAAGACTATTAGCGACCCTACAAAGTCTCACTGCAGGGGCTTTGTGCAAAGCAGAAACTTTCGTCAAGATTTATTTTGGGGGGGCAGAGCCAAGTTGGCAGCTGGAAAGTAGGGACTACAGGGAGCTCCCTACCAAGTCCCTCCAAAAACCTATAAAAATGGCTCTGAACCAATTCTAGAACTGCAGAACCCACAAAATAGCAGAGGGAAACAGGGCTCCAGCCCAGGACAGCCTGGATGGTTGCAGGTTGAGGTCTTTCTCGCACAGAGCTGGGAGCAGAGCAGAGCGCAGCGTGGGAGGTACAGACCAACCAGACCAGGAGCCGGGCAGAGCAGGCCCTAGCGCCCTGAATCAGCGAGATTCAGCAGTTGCCAGACTTCTCAACCCACAGACACCAAAGACAACAGAGAAGTTAGCGGGAAAAGCTGCTGGGGATTGGGATAGAGTTTGTGGTTCGGCCATGGCCCCAGGGACAGTGGAGGTGGGGCAGCTTCAGAATTACAGCTGCAGTTGCTTCTGGCCCCAGGCCCACCTGGTGGGAGGAATTAAGTGGCAGATCAGAGCAGGAGTGAAGAGCCTGCTGAAGATCTAAGTCCTGTC
>CM053624.1:129685679-129751389 GCA_028646595.1 Phalanger gymnotis
AAAAAAAGGTATGGAAGAATCCATGTGGTAAAGATTCACAAAATGCCTCGGTATTATCCTACTGAGGATGTGCCTAGAAAACTGTTAAGTCATGGCAAAAAGCCCTTTAGCCAGCATGTGAGGAGACTTCAAGCTAGGGTCACCCCAGGCACCATTCTGATCATGCTCGCTGGCCACAGTAGGAGCAAGCGAGTGGTTTTCCTGAAGCAGTGGGCTATTGGCTTGCTACTGGTGACTGGACCTGTAATCATCAACCATGTTCCTCTGAGAGGGACCCATCAGAAATTTGTCATTGCCACTTCTACGAGGGTTAACATTTCGCGTATAAAACTTGCAAATCATCTTACTGATGCTTACTTCAAGAAGAAGAGGATCTGTAAACCTAGACACCAAGAAGGAGAGATTTTTGACAGAGGGAAATACAAGATTACAGAGCAGTGCAAGGCTGATCAAAAAACAGTAGACTCTCAGATCCTGCCCCAAATCAAGAAAATTCCTCAGCTCCATGGCTACCTGTGTTCTGTATTCTCTCTCTCCAATGGAGTTTACCCTCATGAATTGGTGTTTTAAATGCCTTGCAGAGAATTCCTATTACAATATTTGGAATAGCTAAAAAAAAAGAAAATAATTCTAAAATGCTTATCAAAATAGTAGTGAACCCTCCCTAACAACATTGACCCTGCCTCTGTTATTCAGGAGAAGTATGAAAAGTAGGTTTCTTCTTCCATGCAAATTATCTCTTCCCTTCTTTTTTCCCCCATATTTTTTAAATGTTCTCCCTCTTGTAATTACTTTGTAGTACTTTCCACATACGTCTCGTTTTCTTTCGTACATCTATATTTTATACCTCTAGTAGAATGTAATCCCCTTGAGGACAATGGCTGGTTCATCCATCTTTATATCCCCAGCACCTAAAAGACTGCTTTACCTATAGTAGACACTTAATAAATGTTGACTGAATGGAATTTATTCCCATCAAAGTGCTGAAGTATCAATAATGAACAACTTAACCTGAGAAAATCGTGGGAACTGTACCAAGTTTCAAATACACAAAATACTCTCTCATTACTGAACTTGAAATGACTCCTGGCTGAAAAAAGGGTCAAGATAGAGGTGGAAGGAAAGAAAATGTGTGTCTCAGAAAGGTCAGACCAATATTGCTTGTCATTTTATGTTAGATTTTAACCTACAGGCAAAAACTTGTGACTGACCAAGTTTTCTGATACCATCCATGGCTTGCCAGTATTTCAGCTGGCACACAGCTGCTAAAAGCCCTTCCTACACAAAAGAACAAAGGAATCCAAGGTCAAGCTGAAAGGGATGGAGTGAGGTAGTAAGAGTTGAGGAAGGGAAGTGAACTTTGTTCCACCACTATGCTTAAAATTGGAGCAAGTCTCAGATTTGAAAAGGTCAATGTAACATGCCTACCTGGAGGTTTTTCAGTTTCTGGCCTCTTTTCTTTCTTATAATGTCCCAGCAGAAGGGACCCACTAAAGAACTTTAGAAATGGAGTCATCTATTTAAGAAATGGAAGGGACTTAAATTAATCAATCTGGTCAACATGTCCACATACAGACTAATAAGGTATAATTATCTCCATTTTACAAATGGACCAACTGAGGCCAAAAGAAGTTAAATGATTTGCCAGTGAATACTATCTAGCAATCAGTGAAGGGAGGACTAGGACCATGGTCTCTGGCCTCCTAGTACACACTGGTGGGGCTCGGAAAATTTGAAAGCTGCCACTTGCAGACTACAGAATTATAACTAAACATTTCTATGCTTACCATGAGTATGATAAACCAGATCCTGGACAAACAGATGAGCAGCAGGTGCATTTTAGTATACCATCATGAGGCTGTTCCCAGAGAGGCCATCATGTCACAAGGGGAATAGGTTAAGGTAGAATGAATGAAATGAATGAAAGAGTATTTATTACATGCTCACATGTACTACATGCTGGGCTAAGCTCTGGGGACTCAAATAGAAAAAGGGAGACAGTTGCCGCTTTCAAGAAGCTCACATTCTAATTGGAGGAGACATCATTTATGGAAGGTTCAGCTGAAGGGCAGATAGGAAGGTCCCAAAGTCCTAAGGGTTCACCTGTACTATAGATGTCAAGGTCTAGGGGTCCTTAGGTTACATAAGTAAATCAGGTGACAAGGTGGAGGGACTGCAGAGCATAGAGCTAAGGCAGATGATAAGGATTTTAAGAGGAAGTGGTTATACAGATGGGGAGACCTAGTGGTCCTCATGTCATATGAAGGAATCAAGTTGTTGACTCCTATCCAGGGTAGAGGGGAACAGTTAGAGAGGAGGGTTCCCTCAATAGTGGCAAGTGTTTTTGCTACCTGGCCATCCGAGATAGGTTCTAGAATGGCTGGGGGCAGGGGAAGCTCACCACCATTTGATATCTAAAGTTTCCTATTTTAACTAATTAACCTTGCTGATTCATCTCTAAATTCCTGAAGGACTGCAAATTCTGTAAGCAGCTTTTAAATTTGTCCCTCTCTAAATCCAATACCCAGGAGTAAAAATCCTATCATTCCAACCCAGTTACAGCTCTTGTCAGACTGTAATAGTTGGTATTACTTCGTATCTAGTAACCAAAATTAAATTCCACATGAGAAAATTTGTCTGAAAAATGTCTTGATCTAGCTTGTTTCACAGGCTGGATTGTAAAATCTCCAATGTTCCTATGTGTCATGCCATGATTTACAACTCTATAAAGAAGAATTGTATGAAAATTCCATATAAGGTTGATTATGCACCTATCATAGTGCTGCTTGAAACACTACCTTCAGAGAAATATGGAGATTTTAGAAACGCTTGAGAGAAGGGCAATGATTATAATTAAATGTTTGAAAAGCAGACTTTCTGAGGAATGGTTAGGGAAACTGGGATTATTTAGCTTAAAGGAGAAAAGGCTAAGGGATGAGATAATAACTGTCTCCAGAAGTATGAAGGATTATTAATATGGAGAATGACATATACCTGTAGTAGCTCCATAGAAAAGAGTGCAAGACAAAATAATATTAGCTTTGTAGCAGAAAGAGAGCAAACTCGATACAAGGAAAATGTTCCTCTTAGTGAGGTTTTGAAAATTGGTGATCTGAGAATAGCACATACGGCCCTTCTCTCCAATCACACCACAATGACCCTAGTTCAGGCCTTCATCACCTCTCATCTGGTCTATTACAATTACATCCTAACTGATCCCCCTGTGCCCAATCTCTCCCTCACTCCAATCCATCCTCCATACATCTATGAAAAAGATACTCCTTTTTTTTGAGAATGATATACCTAAAGCTTATGTTTGACAATGCCATTCCCCTGCTCAAGAAGCTGCAGTCACTCATTGTCACCTCTAAGATGACATAAAATCCCTCTGGTTGTTATTTAAAACCCTTCACAGTCTAGCTCTATCTTACCTTTCCAGGCTAGTTACATGTCATTCCCTTCTCACCCACTTAGCATTCCAGTCAAACGGACTTACCTTCTATTTGCCATGGTAGATATTTCATCTCCCTTCTAGAGGCAGCAAGGTGGTACAATGGATAAAGCACTAGGCCTGGAATCAAGGAAACCTGAGTTCAAATTCAGCCTCAGACCCTTGCTAGCTGTATGACTCTTGGCAAGTTACTTAGTCTCTGCTGGTTCAGTTTCCTTAACTATAAAATGGGATAGCCTCCAGCGCTATCGTGAGGATGAAAAAATATTCCGTAAAATGCCTGGCACATAGTAGGTGCTTAATACATGCTTATTTTCTTTCTCCCATCTCACTTTTTACACAGGCTGTCCCCTGTGCCTGGAACATACTTCTTCCTCAGCATTTTCTTGGACCGCATGATGCCTTCAAGGCACAACTCAAGTGCCACATCCTTTCACAGTACTTACCTGATTCCTCCAGTTGTTAGAGCCCCACAGATAATTTGTTGTTCAGTCATTTCAGTTGAGTCTGACTTTGTGACCCCATTTGAGGTTTTCTTGGCAAAGATACTGGAGTACTTTGCCATTTCCTTCTCCAGCTCATTTTATATATGAGGAAACTGAGGCAAAGAGGGTTAAGTGACTTGCACAGGGTTACATAGGTAGTAAGTTTCTGAGGATGAATTTGAACCCAGGAAGATGGGTCTTCCTGATTCCAAGCCCAGCACTCTATCTACTACGCAACCTAGCTGCCCACTAATAACTACAAAGATAATAATAATAGTTATGATCATAGTGCTTAGCATAGTGCCTGATGCATAAGCATTTAATAAATGCTTCTTTTCCTTCTTTTCTTCCTTCATTCACTCCTTCCTATCTTCCTTCCTTCCTTATTTCATTCCTTTCTTCCTTCCTTCCTTCTAGTTTTGTATTTCTTTTGTATATAGACTACATTTATTTATTTGTGAATGGCAGTATATGGGGTATGCAGAAAAGACTAGCAACTCTGGTGTAAGGTTTTACCAAGTGTCCTTTTCACAGGTAGCTTATCCACTGTTGGTGTCTAACTGGTTACCCAACTCCCACCTGTGGCTGCAAAAAGCTGTAGCATGCATAACAATCACACCTTGGTAAAAACCATCCCAGAAGAAGGGCTAAACCAGACTGAGGGTAACCAAAAGGCCCCAAACCAGAAGGTGGGTTAGGAGGTTGTCCACCCCAAGCATGTGAAGACTTCCCCAGTAGAATGGTCAGATGAGAACAATTTGTTCTCCAAAGGCCATGAAAGCAGCTGAAACAGTTGGTATGGAGCACTTGGAGCTTGGTTGGACATCAAAGATGCCAAGGTCCTCTACTGCATCCAGGGCCATCATCAGTCATCTTGGTATTTGTCCTGCCACTGGACTTGGAGGACTCTGGAAGACAGTGAGGCTGATGGCTTTGTGAAACTCTGTCTCCCTTAAATCCAATGCACGCTCAACCCAAGACATCACTCATGATGTTACTGGTTCTTTTTGAAAAGGAAGAACAAATAACGATTTGTGAACACATTGTATCTGTCCAGTAGAATGTAAAACCCTTTGGAGCAGGAATTGTTTCACTTTGTTTTTGTACCTCCAATATCTGGTGAAATGTACTCTTCTACCCTCTTTCTCATCTGGAATCATTCAGGCCCCTGTCCCTCATCTCCTTTACTCTGCCCTCAAATGATTAGGTGGCTCTGTTCCTTGCTAAGGCTAAATCTTATCCAGGAATCTTTGATCCCATCTTTTCCAACAGATTCTCCCCTCCCTCCTCCTCCTCCTAGCATCATTACTGTCTTTTCTTCAGTATCACATCTACTGGCTTTTTCTCTGCTATCTGCAAACACACCTATTTCTCTCCCCGCCTCCCAACCTTAAAAAAAACCTTCATTTGATCTTACCTCCCCCTGCTAATTATCATCATATAATTCTCTTCTCCTTCATAGCTAAACTCCTTGAAAAAATCCATCTTCACAAAATACTTCCATTTTCTCTCTTCTCATTCACATCTAACTCCTCTGCAAACATGAAGTCTGATCTTATCATTCAACTGAAACTTCTCTTCCAATATTAGCAATAATTTCGTAATTGCCAAATCTGATGACCTCTCAATCCTAATTTGTTAATATCTCTGTAGCATTGGCTCCTCTAGAATACTCTTTCCTGGTTTTTCACCTACATGTCTGATCTTTCCTTCTTGGTCTCCTTTTCTGGTTTTTCATCCATATGATATCCACTAACCCTGGGTGGGCCCCAAGGCTCTGTCCTAGGTCTTCCTCTCTTTTCCCTTTATAATATCTCGACTGGTCATCTCATCAATTTCTATGAGTTCTATGCAGATATCCCTCAGTCCTACACATCCAGTCCTAGTATTTCTCCTAAACTACAATCCTCCATCACCACCTTCCTTTTGGACATCTCAAATTGGGTATCCCATAATTCATCTCAAGTTCAATATGTCCAAAACATAGTTCATTATCATTCCCCCTCCCCACCAAAAAAAAAAAACCTTCTGAATTTCCCCATTACTGCTTAGGTGCTACCATCCTTTCAGTCAACAGGCTAATAACCACACTGTCTTCCTCAGCTCATCACTGTCACTCTCCCCACATAGCCAATCCATTGCCAAATCTTGTCATTTCTCCCTTAAGAAACATTCCTTATATTCTTTCCACTCCCTTAGCCAGCATCCCATTTCAGACCCTCATAACTTCTTGCCTAGACTACTGGAAGAGCTTTCTGTTTGGTCTCTCTATCTCAGGTCTCTCCCCAGTCCAATCCATCCTATACTTAGCTGCCAAAGTAATTTTTCTAAAGCATAGATATGAGTATATCACCACCACCTCCACTTGATAAACTGCAATGGCTCCCTATTACCTCCAGGATCAAATTTTTGCTTGGCTCTTTGAAACCTGGCTACTTTCTACCTTTCCATTCCTTTTCTACTGCACTCCCCTGCACAAAATAGATAATTCTGTACTTCTTGCAATTCCTCATATGCCATACTTATCTGGTCAGGCTGCTGGATTTCAACTGGAATACACTGGCCACCTAGCCATTTCTCTAACAAGACATCCCATCTCCCAACTCTGCATTTTCTTTGGCTGTCTACCATGCCTGGAATGATCTCATTCCTTGTCTCCATTCCTATTTTTCTTCAAATCTCAATTAAAATTCCACCTATTACAAGTAACTTTTCTCAGTGCCCCTCTAAAGCTAGTCTTCCTTCTAATATTACCTCCATTTTATCATGTACATATCTTATTTGTACAAAGCTATATGCATGTTGTTCCCCAAATAGGTTGAATTTCTTGAGGGTGGGAGCGGTTTTTGCCCTTCTTTGTAATCCCAACACTTAACACAGAATTTGGCATATGGTAAGTGCATCATAAATGCTTGTTTATTTGACTTTAGTACAAATGTTTTCAAACCCCTCTCCCTGGGACAAAACTCTGATTGCTAAACCCTTGTTATGGACCTATCATTTTCAGAATTCCTTACCCTGACCCCCTCAGGCAATAACCTGAGAAAGTTCTTCCTGTACCCATGAATCTCAAAAAGAAAGACTTTCCTCTTTATGCCCCAAAGGTATAGCTTCTTTTGGTTTTGGCCTGGTACCATTTCATCCCTCTCTCATTTGGGGGAGAAACATCTCCATCTGGAAGACTTTCTCTCGCTTCATACCTCTATTCTGGCACACCCACCTAAAATGAATTTCTTAAAGAATCAAATACATGAAAGATCAGTGATTTCCCTCCTTCTCCCAAGGGAGATTGTAAGCTATCTACAACTTAGTAGGTAGGACTTTGGGAAATGCCTGTTGCCATGTCCATGTCAACATGTTCCCCAACCTCAGTCTGGGTTCCCACATCCCTCTCCTTATGTTATCCTTATTCTCCATCCCCTTGTGAATTTACCCTTATTCCTCATTCATAAAACAAACTAAATTGAAAAATAAGAACAGTTTGAAAGACCACCATTGTTTAGTCTAAAGATCAATTCCAATCATACGTCTGTCCATTAAGTCACTGGCTCACACTTGCAACCCTCTCTGTCGGGGGTCAGGTATTACTAACTACACATTTCTACTTCAATTATGGAGCTATATAATCTTATCACATCTCCATAACTGGACCAGGTCATATCACCAGTTCACTATATTTGAAAACAGGAGTGATTATGGAACCTACTTTCTTGAAGATCTTTGGGAATAGAAGTTGACACTCATTTGTCCGGGCTACCTTGTACAGCGTCTTGCCTAGAAGCAAGGTCATGAGCTTAATGACCTCTTGTGGTTCCTTTCTCCTGACTGATTATATAACCTCACTATGTAGACAATCTATCCCAATAAAGTACCAGTGCAGGAGACCATGGTTTCTTCAGAACTCACAGTAATAAAGTGACTATTTGGACTCCTATGTAATTTTTCTTAAACCTGAAACCTGATCAGCCTTACAGAGAAATGTGTGGGATATCCTCACCTCAAGAATATTGATGGTTTCTATATTTTGGATAGTCATATCAATCATTTATTTAACATATTTCTTCTCCTAGAAGCACAGATGTGTAACTTTTCATCATGGTCTCGAATTCCTCCCTTTCTCTAGGCAAGTGTATCCCTTCCTTCATGGCTCCTATTTTGTAATAGGGATGCATTTGTCAGGAAAATTGTAATCTACATTGCCATCCCCTCTAAACTGTAAACTCCCTAAGGGCAGGACCTGTTTTATCTGCACCTTAGAGAAGTCTGTACATAATGGTCCTTTCCAGCAGCTGGTGCCCTCTCTCCCTGGTTACTCTGGTTTTACCTTACATATATTTTGTATTTATGTATACATGTACATATTTCATTTCCTCCATAGAACATAAACTCCTTGAGATGTGGACTGTGTTTCTTTTTTTATATCTGTATACCTAGAATCTAGCATGATATCTGGTACTTGATATGTTTATGATAAATTCTTGTTAATTGATTGATTTGGAAATGGTCCTTTTTAACCCAGATGCTTGTCAAATAGTGGGCTTTTAAAAAAATGTTAATTCTTTTGTTACATTTTGAGTTCCAAGCTGTCTCATTCTCTTTCAGACTCCCAACACTGGATCAGAGAAGGCCAACATTTGATACAGATATGTATATATATATGAAACCATACCATACATACTGCCACATACCAGTTCTTTCTCTGGAGGTGGATAGCATTTTCCTTCATAGGTCCTTTGTAGTTGATTAGAATATTCACATTACTCAGAATAGCTTAGACATTCACAATTACTCTTCAAACAACAATAATACTGTTTACTATATACACTGTTTTCTTGGTACTGCTCATTTCACTCTTCATTATTTCATGCAAATCTTTCCATGTTTTTCTAAAGTCAACCCGGCACATGGTATTTAATGGCCTTTTTTCATTCTTCAGGTATATTTCATTACAATAGTAATAATGATTGATAATAATAATAGCTTATTCTTACTGCTTTAAGGTTTGCAAAACACTGCATGAGTGATCTAATTTGAACCTCGCAACAACCCTATAAGGTAAGTGCCATTATTCCCACTTTACAGATGTGGAAACTGAGGCTAAGAAAAGTTAAATGACTTGCCATGAGTCTCACAGCCAGTCATTGTTGAAGGCCATTTTGAACTTCAGTCTTCCTGATTCCAACTTTAATTCTATGTCCACTAACTACCCCCAAAAAGAGTATGTACAGCTTCTACACTAACTATAGCAAGGAAGGACTATGTATAGCCCTTTAAATATCTATAGCATCAAATGTATGGGAAGGAAGGTGGCTAGAAGAGTGTAATGAAATATAGCATTCCACACTGACAGCTCCCAAGCAGAAAACTCCCCCCAGCTGGGTTGTCTTTGCTGCTCGTTTCAAAGTAAACTCTGTCTCCAATGTCTAAGGGTAAAAATGAGAGATTTCTCCTCCTTAGGCCTGTACTCTTGGATATATAGCCTTTTCCCAATCCTTTCTTCTGTGACAGTATTCTTTATACCAGCTTGTCCACTGCAGATGAGTTATACAAACTCATCTTTACTAGAGCTTAAGGGAAATCTGCATTGAAAATGATACGGAGCTGAGATAAATTTCAAACATAGTTTTGTACTATTCATCCATGTTTTGAGTTTTTGTTTGTTTGTTGAGGATGGGAGATGCAGTTGCATACCAACCTTATAAAATGCCACTACCTTGAGTGGATTTATTCTGTTCTACAAATCAACATTAATTGAAATTACCCCTTCCCTCCCCCAAGCCCGACACCTTCCTCTGGAATTTTTACCTGACCTTATTCCTCATGACTTCCTTTCCCATCTGCACCCCTGCCTACCCCTAATTTTGGATCTGTTGCTCTCAAATTAATACTATTATTTCCTGCCTGGGCCTCCTGAATCTGACAACTTATAGGATGCTGCCTCTGACCTACAGACTGGGAATTGGCCACTCTTTTTCATCCTTAGACTCTGGCCCTTTCTCTAAGCAATCTCTTGGCGCATGCCCACTAAACCCTTCAGAGAGAATCTTAGCCTTTTGCAGCAGACCACAATGTTTGAACTTTGTAATCCCTTATGATGATCCTGGGTGCAGGGAGTAGTCTCAGCATGCATTGTCATTACCAATTTTCAGGCTATAAAGCATGGATTTGCATGGATTGAATCCCCTCCCCATCCCCAAATGTCTTGGACTTCATGCTTTTGAAGAGACACTTCCCATCCCTCCTGCTATGATGCCCACATTTTCATAGTTTCCTAGATTTGGAGTTGGAAAATCCTTCAAAATTCCTCTAATTTAGTCTCCTTACTTTATATATAAGGACACTGGAGCCCAGAGGATAAAAGACTTGCCTAGGGTCCCAAAGCGAGGCTGGGATTCAAACCTAGGCTCTCTGGGGCCTAAATCCACCAAGGACAAATCCACAATTTTTCTGTTACTCCACGGCTGCCTCTAAAGCTCTTCCAATAGGTCTTTTCCATCAACACACAAAGTAGAGCTGGAGTGTCAGGAGACGGAGAATAGAGCCAAATATATCTGATGATTAAGACATAAAACAAAACCCACCATCACTGTGAAATATTAAAGTTGAAAAGATATGTCTGTCCCCTTGGAGACTGGAGTTCGTGAGCAAAGTGGTACAATTGCCATGAAATAAAGAAAACAGACAGGTTTCCAGTAACACTGATTGTGTCTAGACACAGAACAACTAAAAGCTGTTATCAGTCAGAACAGGGTTTGTCATCAATCTGTGAGGCAGGAAGGCCCAAAAGGGTTGGTGCCATGGGTGCCATTGCTATGCTGAACAGCTGCAACATCTGACCTGTCTCTAGGCCATGGTCAATTTAAGTTTTACCACAGTATATGCAGTCTCAGATTGACCCTCATCACCTAGTAAATAGTTTTCCATTGAATAAGTCAACCTAATATAATAATAGTAGATCATATTTGTTTGGTACTTAAAAAAACACTGCTTTCATGATGACTCCTTTGGAATGGATAGCACAAATGTTGTTTACCCCCATTTTACAGATGGGAATATTGAGAATCAAAGTATTTAAGAGACTTGGCCACTATCTCACCACTAGTGAATGTCAGAATGATGACTGGAAAACAGGTCCCCAAATTCCAAGGCTGCCCATCTCTTAACATGGAATATCGGCTGCAAATCCAAAAATTCAAGGTGAATTGGATGTTTGGCCCTTGAGTAACTCTGTGATCTTAGCTAAGTCATTTAGTCACTTTACCCTCAACCCACCACTGTAAAATGTAGATAATAATTCTTGACTCCTTGCTTCCTCACAGGGATAGCACGAAGTGACATAAATTCATAAGAAATCAATAGTTCTCCAAGATAAGCACTGTTTTAGTATTATTTTATTTGTATTTCTCAGATAAATCTTAATATTGTAACAATACAGTCATTGGCCAAGTGCCTTCTAACTCTTTATCTCTGAAATATAAAGATTTGTTTATATGACAGGGAACCTAATCAATTGATGCCATTTTATAACTTATCTCAAGCTCCTTCAGAGGCTTAACTCATCTATGTAGAATCAATCTATCAGTCTAACCTGGGCTAGCATTCCAACGCTGCATATATTCTTTTAGACATCTCTGCTTGGCCCACTGTGGAATTCCCCCACTCTTTTCTATGCTCAAGTCCACAATGTTACACCTTGGTGTCTACAAATGACCTTGCCTTCTACTTTACTGAAACAAGGCCATTCAATGTGAGCTCCCTCAAATTCCCTTCTTTTCACCTCAAAATTTTCCTCTACTTTAAAACATTTTCTTTTTCCTTCTTGTCTCAGAGGGAGACACGACTTTCCTCTTTCCCAAGTTCTAACCAAGTTCTGAATAATTTCTTTTAAGTGGCATCCAATATCTGAGATCCTGAACCAGATAGAGGAGCCTGGGTTTCAGTGCTTCTAGCAAACAAATAAGGTCTTTTACTTTTCAACTAAGGCAGAAAAAGAGCATTTCCATAGACAAATCAAAACACAAAAAGAAAATTCACTATGAAATCATGAATCTCCATTTCACACTGCATGATTTCTTAAGTACATATTAAATCCTACATATTAGTTTCAAAACTGTCCTGCTTTTTATTATCCCACTTTGGGAGGACAGCAGTACTCCAAACCCCTCTCCCCTTCTCAATTCTATCCTCCTTCCCCAATGAACTGGGAGAAAGAAAGAAGGGGAAAAAACCATTAAAACAAATAAGCATAGTCAAGCAAAGAGAATCCACACAGCAGCTAAAAACAATTGAAGTATACTGAAGCCAAAGATATCCATTGTATTTATGTGTTTTGCTTGTTTTCAATTTTTCCTAATGGTATTTTGACTCATATGGAATATCTATAGGTAATTAGGAAATATCTTAGGTAATTAATCTTTAATTAATGTTAATATTTAAATGTATATTTGCTAGAAAATGCAATATCTATTGGATTCTAGTTAAGTTCTCTGAGATAATTTGGGAAGAAGAGAGAGGGACCAGTGGGTTGTAACAGATATTAAAAATAAAGAGCGTCAATCAAATATTTAAACATATTTATGTGTATATATGTATGTATATGTATACATGTATGTCTTCTTCCTTGTTCTTTGTGTCTTAAAAGTTATATGAATATTGATTATTTAAACTGTTTTTTAAGAAAAAAATTCTCTGAGATATGTTTGCCATGCCTGATAATTTAATCTAACCAGGAAACAATTCCTAAGCTCGCTTAACAGACGCTTCCATTTGCCTGGTAGAATCTCCACAAATTTCAGGCATATTATCCAGAAGAAATTAACCAATAAATTTAACCTTATTAAAAACAATACTAATAATAATGACAACTCCTATTCATATAATGATTTCCTCAG
Organism: Phalanger gymnotis; assembly: GCA_028646595.1. Classification (NCBI taxonomy): domain Eukaryota; kingdom Metazoa; phylum Chordata; class Mammalia; order Diprotodontia; family Phalangeridae; genus Phalanger; species Phalanger gymnotis. The sequence continues at coordinate 129,698,507 of CM053624.1, forward strand.
ATCAATCCTGTGAGGTAAATAATGCAAATATTATCTTTATTTCATTTACTTATTTGATTACTGACTTATCTAGGGTCACAAAACTAGCTTGACTCAGAGCCAGGATCAAACCAATTCTTTTGCTGCTTACTCACATTACTCATAAATTAGATTGAGATTTGTCAGGGTGATATGAAGAATTATCATGAAACTATGGTTATTGTTGTTAATGGTGGTGGATTAATCAAAATCTGATCTTGCTTTGCAGATTTTCTGCTGGGCTGTCATTTATCCTTCTCAGCTTTAGCAGTTTAAAACTGCAAATGACTGACCAATTTAGATGGATGGCAATCTGACTTGCTTGCTATATGTAAAGGTAGTCCTCTGGTTTTACAAAATGAAAACAACTGAATGGTAGAGGCCAATTATCCTTCTTCTGTCTTTTCACGCAGTAATCTTTTCCCCTGCAGAAAGTTTAGACACTCTGATATTATGTTTAGCACTCTGATGTTATTACTATATATCAATACACAACAACTCATAATGTCAAATGTTATTAATACATTAAATTAGTACTGAAGACATGCATTATTTTCATCTTGGTTGTTACTTTGAGGTGAATTTTAACCACTTTTTTTCTAAACGTGAAACGAATGATTCCCCTTAGTTTAATAAAGGAAAAAAGTTATACGGTTAATCCCCATCAACTACAGACTTGCCTTTGCCCTAATTTTTCATTGTTTATCTTTACTCAGCATAAATCAGACTGTTCCTTTAGTCATTAAAATGGCATCATCAGATGTTGCAGTCTGCGACATAGTAGAAACAGCAAAGAACATAGAGTCAGGAGATCTGGATTTGAGGCTTAGCTAAGACACTTATTAGTTATTAGCTAAGACTTGGAAAAGTCACTTCAGCTTTTGGAGCCCAAGTTTCTCCATCTGTAAAATGGAATGAATAATATTTGTACGACCTGTCTCACATGATTGTTGTGAGGAAAGCATTTTTAAAAAACTTAATGAACTATATAATGAGTGGTTAGTTACCACTATATATCCTTTCTTCCTTTTATTGTTGTTTTTCAGTTCCTCTGGGATTTGCATCTTATTTTAGAAATATTACCACTCCATCCCAGTCATTCCAGAGACTAGAATCCTGATCCTAAAATCAAGTCTCTGTGGTTGAGTGCTTGATACCACTCAGCCTATGTACCTGGACCTCTCCGATTAACTTATGGTAGACCTCTACAACACTATGCTGTGACCTCCTACAGAGATGTTGCCAGACTTGGTACCAATCTCCATAATGTGCTTATTTCATGTTGTTTGTCCTCTCTTAACTATGTGTCCCACTGCTATCAGTTTCTGGGTCTTGGTCATCTCAAGTATGGCCAGTTCTGCTACTTGGTAAGCTCTTGGTCTAATAATTCATCTCTTTCCACAGTAAATGAAAGCAAATGCCACCCACCATTTCCAAATAACCAATTAGTCCTACCTGGTCTTAAGTATGAACCTAGACTCTGTATTAACAGATATTCATTCATTCAACCAAATTTTCTCTATCACGGGTCCCCTGTGTATGCCCGCTGTGCCAGCAGATTGATTCATAGCCTCAAGGTCCAAAGTTTTTGAATACTTTGTTTCTGTTTCCTGATTTCTTTTGGTTTTTATTCTTAGGGTTTAAGGGATTCAGTTTAAAATAATCAGATTTTAGATTAGAGCTGGCCTTGCCTGAGGCAGAATTGTGAAGTAAAGGAAATTTATCCTGTACCTAGAATTTAAATGTAATTTTTCTTCCTTTCTTATGAAGTTCCTTCCTACTCAGAGAAAGGCCTGCTTTAAGTAAAGCAGCATGCCTGTTTGAAAGAGAAATGAAGGGTTAAAAAAGAGAAATAGAAGTGATTTGTTAGTAACTGCAATAGCATTCAATTTGGAGCTATGTGAGAGAAATTACTCACTCTCCATATTTTCTAAGCTAGTGATCTGGTCCACTGGTAGACATGTATACAAAGAAGGTCAATAGAATGCATCAATGTATATGTTTTATATATATATATATATATGTATATATATACATGTATGTATGTATGTATGTATATATGTATATATATATAAAAAACCTTTTTTCTATATATGTGTGTATATGTAAATATATATATGTCCTAGATATAGATATATACCATTAACAGTACTTTTTCAATACAAAAAAAACTGGAGAAAAATGGATGCCCCTCAATTAGAGAATGTCTTAACAAATTATGATAAATGAATGTAATGACGCCTTTTTGGTCCATAAGAAACAAAAGATATGCAGTCAAAGAAATATTGGAAGACTTGCATCAACTGATGACAAGCAAAGGAAGTGGAACCAGTAGAACAATGTATATTATGATTATAATAATATAAATGAAAACAATACAAAAGGGCAGCCAAACTCTAAGTAATTGTAATAACTGATCTTGTCCTTGAAGAAACAGATGATGAGAAATACCTACCTCCTTTCAGTAGAGAGATAGGGGACTATTAAAGCTGAAGACACTAGCAGATGTGATTATTTTGTATTTTGTTTTTTGCTTAAATGTTGTTATTGTTGTGGTGGCGATATGGGGTGATTGTTACAAGGAAGTGTTCAATTGGAGGAGTATCTCTCCTTTCACTTAAATTGTCATTGTTTAAATCTTGCTTGATTTCTTCGAGGGATTACCGTAGATCTTGTGGCAAATCTATTAATTTCCTTGAGATTTTGTTTATAGAAGATATAGAACTATTCTCTTCTTCTGGGTTTGTGTCTTGATCATCCATGAATCCACATATTTTTTTCAGTGATGTTTTCTTCTGTTTACACCTTTCTTCTTGAATTGAGGTTTTGAATTGAGGAATTGAGGTCCTCCTTTGGTACTTAAGTGTATTATTTGGGATCTGGGCAAAGATCACTGTGCTCTTTAAGGACAGTATGCTATACAAAATGGCCTACCCAAGTATGGGGAAGTTTTTGCAAGACATCCATGGGGAAGTCTGTAAGAGTGGTCTGTGGTAGGGTGGTTTGATCTAAGGTACAAGTCTTGATCATTGCCCTCCTGGTACAAGCTCCACAGGCTTCTAATCAGAAGAGTGCTGGACCCAGCTCTAACCAGAAGCTACAGTCTCTAGGCATTCTTGGCAAGACAGTAGTCTTGGCTCCCATTTCCTTGCTCCCCTCCCCCCAGATGCAGCTTCAGGCTCTAAGCTTGCCCCTGATGAAGTCAAGGAAGCTAGAAGCTGGAAGGCTTCTATCACTACCAAGGATTCAGTTTTATGGCCCCACCTTTTCTCTACTGTATATAGGCTTCTGGCTATGAACCTGGGCTGGCAAAATACATTTACTATCTATTAATCAATAAGCATTTATTTAATGCCTACTAGGTACCAGACACTATGCTAAGCACTTCACTAGAGTTGCTCTTTGATTTCTTAACCACATTTTGATCCAATGCTTTTCTCTTTTAAACCCTTGCTGGAATAGTTGTGAGAGAACTGAGTTAGTCTCCTTGCACTCACTCTGCCGTCTTGAAGAGATGAACTAGTTTTCCTACACACCTATAAAAATGGTTTAATTTACTTTTATTTTTATCTCTAGTATAAAGAATCATTTGATCCTTTAGACAAGACCCTGTGCTGGTATGGACAGAATGGACAGAGAGCTAGCCCCATGCTTGAAGCTATGTGACCCTGGGCAAGGCACTTAACCTCTGTTTGTCTCAGTGTCCTCATCTGTAAAATGGGGTAATAAAAGCACCTACCTCCCCTAGTTGTTGTGAGGCTCAAATGAGATAATAATTATAAAGCTCTTAGTTCAGTGTCTGGCACATAGTAAGTACTACATAAATGTTGGCTGTCAATATTATTATTATTAGGTTTGGGTCTCCCCATCTCATCCAACCTGAAAGGGTAAGAGGATGGCCTGTTCCCACCACTTATTGGCACAAGAGCCTTGACCCTTTTTTTTTTCTAACCTGAGCCTATTTGCCCCTACCCAGGGAGCACGATGACCCTGAGTTTCTGGGGTTCAATGTTCCAATGACAAACTTAGCATGGACATCAAATCAATTTAACTGCCTTCATTTCAGAATTCCCAAGTTTGAATGATCCACCATCTTCAGCATCCTTGGTATGAGACTACAGGCCCACATTGTGATGATAATTTTTCATTTTGATACATAAGAAAATGCAAAATCATACTTATTTGCAAAATTGCTATCATCTGTCCAAGCCCACTTGTTTTACAGATAAAAAATTTGAGGCCTAGAGAATTTAAGCAAGTCAGTCACACAAATACCAAAGAGAGCCAAGATCAAGTAGAATTCAATTCAACCAACATGCATTAAGCTCCTAGCGTATGTGAGGTACTATGCAAGGCAATAGGGACATAAGGATGAAAATTAAGACAATTACTTCTGGGAACAATGACTGTTATATACACAGATTAGGGTGGTACCAGATTAAACATGCTAGGAATGGATTGCTCTGGGAAAATTTGAAGAGGAAAAAGGAACTTTCAGATTTAGGGTGGTGCTAAAGGAATTATAAAAGAAGGCTTAATGGAGGAGCCACTGCTTGAACCAGACCTGAATGAAAAGAAGGATTTTAACAAGTAGAAACGAGGACAGAATGTTGTAAGCACAGGCAATAAATACCCTATGAGAAAGCACAAGGAGTACATGTCAAGAATCAAGGCAGAGCTAATTGAAGTTATGAAGGAGAATACAAGTGAAATCAGTATGGAAAGGGAAGGTTAGTGTCAGATTGTGGGGGGGGGCTTTAAATGACAAACTACAGAATTTGCATTTTATCATATAGGCATTAGGGAGCCACTAAAGATTTTTTAGCAGTGGGATGACATGATCAGACCTGACCTATGCATCAGGAAGCTTTTCATGGCCATGTGTATATTCAATTAAGCAAGCCTCTATTAAGAACACTCATTAGGGATATGTACAAAGACAAAGTGAAAACTAATCCCTGCCCTTGACAAGCTTGAACTCTATTAAAGGGACACCCTATGAAATCAGATAAGTAAATATAAGACAATTTGAGGACGGAGAGAGAGCTCTAACAACTAGGGAGAATCAGGGAAGGCTTCCCTTACGAGGTGGCACTTTTAAAAAATTTATATAAAAGAGTATTTCTGTTCACTTTAAATATATTTGAAGTTCTTGCAAGAAGAAATTGCAAAGAAGTCTAGATTAGAGAGAACAAACTTGAAGCAAGGAAGCCATTTAGGAAGCTATTACAATTGTCCAGGTAACAGGTAACACAGATATGAAATAGGGTTGTCACATACTAGCTATGTGACCCTGGGAAAGTCTCTGTCTGCCTCAGTTTCCACATCTGTAAAATGAGGGGAAATAATAGTCCCTACCTTCCAGGGTTATTATGAGGATAAAATGAAAAATATTTGTGAAGCACTTAGCAAACCTTAAAGCACTATATAAATGCTAGTTTATTATTACTGTTCAATGTTGCAGAAAGGTCAAAGAGGATGAAGAATGAGACAAGGCCATTTGGTAATTAAGGTTACTGGTGACCTTGGAAGGAAAGGTTAATTTGCATAAATATGCCTAGAGATTAAGAGGAATAAATAATAGTAATGCTTTCCCCATTGTGTGCTAGCACGCCTGAGCATACCTGTCACATGCCTATGTTCACTAGAATGGCAGCATCAGGAACCAGCTTGCAGGTAGTTAAGGAGTGTTGATGGGAGCATGTTGAAACTGCAAGTGTTGACTGCATTCTAGAATGTGGTCTGGTGGTGAATTAAAAGAGCACTGCTTTTGGAAGCTCCTTCTGGGCAGGAACTATTTGTCTTTTTTTTTCATATCACTAGCACTTAATAAAGATTTGTTGATTGATTGATCAGAGTCAAAAGATCTTCATTAAAATCCTGCTTCTGACGTTTGCTGCCTGTATGACTGTGAGCAAGTGACTTAGCTTACCTGGGTCCCAGTTTCTTCATTTATAAAACAAGGGGGTCGAACTAAATGGTCTCTAAAATCCCTTCCAGCCCTGGATCTATGATTCTAGGATCCCTAGCCCAATGTAAATCAACAACTTGAGCTAAAGCCAGAGTCAGGAGATGAGAATTGTGTTTGTTTGTTTGGAGCAGAGGGGATTGGGGCAACTTTAGCATGGCAGCTGAGGGGTATAGTAGATAGAACACTGGACCTGGACTCAGGAAACTGTGACATAGAATCAAACTTTAGATACTTACTAGCTGTACAACTCTGGAAAAATCTTTAAATTTCTATGTCTCAATTTCCTCATCTATGATAAAATGGGGATAATAATAGCACCTTCCTCATAGGGTTGTTGTGAAGATCAAATGAAAAAAAAATATTTGTAAAGCACTATTGCCTGGCACATACATAATAGGTATTTAACAAGGGCTCTTTTTCTTCTTTCTTTCCTTCTTTCTTCTCTTCCTTTATTCTTTCTTTTTCCCTTCTTTTCTCCTTCCCTTTCTTCTTTTTCTTCTTCCTTCCCTTCTTTTTCTTCCTTTCCTTCCTCCTTTTGTCCTTTCTTTTCTCCTTCCCTTTCTTTCTTCCTTTCTTCTTTCCTTTTCTTCCTTTCCTTCCTTCCTTCTTTTGTCCTTTCTTTTCTCCTTATCTTTCTTTCTTCTTTCCTTTTCTTCCTTTCCTTCCTTCCTTCTTTTGTCCTTTCTTTTCTCCTTCCCTTTCTTTCTTCCTTTCTTCTTTCCTCTTTTCCTTTTCCTTCCTTCCTTCCTTCCTTTGTCCTTTCTTTTCTCCTTCCCTTTTTTCCTTCCTTTCTTCTCTCCCTTCCTCACTTCTTTCTTTGTAGACAATCGAGCAGGAGCCAGTAGAGATGAAGAAATTGACATGGGAGAATGATGGCAAGCTCCCAGAGGAGACAAGAAGCAATAGGATGAAGGGCAGGAGGGGAGGAATTGGTCTTGGCAATGAGGGTTAACTCATACACTGAGACTATAGAGATTGCTGTCTGCCTGATAGGAGCCTGCACATTCAACTAGTGTGGGAAAACCTTTGAATCCTTTATTTGACAGTGCAACCTTAGTAAAGCCTCCATCAGTGAGGCTATAAGGCCTAACAAATCCAACCAGCTGGGAATCTAGCTGAGAGCCAGTGCTGGCCCTGATAGTGTTTCAATTTATATTTATATCTGTACACGCCTCTTCCATCAAAATATGCCACATGCAACTAAAAGATGTTGAATCAAATATTAATGCCTGAGATATCTAGTCATTTTGGTAATGCCTTCAACCTTCTTTTCAAAGGTTTTTTAATGCATTCTTGTAATTTTATTTTGGTACACTGCTATCAGCAAATATCAATTTCTCACTGGTATCACTAAGGTTTGTTAACAGAAGGTCTGCTGCTAACTCCCCGGTGGCAGAGTCAGCCTCAGTGTCTCAGACACTCTCAGAAATACCCTTGTCTTTGTAGACACGGCGGCACTTGAATACTGGTGAGCAGAAATAGATACATTTTCTAGATTCGTCCCTGTTTGCCCTTGGAGGTGACTTTGTAACATTGCTAACCCCAATTCAGAATGACTGGGGAGTGATTTACATAGAGAGTAACCTCCTCCAATATTTCTAGGGAAAAGAAGTATTCTCTAATGCAAATACTGAGCATCACAAGTCAATAATGAATGAGCGAATGAATGAAGAAATAAGCATTTATTAAGCACCTACTCTGTTCCTGCTATGTCACATATTGGGTAAACAAAGAAAAAAGTGAGACAGTCCCTGCCCTCAAAGAGTTAAGATTCTAATAGGGAAATGTCATATGTGGAAGGGAGTGGGTTCCACAATGGGATTTTAGTCTGAGGAGTCAATCTGCCAGCCTACATAGCCATGACTGGAGCCAACCAGACTGGACTATTTACCATGACAGAGAAATATCCATCACTTTCTCAACTTCATACTTTTGCTCATAAGATTCCCTAAAATGCCCTTTCCAGTTCTGATCTTTTGAAATACTACATTTTCTTCAAAGTCTAGTTCAAATGTGATATTCTCCATTAAGCCTGTCCTGATTGCCCCAGCTGAAAGAGAACTCTTCCTCCTCTGAACTTGTTGTATTTTGTTTCTCCCATTCTTTTGACATTCGGAGCCAAACTCCTAGTCAGTTAGTCAGCAAGCATTTGCCACATGCCTCCTATGTGCCAGGCAGTGTGCTAAGGTGGTGATACAAAGAAAGACAAAACATAAGTTTCTGCCCTCAAGGAGCTCACAGTCTCATGGGGAAGACAACATGCAAACAATATATACAGGATAAACTGGAGGTGATCACAGAGGGAAGACCCTCGCATTGGGGTGTAGGGAGAATCAAGAAAATTTTCCTGTAAAAGGCAGGATTTTAGCTGAGACTTGAAGGAAGCCAGGAGGCAGAGAAGAGGAAGGAGAATTTGAAGCATAGGGGACAGCCAAAAATTCACAGTCAGGAGATGGCTGGTCCTGTATGAGAAATAACAAGAAGGTCAGTGTCACTAGATAGAATACGTGCAGTACATATGAAGAGTGGAAAAATAAGGGAGGGGGGCAAGTCATGAAGGGTTTTGAATGCCAAACAGAGGATTTTATATTTGATTTTGGAAGTGATAAGGAGCCACTGGAGCTGATTGAATAAGGGGATGGCACGGTCAGACCCGCCCTTTAGGAAGATCAATTTGACATCTGAATGGTAAATGGACAGGAGTGGAGAGAGACTTGAGGCAGAAATGCCAATCAGAATAGTCAAATCATAAGGTAAGAAGGACCTTCACCAGGCTGCTGGCAGTGTCAAAAAAAATAAGGGTTCCTAGGAAAAAAGTAAAGCCTACTCACTTCTCAACCACTGGCAATCTGACTTCCAACCTCATCATTCATCTGAAACTGCTCCCTCTAGCATTATCAAAGATTTCTCTCTTGCCAAATCCAATACTTTTTTTTTCTCAATGCACATCCTTCTTGACCTCTCTGGAGTATCTGATACTCTTGGTCATCTCCTCCTGGATGTACTCTTGTCTCTGGCCTTTTGTGACATTGTTCTCTCTTGGTTTTCCTCCTACATATCTGAACATTCCTTCTCAGACTGTTTCTCTGATCATAATCTATATCTTGCCCCATTTTAGTGGTTCATCCAAGGCTCTGTTTTAGACCCCCTTTTCCTCAAACTTAAAAAAAATGATGAATAAAACAAGAAAATTTTGTCTATGGCAACATATACTTTATTTACTATGTCATGTTTATCAGTTATTCTTTAAAATAATAAAATTTGTGAAATCAGTATCATTACCACTCAGCATATGATGAAACTAAAGCACCAGACAAGATTACACAGTGAGTCACTGATAAAAATTAGACTGAAGCTGGTAGAACCACCTAGTAATGTAGAAAGTAGGGTGGAATAGTGGAAAGAATACTAAATTTTAAGTCAGACAGCCTAGGTTTAAATCTCAGTTCTTCTACTTAATAGTTCTAGGATCATGAATAAGTTATATAACCTCTCTATTCTCAATTCCCTCATCTGTAAGAGGAGAACATTGTATTAGATGAAATCTAATGTCCTTAGCTCCAAATCCTTTATTCCTAAAAGGGTAAGAATTAATGATCTTCAAATGATATGGCTAAGTCAAGATTACATAAACTACAATCAGACCTATTACTTTTATATCGGTAGCCTGAGTTCACTTTGTTAGCATCTCAAAGGAAAAGTCTCTATGAGGAAGAATCTCTGCAGAAAGAATCTCTATGAGATTGATTGATGGGTCATACTTAAAGATAATATGCTATATTGGAAAGAGTCTCAAACTTGGAGTCAGAAGGCCTGGATTCAAGTCCTAACTTTTATACCTACTAGCTATGGGACCTTTTAATCTCCTTAAGAGTCAGTTTTCTCATCTATGAAATGGGAATAACAATATGTAATTTCCTTGAGAGCAAAGACTGCCTTTGCTATTACATTTGTATTCCTGTTGCTTCACACAGTTCTTGGAATATACATACTTAATAAATGTTTTTTTTCATTCATTCATTCACACTGCTACTATTTATCCTTAGTATCATTATGAGAAAGTATATATTTGTGAAAAGCTCCATATAAATGTCAATTATCTCTGACATCTATATTTTATGTGACTTGTTGGGAGTTTTGTGTAAAAGAGATGAATTTGACTTGTCACATCAGGTCTGAAGATGGGTTATTCAGAGAGATATTACTAAGCAAAATTGGGAAGCAAGGGAAATCTTTCATAACTTCCCACCTCCCCATCAACTGTATTTTTTCCTCCTCCCTCTCTATCCCTAGAGTAGATCTTCATCTCTCCCAAGATAATTCTGTACCATCTCTGTGGATCACTGCTAATTACCTCACTGCAGATACAGTCTAAAGATGACTGTATTTCTTTCAAGACTCTCTGAAAGCCCCCAAAGTCTTTAGGACTCAATGGAGTGCAGTTAAATTATGGGGAAGGAGGGGAAGGAAGGGAAGAAAGCATATTTTGGAGTAAAGTGGCCCTAAAATGGTACTATGACACTACTAGATGACTGCCCTTTGTACCTGCCTGTAGGAATAGCTCTGGTTGTTGAATTAGAGTGACTTTTCTGAGTCTCTCAAGAACTGAAGGATAATAGTTGATCATTATTCAATGTACCAATAGGGTCTTGCTTGTAGATAGCAATTATTTTATTCCAAACTTGGGAAACCTCTCAATGTGAAATTCCAATACTAATAACATAGACTATAAGACTTATGTGGTTTGGACTGGTCATTTATCTCATCTCTTTTGTACTATTAGACACTAAAAGACAAACAAGGAAGAGTCAAATTGCTGAAAATTTTAATTCACATTAAAAATACAGTTTATCCTTGTTATTCATGGATTGTGTATTTGTGAATTTGCCTACTTATTAAAATTTATTTGTAATCCCCAAATTATCATGGCACTTTTGGGATTATTTGTGGATATGTGAAGAGTGGCAAAAAATTTGAGTCATCAGATGTATATGTTCTCAGCTGAGGTTGAGCAATGCAACATTCTGCCAATTCCTGTCTCAGCTTTCATATTTTAAGCAAGTATCATTTTTCACCACCTATTTAGTGCCTCATTTCTTTCATTTTTGTGCCTTTGGTTGGTGATTTTGCTGTTTAAAATGGCCTCCACAAGTAGTACTGAAGTACTGTCTAGCGTTCCTATGCACAAGAAGGCTGTTGTTATGTGCCTTATGGACAAAATCCATGTGTTAAATAAGCTTCATTCAGGCATGAGTTATAATGCTGTTGGCTGTGACTTCAATGTTAATGAATCAACAATATGGTACGTCCAGAAAAAAGAAAAGGAAATTCACTGATCTGTACATGAGGCTCCTCCAGAAAGTGCTAAAGTAAACATGCTTACCAGAGGCTCACTGGAACTTAACTCCGTATTTCCCCTAGGAGCAATGGTGCAGTATCCACTAATTCGGTGTTCGCAGTGACTCTATAGAACATAACTAAGGCAAACTATAAGAATTGACTGTAATAGTAATCTTATACCAGTGAGAGGAACAGCTTTTGAGAATGCAGGAATGCTTCTTTATTAGGATTGTCTTTGTCATATTAAGTTCTGTCTTGTTCTGTCTTGATTCTCTTCTTGTCTATCAGACTGTTCCTTCTCAGGTCCTTTCTTGCTCATTTCCTGCTGCATTCTCATCTATATCATGACCTCAAACCATAGATGTCCCAAGGGCTCTGTCTTGAGTCCTCTTCTGTGCTCCCTCTGTACTACTTCACTTGGTGATCTCATTAGTTCCCATGGGTCTTTATGCTGAGGATTCTCATATCTACCTATCCTGCCCTAACCTCCAGCTGACCTCCAGTCACACATCATAAACTGCCTTTTTGACCTTGAACTAGATTTCCAATAGACATCCAAAACTCAACATGTCCAAAAGGCAATTCATTATCTTTCTTCCTCAACCATCCCCTCCAAACTTCCCTATTAAAACCAAGGGTAATACCATCCTCCCAGCCTCCTAATATCACAACCTAGGTGCCATCCTTGACTCCTCATTATCTCTCACTCAACATATCCAATCTATTGCCAAGCCCTCTTAATTTCACTTTTGCAACATCTCTCAAAAAACAACTCCTTCTCTCCTCTGATACTGCCACTACCCTGGTACTGGCCTTCATCACCTCATGTTTGGAATATTGCAATAGTCTACTCTAGGTCTACCTATTTCAAATCTATCCCTACTCCACTGCATTTCCATTCAGCCAACAAAGTGCTTTTCTTAAAGCTCAGATCTGACCATGTCACCCCTATATTCAGTAGATGCCAGTGGCTCCTTATCACCTCCAGGATTGAATACAAAATCCTATTTGGCATTCAAAACCTTTCATAAACGCTTCCTCTTTCCTACCTTTTCAGTCTTCTTATTCCATACTCCCCATCACACATTCTTTAATCCAGTAACATTGGCCACCTTTCTATTCCATGAACAAGATACTCCTTTCCTCAGCTATAGCTGCCCCTCATTCCTGGAATGTTCTCCTTTCTCATTTTTGCCTCTTGGCTTCCTTCTAGTCTCAACTAGAATTCCACCTTCAAAAGTAAGCCTTTCCCAATCTCTCTTAATTCTGGTGCCTTCACTCTGTTATTTCTTGTTTATCCTGTTTATAGTTTGTATATAATTTGTTTGCCTGTTGCCTCTTCTATTAGATTGTAAGCTCTTTGAGGGCAAGGACTATCTTTTGCTTCTTTTTGTATCCCTAGCATTTATCCCAATATCTGGCACATAGCAGACATTTAGTAAATGCTTATTGACTAACTAATAATAATTTCTCTTTTAACTCCAAGTAGATGATTGAGAGAAAATCGTGAGAAACCTAATAGCAAACCCAAACCCACTTCTCTGCTCCTACTTCTGCTCAGGCAAGGCACTTAACCTCTCTGGGCCTTGGTTTCTTCATCTATAAAATAAAATGGTTGGGCCATTGATTCCTTTTAGCTCTAAATATCCCATGAATCCTATTTCTACCAGTTCTGTGAAGAGATGGGGGAGGGGGGAGTATTTATCGCAACTCTTGTGTAAACTCTGGGAGGCTGACTTTATGTCCTAAGATTTTTGCCATTGACCTGAGAGCACTTGGAAACTAAAATAAGTGAATTTGTGCTTGAAGTCTGAACACAAAAGCCAAGCAATTTTTTTTCCTTTTTCTTGATTCTATTTTATTCCAGAGTTCATTAAGTCAGAAACTCTCATCTGGGACAAGGAGGTTGTGACCCATCTCACCCAATCCACATTTCCTCAGGATAGTTTGGCCTTCCAAGGGCACCATAAACCAAAAGGCCTAGAGTCATTTTAGTTAGGTTGGGCCTCAGGTTACTATGCTTTATTTGATTCTTCTGCTAGACACAGGTTATTTATTCTAGTGTCTCTTTGTATGTGTCTATGTGAGTATGTGTATCTTTAGAAATGTGTATATATATATATATATATATAGTATGCATATATTTCTGTATGTATGTATATGGAGAGAGATGGAAAGAGAGAAAGAAAGAGAGAGAAAGAGAGAGAGAGAGAGAGAGAGAGAGAGAGAGAGAGAGAGAGAGAGATTATTTTAATGTTAGCTTCTTTTCTTAAGTTACCTTTCTCTGGAATTCCAGCCAATATTAACACAAGAAATGCAAGTTTTGCATTCCTTTTAAATTTTGGACAAATTCACAAAATAATAAAATATCACCATCTAATTTGTACTTCATATGAAAAATCAGCTATTTTATCCATGGTTTTGGCCATTGTTAGGAAATAAATTCCCTTGCTGATGTCATTAGTGCATCCTTCCCTTCCTCCTCCCAACCCCCCATCAGTGACAAGACTGTACCCAGCACTCTTTATCTGGAGCCGAAATGAAAATGTAGCATTATTTTATCCAAGATTTTAAATGTCTGGAGATATTGATCCAGGCTGCAAGCCTGCTCAGAAGGATGCTCTGCTTGCTTCATTGTGCCTAGATACAATCTAATAAGAGCTCACTGAATAATAAACAATGGTAGCCTACTGATTCTAAAAATTTAGATTGACAAGAATAATCCCCTCCCCAGCAAAGAGAGCCTAGCTAGTGCTTCCCATAAACCCATTACTGGCCACTCACCCATAAGCCAATAGACAATGTCGGATTATTGGAACTCTTAGCTTTAAGAGAAATTGCTTTCCTAAATTTGACCTCCCACACTAAATATAAAATATGGACCATCTGTAATGAAGGGATAGCAGCCCCAACAGCTATCATCTCTCCCAGGCAGAGGTTAGAAGGTTGATGCACATTGGTTCCAAAGGGATAGGGATGCTGATGACCTTTTGGCTTGAAAATGGTCACTCGGAGCTGTAATGTGAGAGAGAGGGGTCAGGTATTAGCCACTCAAGAGTCTCTGAAGCTGCATTCTTGTTAGGCTTTTACAGAAAGGAAACAAAAAACCCACAGAAGCAATATGGGAAAATAGCATCAAATCTCATTTACATACATGTGATACAGAGGAAAGGGTGAAACTGGATATACTCCCATTTAGAGGATACATCTCCACTTCCTTTAAAAAGAAAAAAAGAAAGAACAAACTAGTCATTTGAGATGTCAGACAGGGTATTTGTACAATGGAGAAATATTCTGTTTCCTTGTGACACCTTCAACAGGGCTTGACTGGCACCTCATTTTTGCCAATAACCTCCCTGCTGCAGGCCAAATGCATCTTCTCAGTCACATTAATTTAAGGAATGGCACATTATTTTAAAAATGCTATGTGTCTCCAGGAAATTACCACTGACTATTTTTTCTGTGTTCAAACTTAATTCCTTGTAAGTGACTTTGAGGACATGGAAAGGCTCAGAAAATAGTGAGCTTTGTGATCTGCAGCTTTTAGCAGAGAAAGGTTGCTGTGCAGATTCTGTGGAGGTCAGAGTATACTGAGGACAAAAACAAGGCAATGTCAGTGGGGGTATAGGTTCCAGCCTGCTAGGATGAGTCCAAGGTACAGAGTGTGATATGTTAATTTCCTATTAAAAAAAAACACAAAAGGTGTTTTCAGTAAATGTGGAATGCTCTAGGTACTCCTCAGACTCAGAAAGGTAAGCTAGAAATGAGTTTAAAACAAAAGTGGGGCAAAAGGAGGTGGGCATACTATGTCCAGACTTGAAAATGAAAAGTATTTGGGGAACTGAGCCTGATGAATTTTCAGGTAAAATGCTTGTTTTGTGCTATTCTAACTGCATCTTTGTCTCTCAAAAATAAGTCTCTTTTCTATTCACCAGCCTGTCAGACTGCTCTCCCTACCCATTTGGTTTAAGCATCCCAGTTTTCAATGCAGAAGTGTTTATAAAAATTAAACTTCGAAGAAAGAAGAAACAATTAATGGGTACTCCAGTTAGTAGCACCTTCATTGGTTTGGTATGAAAAAGAAAAATGACAGGGTAATATCGCCACTAGCAATTCCTAAGTCATGTGACTTTTTTTTTTTTGGCTGGATCAATGCTGGTTGCCAGGCAACACGCAAAGGGGAGGGGGGGATTGTTATGTTTTGATAAATCTCTTTTTTTATATATTATATTATGGATTTCATGTTGATATTCTGGCTACAGTGACTTTAGAGTACTAAGAACCCATGTTATGTTCAGGAAGAATCAAGCTCATTTGGTTAGATGAACTTTTGTGCATAATAGATATGTTATATTTTAAATCCACTTGGTAATTGCATAGCAAACTTGTTTGTTTGTTTTTTTAAAAAAGATGGTCGAAAAACAACATTGATTGCTTTTATTCAGAACTTATTTATTAATGATATGTGTGTATATATTAACGTATTTATTGCCTATGCATCAGAGTTATGTCACTATCAAATATTAATGTTATCAATATTATAATAACAGCGTCTATTGATATAATTGAAGCTTGCTTTCCAGCAGGTGTCACTATGAATAATATTTCTGAAATACCAAAATCAATAATAAGAATATTAGAGGGGCATTATAGAATGTCAATAAAATGAAATCTACTTAAATGTTGTATATAAAATAAACTGGCTAAATATACCAAGCCATAATTTAAAATATATAAAATACAAGACAGAGCATGCATCACACAACACTCGGTGAATAAATACATCCCCCAAAATTATAGAATGAGACTGTTAAAGTGAATGAAAAGGGAATTTGGTGAATTTTTTTTATTCAAAGTCGAAGATCCTACTTATTGAAGGAATTAATAAGCATCTGTTTCTTTTGATGGGACATAAAATAGGTCACAGAAAATGCCGTGTATACGAGAAGTGAGCTAAGTGGTTCAAATAAATCCTATACTCATTTACCCTTGACTAAAAATGTCTGTTGTTGTGCCTAGTACTCACTCTTCCTTCATCTACCCTCTGAGTCAGGAGCCATTTTCATTTCTCCTCCATCTAGCAGTGTCAGGACCAGGGAGAGCAGCCTTCCAACTAAATACCAAGGCAGCATGTGAATACAGTTTCTCCATGTCTACGTAGAGGCAAATTGTCAAGGCAGTTGGGAGCAGTTACAGGGCTCTGCCTGTCCTGTGTTCTGGAGATCAATAAAGGACTTCAGTCTGCTGCTTTCCAGTGCTCCTAACAAAGAATGAGAGGCTGGCAAGCTTCCTTCTCCAAAAGAAAGAAAAAATGTAAATCTTAAAGGGACAAAAATATAGACTAAGATTACTGTTAAATGTTAGGAAGCTTGTTTTGTTCTTATTTGTTTTCCCTGCTTGGCAGGGCTGGCTGCACACAAAATAATGAAGTATAGAAGGAGTTTGAGTTTTTGTTTTGAGGAGATTTATTGTTGTTGTTGTTTTGTTGTTGCTACTGTTTGTTTGTTTGTTTGTTTGTTTTAGAGAAACAGAATAGCATAATATAGAGAAAGCTAGCCTCAGAGCAAGAAACTTCACATCCCACCTCTGACATAGAACAGCTTTAAGACCAATTCCCTAAGACTTTAATTTGCAGAGAAGGTGCTGACCTTCACTGTGAAAGGATGTTTCCTTATCTGGAAGTTTTCTATCCCAATGGAAACTCAGATCCTGTCCCTAACCCATGTAAGTTTTTATATAGGATCATGGGCTTTAGAGCTGGAAATGACCTTAGAGATCATCTGGCCTAATTATATCATTTTGCGGGGAAAGAAATTGAGACCTATGGAAATGAAATATCTTGCCCGAGGTCACAAAGCTAGTGAGTAGTACTCTTCCTCTCTCTTGTCTAGGTGATAAGCGCTCACATATTGTTCATTGGCTGCCCAGATTCCCTTTCTGCATCCCCTCAAAACGTAACTATCCTATGCTTTGTCATTTTAGGATCTTGGAAGGTAATTGATAGGTTAATCTGATCAAGTACACTGGAGTGTTAATGGTGGATAATGGCTTGATGTTTTATCCCCTCACAGGTAACACATTTGCATTTTAATCAGGCCTGCCTTTGAAGCCATAACCAAAAGGACTAATCAGTAGTGAGCATTTCATGGCAAGCCTGTGGTAGAGACATTTTGCCACCCTTCAGATCTCCAAAAGTGACTTAATCAGAATCACACATTTAGCTATTGACAGACCAGTAACTAGATTGCTATTTCTCATCTTATCTTGTCTTCAACATATCATATTTTTTTTTCCAAAATATTTTGGAAGAGGTGTTTGACATTGGAAATCATGGAATTTTACTCATTGAAAATGCCTATTGCTACACATAAACAATCCCTATTATCAGAAAATGTTAAGTTTGGGAAATGATTGTTTTACACTGTTCATGGAAATTACATTGTATTTATAGATATGTTGCTATCTGAAGAAAAATACAAAGGATCTACAGGATAGATTGAAATCAGTCAAGCTAAATTCTAATCTCAGTTCTGCCATGTGACCTTGGAGAAGTCATTTAATCTTTTTGTCACATTTTTTTCATCTTGACCCTACCTATGTCAATTCTAGCCATAATAGAACCCAAGCAAGATTTTTTGGCACATTCAAACTCCAGGTGCCTCCTATCTTCAGCCAAATCATACAAAACTCCATAGTTCTCAAATAAATCAATTTGAAGGTGATTGTATACATTATAAAAAGATTTATCCCACACTTGTATATGCACAATAGAGACCACAAAATAATTATTTTCTTGACATCTTCCCCCCTAAATCCCTTGAATCCTGAATCATAAATGATAGAGTCTCTTAGTACATTTGCCTATTGGTTCAATCCCACCCCAGCCTCAGGCTCTAATCCTGATCATCAGCAAAGGAATTATAAATAGTAGTAGGCCAGTTCAAAATTTGGATTTGTCTGAATTTTCTGATTCTTTTCTGGAAAGCCAGCATTATATGGGAACACAAAATGAAGAGATTCAATGGATAAATGAAAACTTCTTAAAGGCAGAAGGAAAAAAGTAACCAACATAAGATGAGGTCATAGAAGATACAATGAGGGCTACCTGAAAAGATTTATATCCAAATGATTGAGAAATTTTCAAAACTGATATATTTAATTAATAAAATTTTATCTGCTGAGAATTGTTGTATTAGACGCTACTATTATATTTGTCTTGACAATTATTAAGAATCAAACAGAGAAGGTGTCTAGCCATGAGATTAGGGTGTACTAGTTACTACTATTTATGTAGTGATTAAAGTCTTGAAAGCTTTGAAGGAGGCAGAACAGTGTAATGGAAGGAGAATGGATTTGGAATCAGAGGACCTGGGTTCAAAACCCAGCTCTGTTACTTCCCATGTATATGACCCTGGGCTTATCCCTTAACCTCTTTTTGTTTCTTCACATGTAAAATGAGAGGACTTGGATTAGATAATCTCAAAGGTCTTTTGTGGCTCTAAAGAGGGGGGAAGGGAAGAGAATAAGCATTTATATAGCACTTACTATTTGAAAGGCACTAAGCTAAATGCTTTTGCAAAGATCATGTGATTTTATCCTCACACCAATTCTGGGAGGTAGAAGCTATTATTATCCCTATTTTACAGTTGAAGAAACCGAGACAAACAGAGGTTAAGTGACTGTCCCAGGTTCACAGAGATAGTAGATGTCTAGGCTGGATCTAAACTCAAGTCTGGGCCCAGTACTCTAGCAACTACCAGCAACCCTCTAAATTCCATGACCTTATCAAGGTAGGTAATGCAAATGTTATTGCCGCAATTTTGTAGATGAAGATACTAAAGCCAGATAACTTACCCAGGATCACATACTAATTAGCATCATGGTCAGGATGTTAATCCAACAGTTTCCTGATTCTAGATCTAATGCCTCCCAGCCCTAATTCCCCCATCCCTCTGATGTTACAGGACTGGTATATCTCCAAGTTAATCCCTACTATCACATGTTGTTCTCCAGTATCCCAAAATTTCTCAGAAGATGAGATCATCTCCTGCTTGCACTTCCTCATCCCAGCTCAAGGATTTTACCAGCTACCCATTCCTCCACCATCACCACTGCCACCCCCACGGCCACCAATACCATCACCCAGTACTCTATGCCAGCCATACAGGAATTACCGTATTGGGGGTGGGGAATGAAGAGTAGTTTCTCCTCCAAGAAAGGTTGGAGACCCCTGGTGTAGGGCAATGCTTCCTTTTTGAAACTAAATAGATATTTTCTGTTAGAAAGATATTGCAATTTAAAAGTAGTTTCAGTAACATTATAAATCAAAATAGCTCCAGCCCCTGAATTTTACTACTACCTAGACTTTAAAGCACCATCTGCCAAAAAAAGTTTTAGGACAACTCAGATTGATTCAGCCCCAAACATTTGACATTTACTTCATTACTTACTGGACTACATTCTCTTTGAATAAATTCCCCACTGCTCTGGACTCTCCCCATGAAAATCTGTACAGTGAACTCCTAGTTTATTATGCCTACTTGAAAAGGGTAATTTAATAAGGCATCAGTACAAATACTTAATTGTGCAATGGCTATTGACAATGCCTTTAAACAGTTGCATATTTGCCAGATTTAGCTAATGGAAGTAGAATTGCCACTTAATGTCTCAGCTTGCACTGGTAGAAAATAAATTGTATCTGACAATCCTTTGGCTTTTAAAGGACATACTTAGATAATATTTACAGTCAAATTGATCTATTGTTGCATTTATGTTTTCTTGTGTTAAAAAGGGGGGGGTGGGGATCAGATGGATTCTAAGGGGCAATATTTTTTTATATCTGCTCCATCTGGGATGCTCTCACTGTACATGCCTAATTGAAGTCTGTGTCTAATATGATGCCAAAACATGCAATGGAAAGTGGAAAGTTCAGCCAGACAACCAGCTATTTGGCCTCTCGGGCCAAAATCTAGTTGCCTGCCTCTCTGGAGGATCTGGATCCTTGGCTAACTCTTTGACTTTTAATTTTAACTCACCCTGATGATTGGTGCCATGCAGATGTAACTTCAGTTATCTTTAGATCCCTATTGATCTTAAATACAGCATTGATCACATAGTACTACTCTCTCATTTAACCAGTAAACAAAATGAGACTCTTCACAACAGACTTGTCCAAGGTCATACAGATAGTAACAAAGCTGGAATTTGTTGTTGTCATTGTTGTTGTTCAGTTGCTCCAGTCATGTCTGACTTTTCACTACTCCATTTTCTTGGTAAAGATACTAGAGTGGTTTGCCACTTCCTCCTCCAGCTCATTTTACAGATGAGGAAACTGAGGCTTAAGTGACTTGCCTAGGGTCATATGGCTAGTGAGTATCTGAGGCCAGATTTGAACTCAGAAAGATATATCTTCATGACTTCGGGCAATGGAATTATGAGCATTAATTACTGTGATACTGTGTGTGTGCATTAAATAACATAATATCTTGGGGCAGGGACAGAATGATATATCCTTGAGGTATATCTATCTATGCTCTTCAAAGTAAATATAGCTCTTTGTATGTCTCAATAGAAAATGGAACTACATTGCTGTGCTTTTGAGTTCTTGCCGTTGTCTGTGTTTATAGTTCTCTTGTTTTCCTAATTGACACTGACTGCCTCTGGCTACTCTTCAAAACCTTGGAATTTGCTTCTTCTAATTTGCTGTAGCTGGGGAATGAATGAATGAATGAATGAATGAATGCATTCCTCTCTCAGGATAAAGTAATCACTTAATGTGCTTTCACTTGGTAATTAAGTAATTATCATTAAGTAATTAAGCCATTACACCAAATAATCACTTAATGTCTTGGCCCCAGAGTCAGGAAGACCTGAGTTCAAATTTTGCCCCTGACATAGATCTGTTGTGGGACCCAGGATAAGTCACTTTTCTTCATTTGAGATTTCTCTATACCAGGAGTAGGGAACCTGCAGCCTCGAGGCCACACACGGCCCTCTAGGTCCTCAAGTATGTCCCTTTGACTGAATCCAAACTTCACAGAACAAAAGTTTAGATTCAATCAAAGGGACACACTTGAGGACCTAGAGGGCCACATGTGGCCTTGAGGCCATAGGTTCCCCACCCCTCCTCTATACCAATGAAGTCACAAGTCCAGTCCCTATCATCTATGTGTCTATGTGGAAGACACTCTGATCATTGGCCAGAAGAGGTATTTTGATTTGGAAAGTCATAGAGTTGGTGATTGGAGCCATAGGGCAGTAGATTGACATACGTTTCCAGTAACTAAATTGGTACTGATATGACTACAGTTTCAGAACTGTAAGAAGGGTGGGGTGGGTCATGGAACTCAGACTACAACAAGTAAAAAGATGGTGAGGGGGAAGAAAGGAAATCATAGCTATAGCAGCCTGACATAATGGGTCACTTGTGAAGCCTTCACCAATTAGGACCTCAGGAATCAAAGCTGGTAGGAGTTTTGAAGTTGAAAGAGTTAAGTTCCCTAGGGTATGATCTTTGGTACAAATGGCAAGGGTGGCTGTAAAAATATGGTGGAGGGGGAAGAAAGTTGGATCACTAAGTGTGATGGGAGGAATATTTACCAAAGTTCCCACTCTATGGGCTAGGCCAGTTTTTTTCCTTTAACTTAATTGGCTCAAGAGACTAAAAGCTTAGGCTATTGACACTGCTTCCTAGTTGTCTGAGTGCACAAAGACATGAAGAGCTGTAGCTCCTCCCCGAAACTTGATCAGCAGACTGCCAAGAGCAAATCAGAAACAGGGGAGGCATACACAGCTGAATCAAAATGGTGTCCTCAATGTACGGCCTTGCCGAATGTCCTGTTTGTGATAAAGTTAAGTAAATAACCTTTCATTGAATGTTAGATGGACTAAAAGTATCTCATTTTATTCTACTCTTGAACCTAACCTACCAGGGGACTGGCCTGGTCAGCCCTGGCCCGTAATAAAAAGTTTGTTGGAAATGTATTTACCTCACCATTTCTTCAGTAGAATTGAAGAGGTTAAAGAAAAATGATGATGGTAGGGAACCATAGGTTTTTAGGGGTGCTTGAGACCCCAAAATACCTACACGCTGGGTCCTGCCAAAAGAATTCAACTCGAGCCTTCTCAGCCAAGGAAAAAGACAAAGTTTATTAATGATTCACCGTAATGGGTTGTCTTAGGAAATCCCACCCTTTGTGACTTCTGTTTTCACAAGCGGGCCAGATTCAATCTAAGCTGAGCTAGATTGAATCTGAGCACCTTCATGGAGGCAAGATGGAGATTATACACACAAAGATTGTGGGAGGGATTGAGGGGTGGTCTGGGGTGACTGGAGGAGGGGTTTAGGGAGGGACTTGAGGAGGAGTGTAAGGAGGACTGGGATGAGGTCAGACTCCAGGGTGTGAAATAGCTGGACAATAAAGGGCTAGGCTAGGTGGAGATTTGGACTTAATGATAATGTAAGGCTTATGGCCTTAGGGGAAGGCCCCATCTAGTTGGAAGACTCAAGGAGAGTTCAAATGGGTTCCCTGAGACTGTGCCCTCATCATTCTCCCCTTAAACAAATAGGACTCAAATTCTTTTGGGGTCCAAGGGGATTCCCACAGTCTAAACCCCATCAGAATGTAACCTCTGTTGAGGACAAGGAAAATTCTTCATTTCGTCTTTATATCTTCAGTGCTTAGTACAATGCCTTGCACATAGTAGGTGTTCGATAAGCACTGGTTGAATTGAAATGTTATATTTATTGATATGCTAACTGGTTAAATGTCTAATTTTGCTATTAGTTATGTAGGAACAACTGAATTTTTCAAAAAGTCTTCAACACTCCCTATGCATGAGGAAGGTATTGTACTAGCAATATTTTGGAATCATCTTTTTGACTGATACTTTCCTCTCAAACATCTCAGTAATACAAAGGAAATGCCATCACCCTATAGACTAAAGACTTTTGTAAACCTATTATTCTCCTATATCTCTTAATATTTTAATTGCTGCATGGCATTATAGGTAATGGGCAGGAGAACTTTAATTCAAATCTTGTTTTTGACACATAGTATGTGTATGTCTGTAGGAAAAGTCACTTAATCTCAGTGCTCCAGGAACCTAAGACCGTACACTCCAGAGAAGTAAGTCAACAATGTACATTGGTAGTAGGAGCTGCTACAGCCAAAGTTCCCTAAGTTGATGAAATACTAGTCCTTGGAGAAAAATGATTACAAGACTAATTTTCCACAAGAACAATTCAGTATAACAATATTTTCTCCTATCCTTATCAAAGAGAGATTGATAATAGTAGGCATTTATATAGCATTTTGAAGTTTATAAGCTGCTTACTGTGCCTCATAGAAACCCTGTGAGATAGGTAATATAGATATTATCTTTCCTATTTTACAGATGAGGAAACTGAGTCTTAGAATAAGAGATTTGCCCATGGCCAGATAGTTTTTAAGGGTCAACCATGATATTCAAAACTAGATCTTCTTTATTCCAGATCTACCATTCTGTCCACTAAACCATGTCACCTCTCTATTTATGAGGCCACTGACATTACCAAAGCCCAGTTACAAAATTATTGCAGGGATCCTGCTGCAGAGGCTGGCAAGAATAGCAGAAAGGAGGATACACGAGGCGCAGTGGTTTGCCATTAAGGAGTGGAGACAAGCCAACTGTTTAGTGAGTCTAAGACAAATCACAGAACATACTGAAGGAGGAAGGAGGAAAGATATTTATTAGGTTTGGCTCAAAAAAAGGTTTTGGATAGGACAATGATTTTCTCTTTCAGAGCAGGCAAAGGTAGACAATATCAGACTAATAGAAAAAATGCATTGTAGAGACATTATATGCCAAATTTTTTTAAAAATTGGAGAAAGAGAGGAAGGGAAAAAGAAATTCATGTGATAATGGCAGTGAGAAAAAGCTGTTCATAGAACTCTATGCTGTGCATATAGACAGGGGATCCTCTTACCTCTTATATAGAAATATATGCTAAGATTAAGAGCAATAGTGTAAAAATAAAGATGAAAAATGAATGCTGATCTGATAGTTCAGGGTGATTATAGTAAGTGGATATGATATTACATTGGCTACCGTAAAAGTAGAACAGTGAGTTTTCAGAAATATGAAGAGCAGACCAGAGAAGCTGGAGCAAGAGTCAATAAAGTTCAGTTCACTATGCTACAAATACTTAGGAAATAACCTTTTTGATTAAAAAAAAAACTATTGTGGAAAGTATAAAAACGGTCTGGAAGAAGTTAGGCTTAAACCTCCTTCACTCCACCTTTTAGTTTCCCTGTCTTCTGTCAAGATTCAACTTAAAGTCCATCTTTTTCTAGACCCACACCCATCCCTACCCCCTAGCTGCCAATTCCTCCTCTTTTAGAATACTTTCCATATGTATTTCTTGTGTGAATGAGTGAAGGTGTTTCTCCCTTAGAACATACAGTCATGAGAAGAGAGACTGTCTTTTACCTTTCTTTGTATGCCTAGTACTTAGGACAATGCCTGCCTGGCACAGAATAAGTACTTGGCTGATTCACTATTTATATACATATTCTCACTGTATCTATAGATCTATCTACAGACTTACAGATTCTATATGTAGTTCTACCTATATCCATATATAAATAGATAGATGGATAGATGGATATAACTAGTGTTTACTAGGAACTAGGTCCTTTCTCTTATTGACTCCATTTAACCTCTATACTTGAAGCAAGGCACTATCTTGCTCTCACCCCTGGGATTGCCCTAGGACTTTTACACTGATTTTGATAAGATCTATTCTAACCCTTTCCTAAGTTTTATTTGGAATGAAGATGTTAGTGACCTTAATACTTTTTAATGATTCATTGGAAATAATTACTTTTAATTTCTCATTACCAAGACTGGTTTTATCCTGCCACCTGAAGATTTGAACCTCTCTATACTATCTCCTAGTTGAATGGGCCTGAAGCACTCATCTCAGATGGAGGTGTGTGACATCACTATAAATACTGCTACATGACTCTAAATGTAGGCAAAGCCCATCTCTTCTATTGAATTGCTTTCTCCATTCTACAACCTGGTTTCTTTGTGTTTTTAATTTTTTTATTTATTTTAAGCATTCTTTTCAAAATTTTGAGTTTTGGATTCTTTTACTCCCTCCAGCCCCTCCTCTATCCAGTGAGAAGGCAAGGAATATATCATTCATGCACATGAAATCATGCAAAACATATTTTCATATTAGCCATGTTGCAAAAAAAGCAAGAAAAATAAGATAAAAAATAAAATAAGGGCAGCTAGGTGGCTCACTGAGTAGAGCACTGGCCCTGAAGTCAGGAGGACCTGAGTTCAAATCCAGCCTCAGACACTTGATACGCTTACTAGCTGTGTGACCTTGGGCAAGTCACTTAACCCCAATTACCCTATCTCCATCCTCCAAAAAAGAAAAACAAGAAAAAAGAAAGTGAAAAAATTATACCTCAGTTTATACTCAGAGTTCATCCATTCTTTCCCCAGAAGTAGTTACTCTTTTTTATCATGAGTCCTTAAGAATTATCTTGTATAATTATATTGATCAGAGTAGCTAAGTTGATTTCATAGTTGATCATCTTTACAATTATTATATACAATGTTCTCCTGGCTCTGCTTACTTCACTTTGCATCAGTTCACATAAGTCTTCCCAGGTTATTCTGAAACCATTCATCTCATCATTTATTGTAGAACAGCAATATTCCATCAGAATCATACACCTCTATTCATTCAGCCATTCTCCAATTCATGAGCATACCTTCAATTTCTAATTCTTTGCCACCACAAAAATAGTTGTTATGAATATTTTTGTACATGCAGGTGGGTTCTTTTCCTTTTTCACTGTTCTCTTTGGGATACAGACTTAGTAGTACTATTACTGAATCAAAGGGTATGCACAGTTCTATAGCCCTTTGGGCACAGTTCCAAATTGTTTTCCATAGTGGTTAGAAGGGTTCACAACTCCATCAACAACACATTAGTGTCTTTATTTTTCTATATCCATTCCAGCATTTGTCACTTTCCTTTCCTTTTTGTGTTAGCCAATCTGGTAGGTGTGAGGGGAATACCTCAGAGTTGTTTTAATTTGTATTTATCTATGATTTAGTTTGATTTAGAGCATTTTTTATATGACGATATATTGATTTCTTCTTCTGAAAACTGCCTATTCATATCATTTGACCATTTATCAATGGGGCTATGGCTCTTATTTTTCTGAATTTGACTCAGTTCCCTATATATTAGAGAAATGAAACCTTTATCAGAGAAACACTGTTTTAAAAAAAAAATCCCCTCTTCCTGCTTTCCTTCTAATTTTGGCTGCATTGTTTTTGTTTGTGCAAAAGTTTTTTTTTAATTTCAAGTAATAAAAATTATCCATTTTACTTCCCATGATCCTCTCTCTTTCTTGCATAGTCATAATATCTTCCCTTATCCATATATCCAACAAGTTTTGGTTTTGTTTGTGCAAAAGTTTTTTTTTTTAATTTCAAGTAATAAAAATTATCCATTTTACTTCCCATGATCCTCTCTCTTTCTTGTGTAGTCATAATATCTTCCCTTATCCATATATCCAACAAGTTAAATTCTCCACGGTCCCCTAATTTGCTTCTAATGTCACTCCTTGTGTCTAAACGATGTACTCATTTTGACCTTGTCTTGCTATCCAGTGTGAGATATTGGTCTATGCCTAGTTTCTGCCAAACCACTTTGCAGTTTTTCCAGCAATTTTTGCAGTGAGTTCTTGACCCCAAAAATTGGGCCTTTGGGTTTACCAAACACTAGATTACTATAGTAATTTATTACTATGTTTTGTGTGTCTAATCTTTTCCACTGATATACCACTCTATTTCTTAGCTAGTACAAAATTATTCTAATGATGACTACTTTGTAACAGAGTTTGAAATCTAGTACTGCTAGGCCACCTTCCTACACATTTTCCCTATCATTCCCTTGAGATTCTTTATCTTTTATTTTTCCAGATAAATTTTGTTATTTTTCTAACTCTATAAAATAATTCTTTCATATTTTGATTGGTATGGCACTGAATAAGTAAATCAATTTAGGTAGAAATGTCATTTTAAAAATAGTGGCTCAGCCTATCCTTAACCAATTAATATTATCTCCAGTTATTTTGATCTATCTTTATTTGAAAAGTATTTTATAATTGTGTTTATATAGTTCTTTGGTTTTTCTTGGTAGATAAACTCCTATCTGCAGTTATTTTAAATGGAATTTCTCTTTTTATCTCTTCCTAGTGGCTTTTGTTGGTAATATATGAAAATTGTGATAATTTAATTCTTAATTGTTTCAGCTAAGTTTTTAGTTGATTCTCTTGGGTTCTATAAGTATACCGGTAGATCATCTACAAAGAGTGGCAGTTTTTTTCCCTCTTTGCCTATTCTTATTCCTTCAATTTGTGTGTGTGTATGTGTGTGTGTGTGTGTGTGTGTGTGTGTGTGTATCTGTGTCTATGTGTAGCTATAACTAGCATTTCTAGTACAATATTAAATAATTGTGGTAATAATGGACATCTTTGCTTCACCCTGATCTTACTGAGAAGGTTTCTAGTTTATCTCTAATACAAATAATGCATACTCTTGGTTTTAGACAGACACTACTTATTTTAAGAAAAGTTCCATTTATTCTTATGCTTTCTAGTGTTTTAACAGGAATGACTATCATATTTTGTCTAAAGTTGTGTCTGCATCTATTGAGACAATCATATGATTTTTGTTGTTTTTGTTGCTGATATGGTCTATTATGCTTATAGTTTTTAATATTGAACTAGTCCTGCATTCCTGGTATAAATATCACCTGGTCATAGTGTATGATCTTAACCTGGTTTCTTTAAATAAAAGTTTCTTTTTTTCTCAATAAACCTCATTTGCTTACTTCAGAGTATCATTTTATGCAGTATGTAAAAAATTCCAAAGCATCAATAATACATATAATAGGATTATATAGAGATAGGAAGAGATAAGAAATGATCACAGGGTTTAGAGTAATAGCTGAGGGCTTCCGGGTGAACAGGATATTTGTAAGGTATGTCCATGAGTAGTGCAAATATTCATCAATTCTACAGGACTTTCTCTCCATCCTCATTCTTATGACATCTCTGTAACACTGGCACTGTTGACCAACCTACAACTGAACACTCTCTCCTTTCTAGATTTTCATGACACTTTTATCTCGTGGTTCCTTTCTTGCCTGTTTGACTATTCCTTTCCAGATTCCTTTGCTAGATTTTCATCCCTATCACATCCCTAACTCTTGGTGTGTCCCAAGGCTCTGTCCTGGGCTTTTTTTTATTGCTATGGGGTCTTCCATAGGTTTAATTATCATCCCTCTTCTAATGATTTCCAGATCCATATATCTAATCCTAGTCTGTCTCCTGAGCTTCAATCCAATATTATAAGCTATCTACTAGACATTTCAAATTGGTTGCCTTGTACATATCTCATGTCCAAAATAGAACTTAATATCTTCCATCTAAAATCTGTTTCTTTTCTATACTTCCCTATTCTGATTGAGAGTAATAATACATATCCAGTAACCCATGGTCATAACCTCAGTTTCATCCTCAACTCCTTATTCTCACTCAACCTACATATCTTATAAGTTGTCAAAATTGTCATTTCTACCTCTACAAAATCTCTCACATTTTTTTTCTCCATTTACACAGCCACTACTCTTATTCAGGCCTTCATCATCTCTCTCTTGGAATATAGAAATAGCCTATTAACTAGTTTACCTGCTTCAAGAAATGTTTCCCTACTCCAACATATCCTATATATCAGTGCCAAAAAGATCCTTCTAAAGGACAAATCAGACCATGTCGCTCCTCAACACAATAAATGATAGAGGTTCCCCATCAGCTCTAGGATCAAAAACAAACTCCTCTGTTTAACTAGCTTTCTCTCTGGTCTTCATACATCACTCTCCATCTCTCATTTCCACAATTTTGTACTGGGAGTCCCCCATTGTGTTGGTAAGCAAAATGGGCTCCTTAGCACTTAGTTCAACAAGTGCCCTTGAAGAGTTTGGCTTTTGTTTGTTTTGAGTAATTCAGTGTATTTCATTGAGTCTTACTAAGTGCTAAGCCCCAGGCTTTAACCCCTATTAGGTGTTAACCAAACCTATGTGGGTGTGGATTGGTAACTAAGGTGGGGCTAACTCAGGGGAGGGCCTAGTTTACAAATGAGTTTGAGTGATAGGTTTGGGACATCAGAGGCTCTTAGACCACATGGGTTTAAGTCACCTGTTTGTGATGATTTTAGGTCATGTGGGTGAGTCTCATGTGTGACTCAGCCCTGATGCTGAAAAAGATGTAAAACCAGGGGTTGGCCTTTTCTTCTTTGGAGCTCTTTCCCACAGCAGTGGTGGTGCCTGTGACTCTGGGCCAGCCCTTGTTCTGAGCTCCCGGGCTGAACCTAGATGTTGGTAACTGTGAATCTGTATTTGGTCTGTCTGTTGATGTTTGTAATTTGTTTGTAATTTGCTATGAAGTTCAGTGTGCTGGTCTCTTCCCCTGAACTAAGTGAATGATATTTGTGTGCTGAATTAAAGTAAGCTTGTCAACCCCTTAACCTTGCTTTCCTTAGTTAAGTAGATCAAAAGAACCTGTGCTGTTGCGGCATGCTGGTAGCATTCTTGTTGTTGGGTGTTCACCCCCACAACAGCTGCTAGCCGGATTGTTAAAACACCCATACCTAGAATTACCTTCCTCCTCATGTCCAGCTCTTAGAAAACCTAGTTTACTTCAAGACTTGGCTCAAGTGCCATCTTCTACATGAAGCCTTTCCTGATCTCGTTAGTGCCCCATTCATGTGTGGCACCATATATCATTGTACAGCCACTCAGGCTTAAGAGATGTGCCTCATGGAGAACTAACATATATTGGAAGCACACAGGTATAAATTAAGAACCCGAAAGTAAACACATCTGCGTCTTATCAGGACCAGCAGACTGTGGAATACAGGACTTCAGTGGAAGAAAATATAACCAAACCAAATATAAACCAAGGAAAAACAAATGTGATATTTCTATGTATAGGGAACAACATATTTCACTATAGAGGGAATTTCAAAATGGACTGATTAACTCACTAATGATGGCAAAACTTGATAAAGTACTTGCTTATTGCCCAAGTGCTATGCTATAAACCCCTTCACCATCCCAAAAAAGAGTCTCCTCAGATCCTAAGATTCTTTGATGACTCAGGAGGAAGATGTTCCAGAGCGCCTTCTGAGTCTTCCTTGACTGATTCCTTCTCAAGTATGGGGCCTCTGATAGGCCAGAAAACAGGTACTGGCATTCAGCTGAAGAAAAAAAAATGAAAGCTTCATTTATTGTATCTTCTCTTCTTAAAATGGTACATTCTGAATGAACTGTGAGGAAATATTCATCCTTAATATACTAAAGGGCATTTTTTCAATAATAGCACAAAAAAATCAAAAGCATCAAGTGTTTACATAATTGAATTGAACAAGTGTTATTAGATCAGTGGGAAAGGTTATCTTTTGTGATAGGAGGCAGTTCAGATAAGTAGTAAAAACTATTTCAAAATCCCAAAGAGCTCACATCTCTAGTCAAACTTCCATTCTGCAACCTAGAAATGCCCACTGGGATGATAACAATTTTCTCTCTTTCCTTCTGTTTTGTGAAAAACTAATAATAAATTTTTTTGAACCTTACAAGGAGTAATGAAAATCTACAGATTGGGGCCCCTGTAAACACAGTAAGCAGGGAAGGTTTATGAGGATTTAAAAAATTCCAAATGGGGATTGTTATAAGATTGCACAGAATGTCAGAGCTAGAAGGGACCTTTCGTGTACTTCAAACCTCTTCACTCTATAGATGAAGAAACTGAGACTCAGAAAGTTTTAGTGACTTGCCTAAGGGCACATAGCTTAACACAGTGCCTGACACATAGCAGGTGTTTCATAAACATTTATCTAATGACACCACAAGGACGGGAACCAACAATCTCATGACCCCAGTCCTATACTCTTTTCATTATAGCATTGGGAAATTACTTCATTTCTCTGAACATAGTTAGCTTACCTGCAGAATGCAAATAATAATAAATAATAATATTTGCACTCCCTACCTCACACGGTTTTTGTGAAGAAACTGCTTTTCATACAAATTTGTATACATACTTACGTATATATACATATATATTCTTATAAATCACTGTAAAATGGAATGAATGCTGGATTGAAGATCATAGGACCATATATGTCATACTGGAAAAGATTTTAGACATCATCTAATCCAGCCCACTCACTTTTCAGGAAGCCCTGAAGTGGTTAAGTAATTTCCCCAAGGTCACAAAGCTAATAACTGGCACAATTGAGATTCAAACCTAGGTTCTGCGACTCCAGATGCAACATAGTTTTATATGTACAGCCTTGAATCGCACCTCTACTACTTAGTACCTACTTCACAGGGTTGTAGGGAGGATCAAATGAGTTATTTATAAAGGAAAAAAAAGAGTTCTTAACACAATGCCTGGCACATAGTAGGCCCTTTATAAATGCTTACTCCCTTGCCTTATTTCTCTGCCTTTGGAAAAGTCACTTATTCTCTGGGCCTCAGTTTCCTCATCTGGAAAGTGAGGAGATAGAATTAGACAACCTCCAAGATTTAGATCTTCCAACTCTAAATCTATGGTCCTAATTAAAAATTATAATTATTATTGTTATATCATTAGGATGATTTTTTTATATCATTTCGTAAATAAGTCAGGTTAAAATCACAAAATCCCCCCCTTCCTTCAAAAAAATTGGAGTACCAAATAACTAGGTGATAAAAATTTAGGTAATGGTTCAAGTAGAATAAAAACAACATAGGAGGAAAGGGTTATGGCCAAAGCAGACAGTAGGATCTCTTCCCCTCTTGCATCAGTACTGACAATAGAGATATCAGTACTTCAAGGATCCATAATTTTCATGGGTACAGGTATTCCCTCCTTTACTAGAGTTTGCAAGTACTCTGCATGCTAGTAGATTGCCTTTTTTGTGATCTCCATTAGATTGCAATCTTCTTGAGGGCGGGGACTAGCTTTTGTGTCTTCTTGTCTCTTTAGCCATTAACATAGTGATGGCACATAGTAGGCATTTAATAAATGTTTACTGATCTATCAATTGAGAAAAAATTAATTCATTGCCAGCCTACCTAATGATAAATCTCTCCGAAGTTAAGTAAGCTAGGCCTCCTTTACTCAGTCTTTCCAGTATAGAAAAAATGCCAAAGTTTGCTCCCAAGGTGTCCTTAACACCATTAATGACATGTCAGAGGAGGATGCGAAGGGTGATAGCATAGACAGCGTAACTCATGTAAATTAGAAGTAGCATGATGGAAGGGGAAAGGGAAAACTGGCAATATGTTTTCAAAATCACCCAACTAAATGTTCCAAATTGATAGAATTAGAAAGTATGAAAGCTGAATGGGATCTTAGAGGTCATTCAGTCAGAGCATAGGGTCTATGACTTATGTCTAGAAAAGACCTTAGAAGACATCTGAAACTGAAGCTGAGAGGTTGATTAATTTGCCTAGGGTAAGTGGGAGTGTCTGACACAGGATGGAGCCTGGGTCTTCCTAATTCTAAGCCCAGTGCACAAGCCATTATGCCACACTATCTACCAGGCATCCTCCCCACAGATGAAAAAAACTGAGGTGCTTTGAGTTCAGTTGATAGAGCCAAGGTCACATAAATCATGGAGTTTTGACTGGAATCCAGGTATTATAGTTAGCCCATAGAGAAGTCACAACCTTCCCAGACCTCAGTTTCCTCATCTGTAAAATAAAAAGTTGGACTAAAAAGCCACTGATGTCCCCTCTAGTCTATGAACCTGAATGATAAAAGAGAGTCAAACAGTAGATTAGTAGTAACCAAAATCAAAAACTCAAAAACTATGACCCTTTTATTCCCTGATCTGAAAAATCTGATATTGGATGGTAGCCTAATGACAAGCCATTTAGGACTTATGTTTGAATTAAGAGCTATAGGATGTGGTTTCAAGGGTCAGCAAGAACTTACTGGCCAAATTCAGCCCCTGTTTTTATATGGCCCACCTCTTGTTTTTGTACTGAGCTGAGAATGGCAGGCAGTAATTTGCCAATCCCTGGGTTATATGAAAGATACTGACAATTATAGAGTAAAAAAAAGTTTGTTGAAATAAGAAGTGACAACCAACAACAGGCCCATTTAATCACACAAAACTCTAGACACCAGATTCTCAATGACTTTGGATGTGGCAAACCCAGTGTTAAGAAATGAGAATGTAGCATTCATTAAGTACTTAGTGTAGGATGGTATCTTGAGTTGAATGACCCAGGGCTCTCTGAGGCAAAAAGGGTTTGTTGCCCCTGGGGTCTGGACAGAAAAAAATGATATAGTTACATGTCTTTTACAAGGGAACCTTATGATACAGAGGCGCCCATAGGATGCGAAAAAAAAAAGCCAAGTTTTCTGATCAGCTGTGGGACTTTATCAGTAGCTCAAGGTAATGGCCATCTCATTTCACATTGCACAAAATACAATTAATGGGGAGTCAGGAGCCATGGGCAAGTGATACATATATCCTTTCATTTAGTGGGAGGAAAAAAACAGGGATTGAGATAGGTTTATCCCTGGACAACAGAAACTTAAGCAAAAAAAGGAAAACCTTAAAGTATGAACTGATTCCTGGGAAAGATGAATGAAAACAGAAAAGGGAAGTCCAAAATATGAGTAAATGACAATCAGACATATGTCATAAATATGAGTCAGTATAAGATTTGGCCTTTCAAGCAGGTTCAGAAGTCAATACCATAACTGCCATCCACCATAGGTTGTTATTGAGAAAAAAAAAATCAGTTCGACTCCTGGGATCGACTTGGTGCCTATATATTCCACTGCAGAAGCCACAAAACTGAAAGACGGACCATGTTTAATTCAAGACAAAATATATTATTGAACGCCAATTAAATATAGAGCCTCTGCAGCACAATTCCAAGTACCCACAATGATAGGATTACGGAATCCTGGAAGATTCATTCCTGGATAAGGGATTACAATAGTCAACATAAACTTGGACAAAGAAGAAAAGAGAGGATGGAGCTATTTGGAAAAGAGGGGTATATAAAAAATAGAGAGTTGGTTTGCAAATGATAGTCTTGGTGTTCCTGACATGTCAGTAGCAGAGATGGAAAAGACAATTACATGCTATGGTTAGAAGGAGAGAGAAAAGGGGTATGTGTAAAAGTGGTACTATCATGGTATCCCCAAATCCAAGAATCCCAGCTGAGGGTGAGGGGTAAAGGAATAAGAATTCATTAAGCACCTACTACGTGCTATATACTAAGCACTTTCTGATATTACCTCATTTGCTCATTTGATCTCAATAGAATCCTAATGATCCTAAGAACCAAGACTAGATGCTTTAGTAGATTCCAAGCTGCCCTGAGAGGTTAGAAGACCTCCATGCCTACCACTGAGAGCGTGCTGGAAAGACACACATGGATAACTGACAAATTACTTGGCTCATCCTTCCACATGATGAATCTCCTCACCCCCTTTTGAGTTTTCTTCCAGAAGTTTCTATCATGTCACCTGCTAGGAAAGAGTGTAGGTGTTTTTGGCCATTTCTGAATATTGGTAGAAGATGATTTTGTTGCTCAATTCACCTTTATCACTTAGGGTCATAGATATCAAGGTGTAAAAGGTCTTTTCGTACATTTTCATTTTACAGATGAGGAAACTGAGGCCCAGTGAGGCTAAGTGACTTGCCTAGGGACACAGATAGTAAGAAGCCTGGGTGGGATGTCAAACCAGATCCTCTTACTCCAAAACCAATGCTTTTTCTACTATATTATATTGTCTTCTTTAAACAGTTTATATAGTTTTACATCTTAAGTGCTTTTGTTCTTAGATTGGTGACCCATATAGTATGATAATAGAATAGTGTACTAGATAGGCACTCAGGCCAAAAACTCAGGCAAATAATAATTTTTAAAAGTAATTCTAATGTAAATGTAGACAACCATAAGGGATTACCCTTGGCTCTTCCCATGAAAAGAATGGGAATGGCCAATGGAAAATTACCACTGGGTCAAGTTCTGTCTCTGACACATACTAACTATATGACCCTGGACATTTAACCTCAGAGGTTCCCTGAGAGAAAAGGCAAGAACCAGTAGAAATGCTCTTGACCTAAGGCATGAGTATGTAACCTGGATCATGAACTTGTTTATTTATTTGTTATTTGTTTTTAATATATTTAAGTAACTATTTCAATTTCTCTTCAGGGAAAGCAAGACGTATCCAGATTTGAAAGAATATAAAACATATAGACTAAGTTAATTCCTTCATGTTATCATACAAAGATCTAAACAGCAATCCAGACATATGGCAATACACAGAAACAGGATACTTTAAAATGGTCAAGAAAGTCAAATGATCCTGTATTGTAGAAATCATAAGCCTCTAAAAAGGAATTAAGAGTGATTTATATTCCAGCCAACTTGATTAGATCAAAAGCTTAACTATAGCACATCCATCACAGATTGTAAGCTGAACGAAGACTCCTTTCCCAACCATACTAAATGGTGGTATCCCCCAATCTTCTATCTCATCCTCAGGCTTCTTTCCATATATTTTTTCTGTTGGTAACCTCATCCATTCTCATGGCTTTAATCATCACCCCATGAAGATGACTTTCCAGTCTACGTATCTAGCCTCAAAAATCTCCTGTTATCAGTCCTCCATCTCTAACTGCCTGCTGGACATCTCCTGAATGTCTCCACTTCAAATACAACATATCTAAAATTGGATTTACTTTCCCCCAAAAAATTTCCCCTGCTTCCAACTTCTCTATTTTTTTTTTACAGCACCACTATCCTTACAATCACCTCGGCCTTAAATTTTGGGTGCCATCTTCTGTTACATACTCTATATCCAATCAATGGCCAAGTCCTCTTGATTTTATTTCCAAAACATACCAAAAATGTAGGGTGCCCCTTCCCCCTTACTGGACCAGAATCCTAGTTCATGCCTACAACACCATTCTCTGACCTGGACTAATATAATAGCCTCTTAACCAGTGTATCTCTTTTGATTGACTGCTACATTACTGAAGAGAATTTCCCCTTCACTGTCAAGGTTCTAAGTGAACTAAATTTACCATATTTGATCCAATTCAACAAAATGTATAGAGTGATTCCTGGGACTGTCACTAGGCTCAGAACTCTATGATTAATCATAATCTAAAATTCTAAATTCTACAGAGAATAGCAAATTCAGCCTATGTGGAAGAAAGCACTCGGACCCAAAGTTTACCTGAATTGAACCCACTCCTCTGTGTCTTCCCCCGCCACTTAAAAGAAAATCAAGACCCAATTAAGTTTGTCAAAGCAAGATCATCAGAATATCCCCAGAAGGCAAAAGTACCAAACACCAAAGTATATAACTTTTAATCAAATTTTGAAAGTGTTTCCAAATTTAAAGGAGCCATTTCTACCTTAATGTTGGCTGACAGGATATGATTCAATTCAATAAGCATTTATTAAGCACTTACCTCCTACTAGTTACTCTGTTTAGGGTTTGTAATACAAAGACAAAAATAAAAATAATCTTGCCCCCCTAGGAGCTTACATTCTACCTTGCACCTACTGTATGTACAAACTTTGTGTGAAGCAATAAAAAGAAGCTGATGCAAACTGATTCACCCTGACAAGTTCTCTTCTGCCCATTTACAAATAGACGATCCAAAGTACAGAGAAATTTTGCCCAGGTTCAGGAAGCGCTGTTTCTACTTATTCAAAAAAATCGGCCAGAACACACTCGTTATCAAGTTTTCCTTTTCTTTGTCATATTAATAGTTGACTTTTCTAATATACGATATGGTTTTTAAAATACTTTCCAAATACATAACATTATCTCATGTGACTCTCACAACAACCTTGAGAAATAAGCATACATACATTTATTATTATTATTATTATATCAGAATAAAAAAAATTTCCAACTTGAAAGGGGCCTCAATGGCCATATGGTCCAATCCATACCTGAAGAATTTCTATTCCATCACATTACCCTACTGATCATCTATCCTGTGTTTTAAGACTTTCAAGAAGAGGGGATCCACTGACTCTCCAAGCAGCTTATTCTATTTTCCCTCACATCAAGCTTACATTTGCCTCTTTACAACTGCTATTCATTGTCCCTACCTCTACGGAGGCTAATGACCTTTCTTCTATCTGATAGCCTTTCAAGTGTTCAAAGATAGCTATTACATCTTTCCTGAACCTTTTCTTCTCCAGGCTAAATAAATATTCCCACTCCCTTCTGGTGGCCTTCACATGGCACAGACTCAAGGCCATTCACCTTTATGGTTGCCTTCCTTGGGATACTTACTCTCCAGTATATCAATCTCTTCCCTAAAATGTGGTGCTCAGAAATTATCACAATGTTCCAGATATCTTCTGACCATGGCAGAGCACACAACAGGAATATCATATCCTTAATTCTTAGAAGTTTTTTTTTATCTCCCAATACATTCCAAAATCAAATTATTTCTCTTTTTCAGTTGTTACATTGCACTTTTGACTCATATTGAGCTTGTGGTCCACTAAACCCACCGGTCCTTCTTCAGACAAACTGCTATCTGACCATGCCTTTCCCATCTTACACTTGTTGAGTCAATTTCTTGAACTCAAAACAGAAGACACTGAAAAAGATCATGAAAATGCCTATTTTATTTACTACAGGAAAACTAATGAGTAGAATGCTACTTCAGACTGATTCAGTAAGTAATTTTGACAAAGAACTTACCAGGAGGTTGTGAAGCTTCACTATTCGCACACCATTTTTTTTAATTGAGAGAATGGGTGAAAAGCTGTAACAAAGAGAAAAGAATAATCAACATGGAGTCCAAAGACATGTTCTAGTTCCAACTGTTGTTTACCTATTACAGAGATGAAATGACTAGCCCTAGTGTCACACAGGCCAGTAGGTGGCAAAGTAGATAGAGCACTGGATAGACTCATCTTCCTGAGTTCAAATGTGGCCTCAGACACTTCCTAGCTGTGACCCTGGGTAAGTCACTTCACCCTGTTTGAGTCAGTTTCTTCATCTGTAAAATGAGCTGGAGAAGGAAATGGCAAATCACTCCAGTATCTTTTCCAAGAAAACCCCAAATTGGGTCATGAAGAGTTGGAAACAACTGAAACAACTGAACAACAAATGTCACATAGCTAGTAAATCGCAAAGCAAGGGTTTAATACCAGATTTCCTGACTCCAGATATTGTCATCTTCTCACCACATCATAGCTACCTGTCGCAGTTATGTAATGCTGAGTTTATGCTCCAAAGGATTGCCAATTTCTTGTAGCCATCAATTGTATTTCAACTTCTTTAATTGCATGATCCAAAATTCTCCAGATAGTTTGCTACTAAGTGTAGGTTCTCAAAAGTCAATTTAACTTAGTAAGATTTTCCCACCATTCATGACTGGGCAGCATAAACATGCCCTCCTCCTCTTCCAAAGAGTTTTATATTAGAGTTCAGTGAGTCCTTTACTGATTTAACTTGTGTGTTATTGGTGATAGTATTTTTTGGTAGGGAGAACTACATTAATACTAAGAAGCAGCATGCATGGTACAGTGAATTAAAACGCTAGCCCTGGGTTCAAATCTTAACTTCAATACTTACTAGCTGTATGACCCTGAGTCAGTCACTTAAAATCTCTAAGCCTAAAGTTCTCTATTCATAAAAAAACGGATAATAATTATACCTCAAATGAGATAATGCTTCATAAAGTGCCTTGTTGACCTCAATGTGCTATATAAAGGTCAATTATGATTGTTATTTGAGGGAACCAGACACATAAAGAAAGTTGCATTCAAGTTTAGCATTATTTTTTAGCCTTGCATTTGGTGCATCAAAATATGCCCAGATTTCATCTGGGGGACAGGTAGTTCAAGTCCATTGAGCATATATACATTTACATTTTTAGCCTTTTTCTTTGAAGGTATGCTAGTGCCAGGCAAGAAGCAGAGAGATGAACTGGTCAGTGCCTATGGGAATAGAGGATGCTGTCTTCACAGCAGAAGCAGGCCTCCCTGATGCTATGTTCCAGGTAAATGTTCACTTTGAACTGATCTCTTCTGTCAGAAGAGGGAAGGTTTCCAGCTGGTCCATTTGCTGACCTGGTGAATTACTCTCATGTAAACAATGGAAACATCATGGAGAGACATTACTCTAGCTTTCTCCTTAAATACAAACCTTGACTGGGGTTACTGGGCATGCTCAGTTCTGACTGAATGAATCTTTTATTAGAGGATTTTTTAAAGGACAACAAAAGGAAAAGAAGAAAAAAGGAGAAGTTTTATGAAAGCAGTTGAACCTTAAAAGGGTTAAGGTAGATAGAGGGGCAAAGGTTGGGGGATGGGGTGAGGTTTGAGCCCTCCAGAAAGCATCACCTAAGTAAATCAGGCCAGATCTTAACTCGTCCTGCTCTTTTTTGATTCAACTATGATTTTCTTTATGGTGTTGAGCTTTTTGTTTCCTTCCTGTATCCCTGCTCCCTTCACCACCCCAGAATATCCTTGTGTTTCACCCTAACCAGTGTTCACTGAGTTAAGCAGACCCATGCCAGCCAGGGTTCCATTCTCTCACTCTGCTTCATTACAGGTCCAAATAAAGCAAGCAAAGATGTTCTGAGACAAACAAACCACTGCATTGAAATGTGCTTGCCTTCCACAAACCTAGCCCCAGGCTGAGTCCTAAAATGACTTGACTTCATAGGATCATATGAGCAAAAAAATAGAGTAGCTCCTCATTTATGATGTCATCACTCTTAGATGTTGCCTTCCTCAACAGAACATAAGTTTCCTGGGGGCAAGGACCGTTTCATTTTTGTCTTTGCGTCTCCAGAGCCTAGCACAAATTCCAAACACATGGTAGTCATTCTAAATGTTCCTTGTTGATTGATTCAAATCAACAAGGATTCATTACTTACTAAGTACTAGGCACTGTGTCAGGTATCAAACCCACTGGAGCCTGAGTTCAAATATTGGCTCTTCCACTTAAAACTCGTACAACTTTGGGCAAATGCCTTGCCTTTAAGATCACCTTCCACTTACATTTTAGATACAGAGATAGAGATAAGGAAGGTCATGGCACAGGATAGCTAGGTGGCTCAGTGGAGAGAGCACTGGGGTTGGAATCAGGAAGACTCATCTTCTTGAGTTCAAATCCCACCTCAAACACTTACTAGCTTTCTGACCCTGTAGAAGTCACTCAACCCTGTTTGTCTCAATTCCTCACCTGTAAAATAAGCTGGAGAAAGAAATGACAAAATACTCTAGTATCTTTGACAAGAAAACCCCAAAATGGGGTTTTTTAAGAATCAAACACAACTAAAACAACTCAACAACAAAAACAGAAACAGATATAGATATCAACATGGATGTATATTATATGTATGTATATATGCATGTATTCGTATGTGTATATATATATATACATAGAGATAGATTTAGATATGGAAATAGATTATATAGACATATCTTATATGTACA
The DNA here is from genome assembly GCA_028646595.1 of Phalanger gymnotis. NCBI lineage: Eukaryota > Metazoa > Chordata > Mammalia > Diprotodontia > Phalangeridae > Phalanger > Phalanger gymnotis. The sequence goes on from CM053624.1 coordinate 129,739,417, forward strand.
TATTTTCTTCATCTGTAAAATAAAGAGGTGGGACTATATAACCTCTAAAATCCCTTCCACCTCTACAATCTTATTGCGTAGTTATCCTTGGCATAAAAAATGCCATCCATTATTTATCTCTCATTAGAACATGGAGAGCCACAGAATTAGTGTTATTTGCATTACAGACGCCAATATTACGTCTACATTTTTTCCAGATGATTTGCCCAGAGTCACACAGCTGGTAAGTCTGAAGCAGGATTTGAAGTCAGATCTTATCGGATCTGTTGTTGTTCAGTCATTTTCACATGAGGTCACACAGCTAGCGACTGTCTGAGGTCATATTTGAACTCAGGTCCTCCTGACCCCAGGGCTGGTACTCTATCCACTGTACCACCTAACTGCCTGATATATAATAATGCATGTTAAATTGAATTGAATGACTTAACTAGGAGGAAGCAGTTCCAAATGTACCGTAGGGGGAGCTACATAGGAAAGTTGGTCTGGGATTTAAAGTTGGTCACCAGGTCTGTAACACATAGATAATTGAGAGATGGTAGTGAGTAGAAGAGTGACTACTCCCAATGCCACAATATTTCTATTGAAGCTGAAAGGTGCAAAATCTTCTTTTTGGTATTGGGCCTAAGCACAATTATGTCATGAACATATAAATCTGGAAAAGACCATGGCAGGTTTTTGTAACAAACAGGAGAAAGTAAGTGGACAAATGCAGTTATAAGGATCGAAAAACTTTTCTCAGGAAACAAATTGAGAAAATACACTTTCCTCCCTAATCTCTTTCCAGAGGTAAGGGAATATGGGCAGAGAATAGTCCGTATTCTTTCAGCCTTTGTTGATGTCTTGGTTGGATTTGCAGAACTGACTTGTTTGATTCTTTGTTACGAGGGATGGCTCCCTGGGTAGGAAAAGGGGAAGAGATATATTTGGAAATTAAGGTCCTGTAAAAATCTAAGCTATAAATATTTTTTAAGAAAAGCAAACAATACGAGAGGATTAAAGCACTTAAAAATTATTTTTTAGTGCAACAAGGGTCAAGAGACTAGGACTTTGTTATGGCAGCTTATTATAGAGATTCAAATATATGAGGTGTCAAAACAAGTACTCACCCAAATATAACAACTACATCAGTAAAAATCTAATATGACACCATGTGCCTATAAAGAGAATATTAGTCCAGAAATTTTACAAATCTCTTCTCTGCTATTAAGTAAACAGAACCGGATTCTATCATAGGATCACAGACTTTAGAGCTTACAGAACATCTAGAGCAGATTCTTTGTTTTATACATGAGAAACTGAGGCCCAGAAAGGTTACATGACTTGCCCAATGTCCCAAGCATAGGAAGAACACTGCTACTTGTGATTACTTCATAATATTCTTATAATTACTTCATAATGTTCTTCCAGTATTAATGAAAAGGGTTTTTTTCCCTATATCATAGAGCTGGAAGTAGAAGGAACGTTAAGTCCAATCCTTTCATTTTACAGATGAGGAAACTGAGGCACAGAGAGGTTAAGTGACTTGCCTAGAGACACATAACTAGTGTCTGAGATGAGACCCGAACCCAGGCCTTCCTGCTTCTAAGTCCAGAGCCCTATCTACTCTACACCATGCTGCCTCTTACAGAGAGGACAGAATACTTAATCTTTATTAAATAAGAAAGATTCAATAATTCTTCTATGTGTTTCAAGTCATGTAAGTAGATTGCTATTTAGTCATAAGTGAAAACAAGGCATGTTTTCTCCTTTTACACAATATGTAGTATAGTAAAAAGAATACTGGCTAGAGGGGTGTAGACCCACCTTCCACCATTTCCTAGCTATGTGGCCTTTGGTAAGTCATTTAGGGTCATAGGATCATAGAATTAGAATCGAAAGGAATCACAGAGGTGATCTAGTTTCATTTTATAAACGAGCAAACTAAGCTCCAGAAAGGTTTCATGATGCCCTAGGTCAAATAAGTCATAAGTATCAATGCCCTAGGTGGCCCAGCGGACAGAGCGCCAGGCTTGGGGTGAGAGAGATCTGCATTCAAATCCAGCCTCGGACACTTACTAGTTGTGAGACCCTAGGCAAGTTAGTTAACCTTGTTTGCCTCAGTTTCTTCATCTGTAAAATGAGCTGGAGAAGGAAATGGCAAACCACTGAAGTATCTTTGCTAAGAAAATCCCAAATGGGGTCATGAAGAATCAGATTCGACTAATACTACTGGACAACAATAACAACTTCTATAACAGGATTCAAACCCAGATCCTCAGTTTCCTCAGGATTGGGCTAGATGATATCTATGTTCCTTTCTAGCTCTAAATCTCTGCTCCTATGACCTCTAAGACCCATCCAGCTCTGACTTTCCATGATTCTACATACCACCCAGATGAGAGTCTGCATCTTAAAAGAAAAAAAAGTCTGCAACTTAGATCCTGAAGATTATTCATCTTCTTCTTGTTGTTCTAAATAGCATCAGCTCAGCCATCCCTCCACACAAGCCTCAGCAACACTGTTCACATAGTTAAGCTTTGAAATTCCCAAATACTGTAACCACTAGGCCTGCCAATACAGCATGGAACAAGTACTTCACAATTCAAGTAGTCAGTTATTGACTGGTGGCAATCTATATCTGCATTAAAATGGTGAGTTTGGGATTAATGTGGAGCTGAGAGCCTGTCGGAGGCTCTCTGCTGCCAGCCTGTCTCTGTAACAGCAGCATGGATTTCACCAACCACAGAGGGCAAAATGAATGTGATCGTCCCCAGCGGTCGATAGCCCATCGATTTTTTTTTTTTTACTCTATGATTCTCACAAATATCGAAGCTCATTTTTTAAGCAAGGAGGCTTATTAATCTACATTCTTCCAAACCAGCATCCTCCAAGAATGAGGTAGATTCTGAGGGTTATTTAATATGTAAGATGTAAATAGGAGGAGCAAATAGAAAGCCTCTGTCTTTTCCCCGCCTCCACAGATACATCGAATGCACAGACACCTGTGCACACCAGACATGGATATGCACACAAAGATGAAGCCTCACATAGGCTTGCATACACAGAGATACGCACACACACACACAAATGCATGCAATTGCTTGCTCCAAATTGGAATTCAAGGCAGGCAGGGTAACCTCGAGCTCATAATTGTGCTGTCATGTGTCTGATTGTTTGGTTAGGAGATTAAAGAAGGGAACGTTGGCAGGTCTCATTCTGGTCAGTGGTCTCTGTTTTCTTAGTTTGGTTTCATTTTTGCTAACCCCGAGGTTGTAAACAGAATGTGGACAGCAACACCTGTGGTTCCTCCAATGAAGCAGTGATTCACAGACATTTCTTCACCGAATGGAAGCTATTAATCTGTAGTAACTGATAGAGCTTCAAACATTAAAAAAATAGCAAAGGACTTTTCCAGAAGACTTTGATTGGGGTAGCTCAAAGTACTCTGTGCCAATTCATAGGATCAAAGATTGCAAGCTTCAAGAGACCTTGGTCCAACCCCCTCATTTTACAAAAAAGATCTTGGAATCCAAGAGGGGTTAGGTGACTTACCCAAGCTAACACAGACAGAGGAGCTGAACCAAGGGTCCCTACGAGGCAGTATTCTCTTTATTGCATTATTTAAACTTTTCATTATTTAAAACTACTATGCTAGATCTATTATGGCCTAAGGGATAGAAGGCCAGCCTCTGAGTCAGGAGGACCTGGGTTCAAGTCCTGTCTCTGACATCTACTAGCTGTATGACCAAGTGCCAGTCACATAACTTCTCAATGACTCCATACAAATCTCAAAAATAGGCAGCTACGCTGTGTGGTGAATAGCCTTGGAGTTAAGAAAAAACCTGTGTTCAAATCCTGCCTCAGACAGGATGGCCAGCTATGTGACTCTGAAAAAAATCACTTTGGCTCTTTTAGCCTCAATTTTCTCTGTATTGTAAAATGGGGATAATAGTACACACCTCCCTTGGTTGGATATGGATCAAAGATGACAATGTATACTCTCTTTAAAAATTATAACTTACAAAGTTGTTGGTTGGTTGTTGTCCTTCATTCTCGAAGAGGACCAAAATGACATCACTGTGTTAGAGTAAAGTTACCAAGCATCTGACTGTGGCTGATCAGAACAATACAAACTCAGAATGCTCTACCACAGGTCAGACACAAATAGTCCATGTGAACATTTGGGTTAGATTATCTAAATCTGCACATCTCACATTATAGCTTGATAGTTATAAATACATTTAAAACAGATGATAACATATACAATTATAAATATAATTATAGCTTACAAAGCATTTTTCAAACCTTAAAGTACTATATAGATGCTAGCTATCATCATTATTATTATTAAATAAAATGAGTCACCAATCTACATGCATGGAGGGAATTTCTACTCCAGGTGTTTTCCACACTGATAAAATCACAGTTTGGGAACTGATTGTTTAAAAATAGAAATAATAGAGTTGGGTTTAATGGTGCCTGTGTGAGACTTTCTATTCACTTCTTAATGCTCATATCCATTAGGGTTACTAGAATTTTCATCTGAATTGTTGATAAGAAGGGCATTACCTTTCGAGTTGAAAACTCTGGCTCTGCCACTTAATACTCTGTGACTTTGGATGAGTCACTTAACCTGAAGTTACAAATAAAGTGTTTGCTTTGTGAAAAAATTATGGGATTGGACTAGATGGTCTTTATAGTCTCTTAAAGTTCCAAATCTGTGGTCCGTTGTTTTAAATAAATCCATATGATTTCTTATGCTTATAGATTTCGCAGTGGAAGGGACATCTACTTCTAATCCAGCTTTACAGATAAACTCTAGTTCATTTTACAGATGAGCAACAGAGGCCCAGTAGTCAAATAGCAAGAGGCAAAGACAGAATTCAAAGTTAGGTCTTCTCTCTCCTCTTCCAATGCCCTTTGCCCTGTGCTAGTTGACTTGATTTCATCAAGGGCCAGTGAGAGACTCACTTACTACCACCTTATCTTGGGCATCATTTTCCAATTATTCATTTTTGCGTGTCATTTTCAGTTCAATGGACACTCTCCTTGACAGACAAAACAGAAGCAAAATAAAAGCCAACTAGCTCCAATGTCTCTCTGTTGTCATTTATTAATGTCCCATCCACCACAATTGATACTCCTACCCTTTCTTTGGGCCTCTTAGCTTTAAAAATCCTAGCACTCTTTCCACTCTTCCATGATGAATCAATCAACCAATAAGCATTTATTAATTGGCTACTTATTGACTGGCTACTTATGTGCCAGGGCCTTCGCATGATCACAAGATATTGTTGGGGAGATGCACAAGATATGTCCGTGGGTAAGCTGACTCCCTGCAATGCCCACCATCAGTGATGGGGGTGAGGAGGGGCCCTCTCCTGCCTCTCAGAAGCTGCACGACTAGTACAAAGACTGAACATCTACTAAACAGTCAGAGCTGGCTAAGGATAAAGATCTCTGGATGTATACAGTATCTTTATTCAATTCAATTTGATGAAGAATTTCTTAAGTATCCACTTTGCACAGGGAGAAAAAAAAAATAAATGAAACCGTGCCTGCCCTTAAGGAGCTTACATGGAAGAAACAACACATAAGTAAATATAAATACGTACAAAGCGATTTTGAGGAGTAAGGAACAAACATTTGTTAAGCTCCTACTGCGTGCCAAGCAAATATACTGAGCCCTTTATAAATATTTTTTTTCATTTGATCTTCACAGCAACCCTGGAGGCAGGTACTATCACTAATCCCATTTTACAGCTGAGGAAAATGAGGCAAACAGAGGTTAACTGACTTGCCTAGGCTCATACGGCTAAGTGTCTGAGGCCATATTTGAACTCAGGTCTTCCCCACTCCAGGCACATCCCTCTGTGCCCTATGGCACCACCTAGATGCCTCTGGGGAAAGAAAGAATTAACAAATTAACAAACCTCATGTAGGTGGCATTTGATACAAGAAACACCAACATGGACCAGTTGATCAAGAATATAGACTGCACAAGGAAGGATATAGTAATGTACTCAGTTGGGAACAATATTTTATCCTAGAGATGACAGGAATCTTTGAAGCTTCTTGAGTATAGAAGTGACAAGGCCAGACCTATATTTTCAGTATATCAATTTGGCTGCTATGTAGAAGGTGAACAGGAGAGAGAAGATACTGGGGGTCAGAAGATTGGTTAGGAGGCTATCATGGTAATCCACATGAGAACACTGCGGGCCTAAGCTAGGCTAGTGGTTTTGTAAGTGGAGAGAATGGGGAAGATGCCAGAGATATGATAGCAGAATCAACTTGACAACAGAATCAAGATCGACTTGACAACTCACTGGCCATGGGAAAAGCAGAGTTAAGAAGGACTCTGAGGTTGCAAGTCTCCTCATGCTACTTTTACAACCAGGCCAGAGCATCTTCATCCTCCTCCTAAAAGGGAAGGATGGGTTCACATTAAATGAAAATGTTGATTCAGGAGAAATGCTTTTGCCAAGTAACAAATTGATTTGAGTGTCTTTGAACTCAAAATGAAACTGAAGAAATTTTTTTAAAAGGTGGCCAAATTGACATACTGGTGAAATTTTGCTTTTATATTGAGTGACTAATTGAGAAATAATCAGAGAATGTGAGCTCTCGGATCTGTTCTTGCATTCTAAGGAGTGAGATAGTCATCTTTTCCTTTCTGCTACCCCCAAAGTGTTAAGAACTGGAAGGATTTTGGGGCTTCCACTGAGTCCTGAATGAACATTGTTCATCCTTCATTCTCTAAGACCAAATGAATAAATAAATGAACCAATTAAAAGCAGTTATTAAGGACTTACCATGTGCAAAGCATTACACTAAGTGCTAAGGATACAAATAGAAAAGCAAGAGCAAGAATCTAAGCTATTTTTTTCAAGAGGACTGGAGTTCAGAGTTATCTGTTACTTCAGTTTTTTTTCAGGGTAATGTGTATGAGGAAGCATGCCTCAAGGGGTTGAGAAGTCCCTACGCTGTCTTCTTACCCCAGAGAAAAATGCAGATGGTTTTGGTAAAGGTGGAGAAATTGTCTTCCAGTCCTGTGGTTAGGTGGGCCGCCAATGCACCAGCAGACAATAATGGCAGACTTTCACATTTCTGTGGCAACACTTTGCAATTATTTCTAGGACCCTGAAAATGGCAGGGTGGAGTTGTAGGTTAATGCAGGCTAGAATGAAAGGTAAAAGCTGCCAGTTGTGCCTACAGATATATAGAATGAACAAATCAATTGGCAAACCAAACATGTTCAGCTGATTTTCAATTATCACATGCTCTTCTCTTTATAGGGCACCAAAGACCAGTCAATGTCTTTAGATGATAATCCAGTTGGTTATTTGCTACTATTGTTTATATTCAATTCAAAATGACTTCCTACAATGAAAAAGAAGCCTCATAAATAAAAACGGTGCCAATCCATTTCTCATACTCTGTGCTTTCATAAACTTTCTTTAGTAATACCCCTCAGTTCAGGGTCCTGAGACCTCTGACTTAGGCACATCAGATAATAAGAAAAGGCCCCACATGGTGCCCCACAATTATAACATGCCAATATAACAATTACATGCCAACAACACACCAGTACTTTGCTGCAAAAGCCAGGAACCTACCAATTACACTAACTCTTTACCGTGGCAATTAGCAATGTACATGCTAACCCCACACCAACACTTTATCATGAAATCTGGCAACACACCAATCACATGCCAGCAATACACCAACCCTTTACTGTGAAACTAAGCAACGCACCAATTACATGCTAACAATCACAGACCAATAACATGTTAACTGTATTTTATTCTATTCTAACCCTATCTTTCCACTAAAAAGATAGTTATTGCTGAAAGTAACTGCCTCTTTAAAACTACCAGAAAGGAGGAGGCAGAGCCAAGATGGTAAAGAAAAAGCAGCAATTTTGCTGAGCTCTCCACAAAACCCCTTGACACCTTTAAATAATTCCATAAAACTTCCTGGAGGAATTCCACCCCATAAAGGATGGGGTGAAATTTTTTTCCAGCCAAAAACAACATAGAAGGTCAGCAGGAAAGGTCTGTTGCACTAAGGTGAGAGTAGAGCACAGTCCAACATGGGCCATGTCAGCTCAGACCCAGCCTCAGCAAACCAAGAGCAGGCCTTGGGAGCCATTGATTCGGCAGTGGCCACAGCTGCTTCCAGAGCTTTCAGCCCACAGATGATAAGGAGGTCGAAGAATTAGTCAGAAGGAGATTACAGGAGTCTCTTTACTGGTACTGTGGGCAGGACTCTGTTGCTTTGCCCATACTCAGATCTAGGTTGCAGTCCTGGAAGGCAGTCCCAGGGCAAGGAGGAGCACTAGCACACCAGAGTTTGTAGCCGCAATAGAGCAGGGACCCTGGTCACAGTTTCAGCAGAAAAGAGTGCTTATGGTCCCTCACAGACCAGAGGACAGGCCAGGAGAGGGATAAACACTTCTCCTTAAATCATACCACCTTGGAAAAATTGAAAATTTACGTATCCCTAGAAGTGTCTCAGAAAACAGGCTGCACAAAACCCCCGAAGCTTGAGACAGTACACCTTCCACCCTAGAAGCAGAGCCCCACTTTAACAAAGAGTTAAAAGTCAAGAAATAGGCTAGAAAAATGATCAAATAATGAAAAAAATTCTGACTATAGAAAGTTACTATGGTGACAAGGAAGATCAAAACAAATACTCAGAAGAGGATAACAAAGTCTAAACTCCAAAATCCAAAGCCTCCAAGAAAAGCCCATGGAAGATATCAAAAAAGATTTTGAAAATCCAGAAAGAAAGGTAATATAAAAGTTGAGAGGAGAAATGAGAATGATGCAAGAAAATAATGAAAAATTACTTAATAGCTTGATAAAGAAGACACAAAAAATACTGAAGAAAATAACACCTTAAAAACAGACTAGGCCAAATTGTAAAAGAGGAACAAAAAACCAATGAAGAAAAGAATGCATTGAAAAGCAGAATTGGCCAAATGGAAAAAGAGGCACAAAATTCATTTTAAAATACTCCTTAAAACGTAGAATTGGCCAGATGGAAAAAGAAGTGCAAAAGCTTACTGAAAAAATAATTACTTAATAATTAGAATTGAGCAAATGGAAGCTAATGACTTTATGAGAAATCAAGAAACAATAAAATAAAACCAAGAGAATGAAAAAAATTGAAGACAATGTGAAATATCTCACTGGAAAAATAACGGACCTGGAAAATAAACCCAGGAGAAATAATTTAAAAATTATTGGACTACCTGAAAGCCATGATCAAAAAAAGAGCCTAGACATTGTCTTTCAAGAAATTATCAAAGAAAATTGTCCTAATATTCTAGAACCAGAGGGTAAAATAGAGATCGAAGAATCCACCCATCACCTCCTGAAAGAGATACTAAAATAAAACTGCCAGGAAAATTATAGCCAGATTCCAGAGCTCCCAGATCAAGGAGAAAATATTGCAATCAACCAGAAACAATTCAAGTAATGTGGAGCCATAGTTAGGAAGACATAGGATTTAGCAGGTTCTACATTAAAGGATTGGAGGGCTTGGAATATGATATTTTGAAGGGCAAAGAATCTAATATTACAACCAAGAACCACCTACTCAGCAAAACTGAGTATAATCCTTCAGAGGGGGAAATGTATATTCAATGAAATAGAAAACTTTCAAATATTCTTGATGAAAAGACCAGAGCTGAAGAGAAAATTTGACTGGCAAATACAAGACTGAAGAGAAGCATAAAAAGGTAAAAAGTAAAGGAGAAACATAAAGAACTTAATAAGGCTAAACTGTTTACATTCCTACATGAGAAGATGATACTTACAGCTCATAAGAACTTTCTCATTATTAGGGCAGTTAGAAGGCCTCCCAAAAGTCTTAGTGCAGCTTTAGTAGCTTAAAGCTTTAAATAACCTAAAGCCTGTGTACTTGTATTTATGCTGTATATATTTACATATCTATTTACTGTCCCTTCCATCAGAATGTATGCTTCTTGTGACTTGGGATTGTTTCATTCTTTATACTTATATCCCTGTTACCTAGTACAGTGCCTGGTACATAGTAGATGTTTAGTAAATATTTGTTGATTGGAAATCCATTTTATTAGACATAGTTCAGGGACCAGCAGAGTCACTATTAAGTAAGAGTGAGGTTGCCTGACAGAATGTACCCCGATTACCTCCAAAAAAATAAAAGCGAGGGTCGCTGACAGAATGTGAGACTTCATGAAAGGGTAGTATGGGAAAAGAGCATTTTAATGTGTTGTGAATCACATAAGATATTTGTATAATGTGCAATTTGCATGTGTGAATCACGTAAAAGATTAATAAAGTTAAAGGACAGTCTGGACAAATCTGAAACATGAATAGATACAGGCTTCTGCATAAAAGATATAACTGGTTAAAACATGCAAGTATTAAAAAACCAAATGGTAATAGGTCACTCTGGAATCACAGTTATAAATGACAGAATAAAGAGTGGATAATGAAAGAGAGGGCAGAGAAATATCAATAGTCAAAGAAATAGAGAGCATGAACTCTTTCTTCCGGAAGAAAGAATCTAGAATATGTAACAAAATGACTCGTACTACAAAATAAACTGACTCCCTTCATTCTGGTGTGCCAACTATTATCAAAGACCTAACCTACAGCTTGAACAGTCCATTCCAGGAAAAGGCAGTCGCCAAAAAGAAACAGTCAGCAGAAGTCTGGAGAGATGCAATTCACCCAGAGAAGAGCAATCAATCACAATACATACATATCTTTATATGCTTTGGCATATCGGTCAATCAACAATCATTTATTAAATGCTTGGCTGTCACCGGGTTAAGCATTGGGGAGCAAAGAAGGGCAAAATAGTTCCTGCCCTCAGGGAGCTTATATTCCAAAGGCATAGATATTAATAAGTACATACAAGATATATGCTGAGTAGCTAGAAGATAACCTTTGTAGGGAAAGAGGGAATAGAAAAGATATCTTGTGGAAGGCAGAGTTTGAGCTAAGTCTTGAAGCAAGTCAGGGATTCGTTGAGGTGATGGGAAAAATATTATAGGCATATAGGGGAGCCATCAGAGAGGCAAAGAGGTGGTAGACGGAGTGTCATGTACAAGGAGTAGTAAGTAAGCCAACACAGCTCAATCAGAGAGTGCATGGATAAGTGTAAGAAGACTGCAGAGGTAGGAAGGGAACAGATTGTGATGAGCTTGGAAATACCAAAGGACAAATACATAGCATGGTCAACTTTGGAATGTAGAACAACTGGGTTCAAGTCTTCCCTCTCACATATAGCGGCACAGTGTAATCCTGGGTGACTCAGCTAACTTCTCAGTGACCCCAGGAAATTTTGTATCACTATAATATATAGGGCAAGTAGAAACACTGATCAGCCTTGGAAGAGAGAGTTGGTTCATCAGGAATTCTCTATAACTAATGACAGGGAACTATCTACCAACAAGTACTCCATCCCTTCTCTTTTGTCAACAAAAAGCAAAGGATTTGGAGAGAAAATAATGAGAAATCCAAATGAAAATAAATACAGCATATACCTCCAAGAAGAAAGAAAAATGTGGGTCCTCTTCAAACCTGTCTTCTGATGGAAGGCGGAGGTCATACAACATAATCCAGATGATAAAGAGATATAAATGGAAAATATCTTCTAGACACTATATATGTATGTCATAAGTATGTCAAAGAGGATGGCTTTGGGCACATATTGTATCATGTGGCCACCAGTTTCCTTGACTGTAAAATAAGGGTGTTGAATTAGATAACTTTTGACATTCCTTCCTGCACTATATCTATTACCTAAAGGTCTTAAGTGCTTAGGAATTGTTAAATTTTCATTTCAAAGGCCTGGAGCCAAATGAAACTCTAACAAAGTCTAAGAGATGACTATAATCTCTCTGCAAAATGGCCTGAAGCCCAAGGCAGAAATTTTGGGGACCCAAATGGGAAAGTGCCTCCTTCAATTGGGAATGACCACACCTTGAGACCA
>CM053624.1:129751889-129778385 GCA_028646595.1 Phalanger gymnotis
GACTTCCTAGGGAGGGTGGAGGGGAAGGGAAGAGGGGAGAGAATTTGGAACTCAAGGTTATAGAAAAACAGATGTTCAAAAGTAAAAAAAAAAAAATAATGGGGTTTTAGTAGATGGCCCCTTCCAGATACAAATCTATGATCCAGATATAAATCTATGATTCCTTTCCTACTTTATATCTACTACTACCTGTACTATAGCCAGGCCATCCTTTGTATATACTAAGTCCATCTGATATGCCTTTGTTAATGCTATTCTCCTTGCCTAGAATGCCCTCCGTGCTCTCTGTTTATCCAAACCCTACTCATCCTTCATGACTCTGTCCAAACCTTACCTCCTTCATTAAGCCTTCCCTAAACAACCCAGCCCATGTGGATCTTTTGTCCCTCATCTGAGATCCATGTTAATATGCATCAGTCATTAGGCATTAAATCATTCAGTGATTTCTATTATTGTTTTAACTACTTCTTGGGTGTATCTTTTTGCTGCAAGCTGGCTATAAACATTTTGAGTGAGGAGTTGATACTCTGTGACTAACATCCTATTGCAAAATCCTATGAGATTATGAACAAATTAAACTGGACCAAAAAAAGCCATTAGACCAATACAGAAAGTAAAAATTCTACCTCAGATAGTATTATGTCCTTGTGGTAAATTGGATTGAATTTTTCAGTCCTGGTCTTATTAAATCACAGATATATAGAAATTTCCATAATGGAACTGATTCTTCTCTTCCATTGTCCCTAGAACATAAAGGACAAGAGTGAGAAATAACATTCTGGGTATCTCCAAGGCACACTAAGCAAGGATGAGGGTATAATTAAGATAGGAGTGAGATGATAATTTAGATGGGTAAGTAGATAGGTAGATTTATCAAGATAGATAGATGATATAGAGAGATAAAGATAGATATGTGATGAGGATAAAGATACGATGATGATGAAGATAGATGATAGATCAATAGATAGACAGACAGTTCATGTAAGCACTTACTATGTGGCATTCCCGGACTAAGCACTAGGGAATAGAAACATAAGAAAGCAAAACAGTTCCTACCCTCAAGGACCTTACATTCAAACAGGAGTAATATCTAAAGGAACTAAAAAGTGAAAGGCACCATATAGGATGGCAAGAGAAAAAGGAGAAGTCCAGAGAGCTGAGTAGAAAGAACATTAGACATCGTCAAGTACAGGGATTCTGAACCTAATATCCATAGTTTTATTTTTTAAAATATTTTGATAACTGTATTTCGATATAATTGCTTTCCTTTGTAATCCTATGCATTTTATTTTAAGCATTTAAAACAGGGGTCTAAAGGCTTTACTAGGCTGTCAAAATCAAGTTTGTTCATCCTCTCATAGGGTATTATGATATGATGCTAGTCTCAGAATGACTTTAAAAAAAAAAAGGCTAAGGCTTCCTGATCAATTATAACCCGTTCCTTTTAAAAATGAAAAAAAAAACTGCTGCCAACAACACCAAGTGACTTGCTCCAAATCCCACAAGCAGTAAGAAGCAGAGTTTACATGTGAAACTAGGGCCTCATGAAGAGCAGGATCATTTGCAAAAAACCTGGGAAAACTTATATGAACTGATGCAAAGTGAAATTAGCAGAACCATAAGAGCAATATTGTTCCATGATCAACTTTCAGTGACTTAGCTCTTCTCAGCAACACAGTGATTCAAGAAAATTCTGAAGGACTTAACAATGAAAAATGCTATCCATCTCTAGAGAAAGAACTGATGGAGTCTGAAGGCATATGAAAGCATACTTTTTTTACATTATTTTTCTTAGGGTGTTTTCTGTGTTTTCTTTCTCAACATGGCTAATATGGAAATATGTTTTGCATGACTGCACCTGTATAATCTATATCAAATTGCTTGCCTTCTCAAGCAGGGGAGACAGGAGGGCGGGACGGAGAGAATCCAGAACTCAAAATTTTTAAAAAAGAATATTAAAATTATTGGTAAATATAATTTGATAAAATAAAATATAAAAATTTTCAAAAGAAAAAAGAAAACTAAGGTCTCTTGGTGGTTCTTTACACTATACAACCCTGCTTTTGAACAGTGAGCTTCTTTTGTGGCCTCACATATTGCTGCCATATAGTGTATGAGAACTCCATGAGTTAGACAGGTCACTTAGCTTGATAGGGATATGATCCAGGATCTGATTGGACCAGAGCAAAGAGAAGCCAATGGAACAATATTTATAACTATGGTTCAATCCAACATCAAAATTTCAAAAAGATAACTCCTACATGAGGGAAGGCCTTTGTTTGTTTTAAGATCTATTAAACTTTTTGCCATTAAGCATCATGAATGATAAGAGATTGTTCTGCCCTATGCTTTAGGCATCTGTGGCAAGGAGAATATTGGCTAGAATGGGGTTGCACACCTCATTCCTCCAAGATAGCATGTGGCTAGAACCATCCTCTTGCATTTGAAAGGAGAAGGGAGAGTCCCAAAGCCTTCATTTTTCTCCATTTTCAACCATGTCTATAAACATAATTCGGAGCAAGGAAAGGTGAGGTGTTGAACCACTAGGACCTCAATATGTCCTTTTACAAGGCTAGTGATTTTGGAAAGCCCTTATCAATACTACATAGTGGATTTTGTTGTTACTTCATTTTTCAGCTGTGTCTGACTCTCTGTGATCCCTTTTGGGGGGTTTTGGGGCAGTGATACTAGAGTGGTTGTCCATTTCCTTCCCTTGCACTGATCTTTACTACCACCACCCCTGCAAGTCTGTGCTTCTAAGTATGGACAAGGAACTTAAATAAAGTGAAGGTAAACAATGCTATTCAAAATCAAGAGTATGGCACAGGGGATAGAGTTCTGAACATGGATTAGGATAGAAATGAGTTTTAATTTTGTCTCACTGGCCTTTTTCCCTTTGGCCAGTCATTTAACTTTTTTAAGTACAATTACCTGGCACAGGTGCTTAATAATTGCTGTTGCTTGATTCAGCCTCAGTTTCCCTGTTTATAAAACATAGTACTTACCCCACAGGGCTGTTATATGGAATAAGTGAACTGATGATATAAGTAAAACTCCTTGCAAACCTTAAAGAACTCTTCAGGTGTTGGTAGTATGTGTGCTTTGTGTAATGCTCAAACCAAACTCCCTCTTTTATTTAACTATGTTGTCAAAGCCTGCACCGCCCAAAATATCTGGTTGAATTGTGCTCCTTGGGGACAGCTAATCCATTTCGATTGCCTGGGGTGTTGATTCCTGTCTCTGAGTGGCCAGTAGCTAGAGGGGGTCTTGCCTAACTGAATCTTTCAACTACCCAGGGGCTATCAATAATGGAGTAAAGTTGAAGCTCCTATCACTCAAAACTCACCCTTTGGTGCCTCGTAAGGAGCAGAGCTGAATGCCATGGAGTCCCTGCGGCTTTCAGGTGGACAATAAGTGGAAATAGTTGACAGGAAGATACAGCCAATCAGTTAACTATACCTACTGTTCCACTAAAGCAGCGGGGATGCTTGTTGCTCGCCTCTCTGCTTTCCATCAGTTGAGGTTGGGGAGGGAGTCCTGTCAATCAAGCAGGAAGCAGAGGTTCTTCCTTCAGGTGCTGGTTAGTTCCGCAGTCTGAGAGGCAATGGGGTGTATTTGGAGCCCTGGATCAAGGTCCTCCTATGGATCGGTGATTTAGAGCTAGAAGGGGCCTTAGAGGTTAAGGATAGTCTGGAGCAGGGATGGGGAACCTGGGACCTCAAGGCCACACGTGGCCTTCTATATCCTTGGGTGCAGCCTTTCAACTGAGTCCAAGTTTCATAAAATAAATCCTTTTTTAAGGAGATTTATTCTGTAAAGTTTGGGTTCAGTCAAAGCTCCATACCCCTGGTCTGCAGAATCAGAATAGTATCAACCTTGACATTCTTTCTATAACCAGAAGACGAATGGAAATTGAAGTTAAATGGAAGAATAACTCACAGGTTGTCCTTGAAGAGGAGTTGGTGAGTGAATTAGCTCTAAACTTCTTGTTTTAAAGATGAGGAACTGAGGTCCAGACAGGATCATGACTTGTCCAAGGTCACCAAACAAGTAAATAACAGAATGGGGATTTGAACCTCAGTCATCTGACTCCAAATCCATCACTCTTTCCACTGTGCCCTGCTGCTCCACCCCCCACCCCCACCCCCACCCCATGGAAACACCAAGAGACCTCAGTCTGAATCCCATTTCTCTCCAAAATGCATATGACCTTGGGCAAGTCATATCACTTCAATGGGTCTCAATTTCCTCATCGATAATGCTAGGTTCGATTATGTCTATGTCTATGTCTATGTCTCTTCCAGCTCTTAGTCCTACCCTACTATGACTATAAGCTCAACTACTGGTTTAATAAGATTATTTTCTTTAGTTCAGGGATAAAAAGTTAGGTTTGAGGGCAGTGTTAAGCCCCTCCATCCCCAGTGGACATTGCTTCGTTCACATATAGATCACAGGGCCTTAGATTTGTGGGATTAGAAGAAGCCTTAGAATTTATCTTGTCCAACCTCCCATTTTAGAAATGAAGAAACTGTAGATCAGATAGAAGTGACTTGCTCAACATCACACAACTAGTAAGTGGCAAAGTTGAATCTGAACCCAATTTTCCTAACTCCCATTTTTGTGCTCTTTCCATGTGCTCTCTAAGCAACCATAGAGGCCAAATTCTTAATATGTAAAGACATGGTCTGATTACATATAGACACATACAGAGAAAGCAGAATTGATCAATGGTGCCCCCCCCAAAAAAAACCTTCACTTAAAATATAGATATCATTTGATTAGTTATGCACTTTACTTTTTTTGTTTTATCTTGTTTTGGCTGTGTATACCCACCTCGCCAGGATGAGGTGGTCAGGGATAGGTTGGACTAGATGGCCTCCAGTGTCCTTTCCAGCTCTGTAACTCTGTGGTCCCAAGAGCTAATTAACATACACTGGATTTCCCTGTTCAATTTAAGCCATTTCTGAAAATTGGGAATTCTGTCTTCATCAAAAAACAGTTCTCAGAGTTGAAAAGGCTAATGACACAAGCCTCATGGGATCTTAAGTCCATATAGAAAAGCATGTCTCTAATAGGTTTCTTTTGGCACTCAGAAAAATATATTACTGTATTAAAATATGAAATACTTGGGTCGTTAGGGTTGTTACATGAACATTCAATTGCCTGGAATACATTTTCTGATTTCCTGCTGGTACATATGGGAGAGAAAAAAAAGAATGTGTACTATTTAGTGAGAGTGCCCATAAGGAATATAAATGATAATGACATATAATGGAGTATATTGATGTCCACAGAATCTTAGAATCTTTGAGTTGGAAGGGATATTAGAGGTCAGTAGTCCAACCTTCCACCCAATGCAGAAATTTCCTCTTCAGCATCCCTGATGGATGGTCACCCAGTCTCGGCTTGAACACTATGCAGACATCTGGAACCCAATTAATATAAGAATTCAGATATATCAAACCGTATCCTTCAAGAGACTGTATCAGTTCCTCCTAAAATCTTGACATAACATGGGTAAGGCAGGTGTTAGCCACCAGAATGAGCTTTATAAGAAAAGAAGTGTACTGTATTTAGAAAAGAACCAAGCAACAACAAGAACAAAATTCTTTTAAAAAATTACCTAAATATTTCAGGCAAGTATTCTTTCTGGTCTGAATTATCCATTATTGAGTTTTTTTGGCCTTTAGAGAAACAGCACCAGGGTGAGACATAATCACACAAGTAGACCATAAGCACTTCTATAATGCCAAGAGATAAAGTGTCTTACCCATGGAGATCACATAATAATCATTGTTGAAATAAAGAGAATCCATATGGTTCTAGTTCAGTGGAAAGCACTAGGTGTTGTAGCTGGTCTAACAGGATAGACAGTTAAACATAAGGATAGATACTAAACCTGTGATTTTCTTGATACTGGAAATTCACAGATGAGAAAATTCCCTCTACTAACATAGATCGGCACAATCTCCACCAGTGATATCTTTAGAAAATTGCCTGAGGCACAAGGAGGTTCAGTGACTTATATAGGCTCAAATAGCCAATATATATCATTGGCAAGACTTGAACCCAGGTTTTCCAGTTTTGATGTCCAATCTCACAGAGTATTGGTGTTGGAGATCTAGGGTTAAAGATATGGCATCAATCTCATACAAGAATAGCATTAAATTCCCAGCGACAAAGCCTTAAATTCTCTTTTTTTTTCACAAGCAACACAAAAGCCGTAGTGAGGAAGAAGGAAGAACAGATGGACACTTTAAACATATTTTTCCCCAGTAATTCTTAATTTTCTCTTCAAAGGTCTGATTGGTGAAAAACAGTAGAGTTCAAGAGGATGGGGAAACTGGAAGCCAAATTAATTTCAAGAGGCCTATGGTCTATGTGGAGAAAATGTGGCCATTCTCCTTGCCAAGGTCCTCCCTTCTACTTATGGCATTGATTCCACCCCTTCTCATCTCATCAGGAAGCTTGATCCATTGTTCGTTTTCTCCGTTTTGTCTTCAACCTCTCTCTGTTTAGAGGACATTTTGCCACCGCCTGAAAATGTACTGAGGTCTCCTGCATCTTAAAAGTCCTTCACTTGACCACCCCCCTCAAACTATCATCCTATATCTTACCTCCCTCTAACTGCCAATCTCCTAGCAAGATTTAGCTCCATTATCTGTCCCTATTTCCTCACAACCTGATCACTTCACAACTTCATACAATCTGGCTTCCAACCCCACCAAACAATTGAAACTATTTTCTCAAAAGGTACCAGTGATATAACTACAAAATATGTTGGCCTTTCCTGTCTATATTCTCCTAGATCTCCCTGGAGCTTTTGGTATTGTTGACCACACCCTTGTTGAATACTCTCTTATTCTTAGACTTCCATGACACTGTTATCTCCAGGCTTTCTTCCTACTTATCTCACCATCCCTTCTCAGTCTCCATTGCTGGATCATTTTCTGTTTCTCACCCCCTCAGTGTGAGTATCTCCAAAGGCCCTATCCTAGACCCTCTTCTCTCCTCTCTGAAATCTCTCTCTTGGTGATCTAAGCAGCTTCCATGGATTCAGTTATCATCTCTATACAGATGATTTCCAAAACTATATTTGCCATCCTTGATTCTCTTCTGGAATCCAATATAATGTCACATGCTAAACATCAGAATCTCAAAGTCAACATGTCATAGAAGAGAGCAACTCTTGTGGAGAATGATCTTGAAATCCCTGCCACCAACAATAACAACCACCAAATGACCAACTGCCACCAACAGGCAAGTAAGCTCAAGAGCCCCAGGAATCGCATCACTACTCCCCACGATTGCCAAGACTGCTTCTAGACTCATCGCCCCCTCTCAGCCATCATCTGGGGGAGAAAAGACTGTGTGTAAAGATCCCACCATCTCTATTACCAATAGCAATAACTACTGATTGGTTGTAACCAACAGGATGGGCAAGCGAGCCTAGCTGAAGTAGCAAGGCATCCTGAGGTAAAGACAAAAGGTGATATATGCCAGGTAGGTCTAATCACAACCAAGACCTCTCTCAGATCCTTGTAGAAAAAGCTTTGAACCAAGAGCCCTAACAATAGCACCCACCTCCCCACGCAACACACAGGTGCACGCACACACACACACACACATGCATGCACACACACACGCACACACACATGCATACTAAGCTGGTCCTGCTTCCAGCTCAGCTCCTGCAGTCATCCATCCTAGTGTGAAATAACCCTATGGAAATATTACTTGGCCAACCACCTCAGCAGGTGGTGCAACCCCTGCCAACTCAGCAGCCACAGCTACTAAAGACCTAGAAAGGGAGGTTCTTGCCATTAAATTACTTGACATAAGTAGTTTTATCAATGGAAATGACAATGAAGATGGACTGCCATATGACATTCCACCGTTCCGAGGTCCACTGGGCGTTTTCATCTGACTTCCAGCTGAAACCTCATAAATGTTTCGTCTTCCTCTATTAAAGTTTCAGTTCCTTGAGAGTAAGAACTGTCTCATTGGTCTATTTGCATGCCCAGCACTCAGTGCCATGCTTTGAACTTAGTGAACCCTTGGTAGGTGTTTTTTTTTTCATTCATTCAGCATGCCCAGAATAGAAACTCTCATCTTCCCTCCTCCCAAATCTTCACCTCTTCCAAACTTTGCTATTTCTATTGAGGATAACACCCTCCTTCCAGTCAACTAGGTTCACAGCCTCTGAGTCACCCTCGCCACCTCCCTCTCCAACATCTTCCACAGCCAGTCAATCATCAGATCTTGTCAATTCTGCCTTCACAACACCTCTTACATCTGTCACTTTCTCTATACTCACACCGCCAAAACCATAGTTCAAGCCTTCATTGCTTTTCTTGGAAACAATTGCAAGGGCACAAATTGTATCAACTGCCTTAGGTTTCTCCTTTCTCTCATTCATTTTCCACCAAACAATAGTATGGGGAATAGTCTTGCTAAGGCCTAAATACTTTTAGTCTCTCCCTGTTGATTGTAGGATAACAAACTTCTCAATCTAACTTTTTTGTTTGTTTGGGTTTTTTTTTTGGAGTTGAGAAGGGAAGGCAATTGGAGTTAAGTGACTTGCCTAAGGTCACACAGCTAGTAAGTGTGTCAAGTGTCTGCAGCCAGATTTGAACTCAGGCCCTCCTTACCCCAGGGCTGGTGTTCTACTCACTGTGCCACCTACCCACCCCTCAGTCTAACTTTTAAGGCGTTGTATAATTTAGGTCTCCTCCCACCCACTTATACAAAATTTTTTTTCAGATTATTCCCTTTTGTACACTTAACACTTAACCAAATTGGCATCCCTCTTCTTGGCCTTCCATCTTTTCTTTTTGTACATTTACACAAACTAACCCCCATGTCTAAAACACAGGCTCCCTTTGTCTCTGCATTTCAGATTCTTGTTTCTTTTCATGACCCCATATCACTCATAAAGTTCTCACTAATCCCAATAAGCAATGGAGCTTTCTCCTTTCTCTCTCTCTCTTTTCCTTATATTTATTTATTCACGTACACACTGAACACACTTCACTCACCACATTGCTATACGTAGTTCCTATCACAGCTGTCCATACATAGTAAGCCCTTGAGATTTTTTTCTGAGTTGAATTAAGGTACTATCTCCACCTCGATGTCACCAAATATGTCCTAAAACTTCTGTTACTGAGATGACAATGTGACAACTGATTCTGGAGAAGCAGCCTGATACATAGACCACTGTCTACTTCTCCTATAAATCTGATATCAATATCAGAAGGAAATGCCCTCTGCTTCCCATGAGATTTTCAGATCATGTCATGATGTCACACACCAGATCCAATATAAAGAAGTAAGTTTTGTCTACAGTGTTCTCCAACCTGGGCCCACAAAGGCTGAGTTGCTGGCCCTGAACTAAGAGCCAGCCATTATTATCTATCTAACACTCTTTCTATGAACTGCCTCCTCAATTCACATTAGCAAGTTGGGTGCCCTAGAAAACAACAACCACATCCAGGTTCAAAAGATATTCTATGGGTCCCCACTCTGAGACCTATAGCTCGCAAGTCTCCAATGCTATGTTTACCTTTAAGAGTCAGCCAGTAGACACAATTCACCTAAAGCAAAGTCATTTACTAGGATGGTATAGTAAGAACAATAGCTATACGGCATTTCCCCCAATAATCCTGAGCATGCTCTCCTGCAAGTTGGCAGTAGGAAGAATGAGCTCAGATTTAAAAGTAACTGGCAGTGAGACACATACATAGGAAATATATGTGTCCTTGGCATTGCATGCCTCTGGTACCATAGGACTCCAATGACCTTTCCTTTCATGTGGCATCCTCACTCTACTCCCCCTGGTTTCTGCATCTCCAATTTGTAGGTTGTTCATTCTGCAATTGTCCCCAGACTAACTCTTGACTGCCAAGGATAGTTCTCTCTCAGCTTCACAGTCAGGACTCTTCTCTGCTGCCAGAAGTCACCATTCTTGAAGTAGCTTCCTGCCCCCAACTCTGAGTCTCTGTCTCTGCTCCCTGCTGAATGTCTTCCACTGAGTTACAGCAGGGGGAGAAAGAAATCGCTACACCCTAACAAAAGCACAGGAGCAATTAACAATCCATCAGACTGATTCTTGCCTAAAACAACTCAACTGATCCCAGGGTTGGCAAGCCTAGCTCTTTAAAGACCAGCCAATATTTTGACCAGCCAACAAGAAGTTGCCTTGCCAATTCCATCAGAGAAAGTCTTCAAATCTTGTAAAGGAATAAGAAGGCACTTCTCTTAACATATTAATACCTCATTACCTCTGTTATCTGCCCCTTACTTTTTATGGTTATATTAATTGTGCTAGAGGGATGAGATGTAGAGAAACCAACTTTCCCCTCCTATATGCTCACAGACACAGATACACTTCATCTACTACCACCAATTTTATACAAGGTTGCAGACCATTATCCTAGGGTTCTCAAGCCTACCAAAACTAAAAATGGAGTGCCAGGCTTCCTGGAGTTCTACCTTGAGGGACATGAACAGGTGATGTTGCATTCCTGATTGGTAGGGAGTAGGGACATGGAAAAGGTTGATTCATATAGAGGCCCTCTCAGCATGAAACCCTTAGGTTTTGCTATTTCCTTGCGCTCGTAACTGCGCATTCTACTAAGCAATACCTCCAGCAAACCATAATACAAATATGCTCTTTCCATGGATCGGGTCTGTTCACCTATGGTCAATTTCAAATGACCTTTCCTCTCTTTCCTTCCCCCATGCCTTGCTGCCTGGGTTCTTCTGGATTAAGTCACATGGCCAGGGGGATTAGGAGGGTGATATGGATGCTACCCATAAGGAGACTGCACTAGCAGCCCCATGCTGAGGGATATGTTGACTTAGGTGTGCTGTTGGATGAAACCTGGCAGCAAGGTTTCTTCTAGCTTTGTTTTTGCCAGTTCATCACAGACTAGATCTGCCAAGTCTTTGTTAATTTGGTTTGTTAAGGCCAGTTGGTTCTAGCTGAGATCCTAGGTACAGGGGTGGGGAACCCGTGACCTCAAGGCAACATGTGGCCCTCTAGGTTCTCAAGTGCAGCTCTTCAGCAGTCAAAGGGCTACACTTGAGGACCTCAAGGCCGCAGGTTCCCCACCCCTGTGACCTAGGACATTAAGCAAGAAGGTGCTGATAAACTTCTTTTCTCCTGAAGGTCTCAGACACTAACTGTGTGACCCTGAGTGGGTTACTTACCTGCTGTCTGCTTTAGTTTCCTCAAGTATAAAATGAGGATCATAATAGCAGCTGCCTCCAAGGGTTATTATGAGGATAAAAAAAAGGTAATAATTGTAACACACCATAATGCCTGGGATATAGTAGACATTTGATAAATGCTCATTCTCTCGCCCCCCAGGATAGCTTAGCATAGTATAATACAGGCTTACTGAGCTAGTCAGAACACCATTGTCAAATACAGGGCCAAGGTACATAATGCAATATCAGATCCAATAACGATTGCTGTCAGCAGACAGATTTCCCATGACTCTCTCTTCCCCAACAAGGAAGCTCATTTCCAGATCCCAATTGGAAGTAAAGGTCTTACCAAGCCAGAGGAGCCATGATCCCTCTCCCTGTTCATGTTTCAGAGGCTGCACCAGCTTTGGAATTGCTTGGGCAACTGTCAAAACAGAGTTTACATTAGTCAAAGCTTGTCTATTTTACATTTTACAAGTTTGTTTGTTTTTCCAGACTTCTTGCTCTGCCTTCTGTTCTACAACTTTGTTAACTTGATCCTCCCCAGTAAAATATTTACTATGACTACCACCCTCAGGTATGAAGAACATACTATGTATAGCTTTTCTATGTATAGCATTAGGGTCTCAGTTTCAAAGGGAGGAGAAAAAAAGGAAGACAGAGGAAGTTGTAGCATGAGCTGGATCTAGGCCCATCATATTCCACCTGTTGATTGAGGTCATGGATGGCCATCCCATGATCAATCAAGCAATTAATAAACATTCGATAAGCACCTACTATGTGCCAGGCACCATGATACAAAAAGAGGCAAAAGATGGTCCCTGCTCTCAAGGAGCTTATTGTTATTAGTAATGCAGAATCTAGCCCTCCATTCTAGGTCAGAACATTATGTACCACATTAGTTTCTAGGCATACCATTGTAAGCAATATTGCAGTGAGCACTTACTAAGCTACCATGACTACAAGCATGATTAGGCCCTGGATAGTCCATTTACATAGCTCTCTAAATGTTAACCATGTCCAAAGATCTTCCACTGTTCATTCTGGATCTTGGGGAAGGTATTACTTGACTCCTTCCAGGATCACTTTGCATTCCTAGAGCTCCCTAATAAACAGTATTACTTCTGAAATATAATCAATGGCCAAAGACAATTCTATCCTATGGTTAGAGCCTCAGTAAGTGGATAAATGGTGATGCCCTTCATCTGAATTAAGTCAGGAAGAACTGGTTAGAAGGTGTGGACTATTAGGGCATGCTAAATTGAACAGAGAGAGAGAAGAAAATGGGAACAGGTCTTTGAGGAATCCAGACCTATCTTCTATAGACATAGCCCCCAAACCATTAATTTTTATAGTAATTAATTCAAGTCATACTTGAGATTGTTTCTGTTCATTTACATGACCTTTGAAATACAGAACTTTCATTATTTGTTTATGTATGTGGGAGGCAAGGTAGCGTAGTGAAACTGGCCTCAGCACCAAGGAGACCCGGGTTCTCTGACACATAAAGTCACTTAACCTCTCAGTGACCACAGGCAATTCTCTAAGACAATAAAATGCAGAGAAGATGCTGACCCATATTGACAAAGGAAATTTCTCTTGCTCAAGTGTCCTATAACAATGAAATTGAAATATCCGATCCATATCTCTACTTATATATTTATATTTTACATTGAGAAAAATAGGAGACTGACTAGTATTTAAACCTCAAAGACAAAACAGTTATTATAAATTAAATGAATGAGAGGGAATAAAGGAAAATAAAATTCATTATTTGATCAATCTGAGGCCATGTTAGGCAGGTGGCAACAAATATGAAAAAACACTAAAATTTGTCCAACATACTAGCTGCGATTTTTGTCTGGATGCTCGGTATCTAGACACAGATATGGTCAGAGCACTAAGTGTGAGGTTTGTCTGGAATTTAGACCCAAGGTAAGGCCTAATCTTGGTTACAGGAGGTTAAGAGTCAGTCTGTTTTCTAAGATGAGGACAATCAGGGGTCACCATGTAAGAGAAAGGCCTATCCTCTCAGTGTGGGAGCAACCATGAGGGAGCCTGAAATCAAAGTGACCTGCTTTCTGTCCCAGGACCACTCAGCAGCCAAAACCACCAGTTGCCTCCACTGTGTAATAATTGAAGAGTTGTCCCCCTCAGTATGAAATGACCCAGTACAGAGACACTCAGGAGAGTCAGGCCAACCTCTGCACAGCTAGCCCTGACTGACTTCAAGCCCTTTAAAAAAGAGAGAAAGAAAGAAAGAAAACTTCACAGTTCAGATAATCATCTTATCTGCCCCTTCAGTGGTATCCTTTGCATCCTGGTGTTAAGCTGGACAATGAAAGGGTTAACATGTTGCACTGTGCTGGGGAAAGCACTGGACATATTATGTTAAACCCCTTTTATAGAAAAGGAAAAATCCAACTGTTGTGCAGAAAATCCCTACCCTTTCCAATCGATTCTTCCTACCACAGGGCATCTCGTCAGTTTTGATTCAACCTCCTGAAGCTTTTACTTCAATGAAGTGGCACAGCAGGCACGGGGGAGACAGCTGCCAGGCTCCGGATGGCAAGTCACCAGTGTAGTAGAAGAGGAGAGCAGAGACAGGGAGGGATGTCACAGTGGGTAGCACTGGGACTATTTTAAGCCATGCCCTGGCCCTTAATCATAAACTCAGGGTTCAAAGGGCTGTTAGGCTGTTGGTCTCTGATCTCATCTCAAAGTGATAGTCACCTCTGGCCTTTCGGCAGACAGCAAGCCTACTGTCCATCCATCTTCTAGCAGCTCGACACTAGATTCTCTACCCATTTTACAGCCAGCGAACATTCCCAATTGATTTATTGATTTCTGTCTGCCTGTGGAAGGAGCTCAGAACAGACTCTATGTGCTCTTGCAGCCTCCTGCATAGATTTTTTTCCTCCTTTTTATCCAAGCCATGTTAGCAGTCTGTGGTGGAACAGGAATTAGAGCATGCGGGAGCCCAATTTACTGGTGGTGAATGTGCCAAGCTCCAGATGGAAGATCAGCTTTGCTTGCACACCCTTTTCCCTCTCTTCTCTCTTTCATTCTATTCCTAAGCTATCCACAATAGCCTTCATCCCTCCTTTCTTTACTCTGTTTACTCCCACTTCCTCTCCATAACCTTGCTTTGCCATATTTCCATAATCCAATGCCAAACAAATGGGCAGAAAGTTTAGGTGATGGGAGGATCTTTGTTTCTCAACCACCTCGTCCTTTGTCACTTCCCATTGTGGGAAGGCCCTCATTTCCCCAAGCAGGTTCCTTTTGTCTTTTGCTTTGGGATAAGCCAGCCTCGATTGCTTTATGTGAATGAAAAATCTATTTTGGAATAATTCTGGCTCAACATCTTTCTGTATTCTGAACAAAAATCTTAGCATTCTCATCTTCACCAGCAGACAAAGAAGGCACATTGAAAAGCAATGAAATCAGGTGAAAGGTGGGACAGTCCCAAGCTCAGTGCTTCTTTAATCACAACACCAAGGTCACATGAAGTGCATGTTGGGACAAATCCCTTCCTTTGAGAGATAAGCAGAAGATGCAAATTCCTGACAGCTACCATTCATCCACAAGGTATAAGATGCACCCTCACAAACCACTAGAACAGCAACCACCGAGCATTATTATAAGCAGAATTACAGATGGCCATGTTTAGTGACAATTACCTTCAAATCATTGAGAATGAGATTTTTACAAATCACACTTCCACGTCCCACTGGCTTCCCTGCTTTCTCAGTTCTCAGTGCACCATACACATCTGTCTCCCTAATTAAATTGGGGTGGGGGGAGGAAGACTCCAGTGCACAGTGAGCAAATTTCAGCATCTATGCAAGCACTGGCTCTCTGTAGCACATTTGCATTCCCATATTTCTCACAAAAATCCTGTTTTGCTTCATGTAAAACAAATAAGGCAACCTCACAGGAACAAATCTCTCAAAGACAAATACACTCACTAAGGGGGAAAAACTATCGGATTTTTAGTCATATACTTCAAGGTTCTTTCTATATAGAATTCAAATATATTTTTTAAATAGCTGCACAGATCCTTTAGCCAAATACAGGTAGCTTTGGCATTCTGGGCTTCCTAAATTCTTAAAGAAAGATTCATAATTCAAATCCTGTCTCTGACACTTACCAGCTGTGTGAACCCGGAAAAAACTCTCAACCTCTCTGTGCGCTAGTTTCCTCATATGCAAAATGGAGATAACAATAACTCCTACCCCACAGGGATGTTGTGACAATCAAATGACAACACATATGAAGTGCTTTACAAAACTTAAAGTGCTACATAAATACTAGCTATCATTATTATTATTATTACCATCATTATTATTATATTATTATTACGTAGTTGTGCTATTTGCCTATGAGATTTGGTCACCTGACAAGAAAATAA
Organism: Phalanger gymnotis; assembly: GCA_028646595.1. Classification (NCBI taxonomy): domain Eukaryota; kingdom Metazoa; phylum Chordata; class Mammalia; order Diprotodontia; family Phalangeridae; genus Phalanger; species Phalanger gymnotis. The sequence goes on from CM053624.1 coordinate 129,767,518, forward strand.
AAGCTCATAGGATCATAGGTTTAAGGCTGGAAAAGATCTTGGAGGCTACTGAATTCAACCCCTCATTCTGCAGATGAAGGATTGGGTTATGACATGCATCACACAGCTAGCAATTACTTAGAATTTGAACTCAGATCCTCTTGGGCCCAATCCCAGAGTTCCATCCACTTTATCCTCTAGCTACCTAGGAGTTATCCCTAGTCTTTGTGATAATTAGAACTACTTGGATTTTTTAAAGTTACCTGCTTTTGTCAAATCTTGGAAAGATTTTTAAAGTTCCAATGTAAGTTAAGGATTTCAACATTTGACATTTTATATCTTCATTGTAAAGTCTTCCCAGAAAGAGAGGTAGGGACTAGGGCGCTTGGTTTGATAAATTGATTTTGAAAGTTGTATTTCTCTTAAGAAATGGGAAAAGAGCCAGCAATGTATATGTCACTGATATCTAACCAGCGCTACACAAAGAACTGGGCTTGATACTGAGATAATCCTGCCTCCATCACTAATTAACTAGTTGTAGATCTTTGGGTAAGACATCATTTGCCCCAAGCCATTGTCATGCCAACATCTTGTACTTCACCAGGCAAATCTGAACTGGTTCTCCAGTGCCTGCCCCAGATCCTAGGATTTTGTCACCACCTCTAGTTAAATCCAGACCTGCCGTAATAGCTCACCTGCCATCTTCATACTCTATACGCTCCTGTCCCCACCCCCTATATCCATCTCTATCTCCGGAACAGTAGTCAAATCAACCCTATCATTCCTGGAAAAGACACGTCAACAATTGCTTTGTAATTTAACTCACCATCCCCACGACTTCCTGACCAAAACACTCCTCTTGGACCACCACTCACCTACATGTTTTGTTTTGGCTTATTAGAATGTGAACTTCTTAAGGGCAGGGACTCTTTCACTTTGTATTTGTATCCTACTGGTTAGTACAATGCTTGGCACTTAGTAAGTAGCAGCTTAATTTTTTTTTTCGCTAATTCATTCACCCATTCAGTACAGTATTACCTGAAACAAGAGTATGAAATGCATCATTTTGCAAGCTCTATGATGCTGTGATACATATTTTCCCTTTATCATAATGACTTAGAAAATCAGTAAAAGCTGAATTGGATCCCATTATACTGAAGATTTATAGCTGCCCCTCAAAATAGGTTATCAAAAGGGAAAGCCCAGAATGACCTATGTTCTTACAATGAAAAAAAAAGTTGTGTTCCCTTTCTTCTTTCTTCCTTTCTTTCCTTCCTTCTTTCTTTCTTTCTTTCCTTCTTTCCTTCCTTCTTTCTTTCTTCCCTCTCCCTCTGTCTCTTTCTTTCTGACTCTGTATCTCTTTGTTTCTTTCGGTGTGTCTGTCTCTTTGTCTCTCTCTGTCTATCTCTGTTTCTCTTTGTGTGTCTGTCTCTTTTTCTCTCTCTATCTCTCCATTTCTCTCTGTATGTCTGTCTCCCTCTGTTTCTCTCTGTCTCTGTCTCTCTTTCTCTCTGTCTCTTTCTTTCTCTCTCTGTGGATTTTGTGTTTCTTTTTTCCTATTAAAAAGTAAAGGGGAGTCTGGGTCATATTAAAGGCATGGCCAATGTTATGCCGCAGGAGTAGTTAAGGCAGTACTCTTTCTAACTTGGGGCCCTTGACAGCATGATGAACAGAATTATTATTATTTCATTATCATTAGTAGTAGTAGTAGGAGTAGTAGTAGTAGTAGTAGTAGTAGTAGTAGTAGTAGTAGTAGTAGCAGCAGCAGCAGCAGCAGCATCACCAGTTATTATTAACAACAGCAACAGCAGCAACAGAGGCTTTTATATGGTGCTTAGTATGTGCCAGGCACTAGGCTAAGTGTTTTACAATTATCATATCATTTAACCCTAACAACAACCTTGGGAGACAGGTGCTATTATGAGGCAAACAGAGGTTGAGTAACTTACCCAGGGTCCCACAGTCAGTAAGTGTCTGAGGCTGGACATGAACTCAGGCCTTTCTGACTATAGACCCAGAACTCTATCCACTGTGCCACATAGCTGCTTAGAATATTTGGCAGGCTGAACTTGACTGAATACACAGACAATTTTGCTCAAGAGGGAGAGAGATAAATGAAGATTCATAAGCATATTGAAATTTCTAGCTCACTGAAAACATGTATGTCAATCAAAAATGAGCTCTATAAATTAAGAATATAATCCTTAAGAGTGGCTAAAGACACAAGATATCCAATAAATGGAATAGAATTAGATTACCTTTCCTAGGTTCAATTGAATCTACCTTGACACAAGGCCATGCGGACTTCCATAACTCTTAGCAGAGAGCAAGGGAGGGAAAGAAGGAAGGAAAAAAAGACATAAAGCTGGAGACAGAAGGAGGCACACACAGATATTTTATTTGACTCTTTGTGACCCCATTTGGGGTTTTCTTGGCAAGGATACTTGGAATGGTTTGCCATTTCCTTCTCCAGCTTATTTTACAGATAAGGAAACTGAGGCAAACAGGGCTAAGTGACTTGCCCAGGGTCAAACAGCTAGTGCCTATCTGTGGCTAGATTTGAAATCAGGAAAATGAGTCTTCCTGACTGCAGGCCTAGCACTCTCTCCACTGCACCACCTAACTGCCCCATAGAAAGAAAAACAGACTCAGAGAGAAATTGCCTACCATTTACCCCTTTCTGTACCAGGAAAAGCCTAATGGGAAGACAAAGGAGGGGATGACAAGAGAAGATGAGAAGCAATGCTATCTACTGCTTTTGTGTCCTACAAGAAAGAAAACAGGGAGAGAAGAGGAGAATCAAGCACAAGAGAGCCCTCAGAAGACCTACACAGTTTTTAAAGTTGGCCAACACCTCCAGTCTAGTTGGATGGCATGTAATTATCTTTCTTATTGCTAACATCCCTTTCTCAGCCCCCTCTGAGTATTGACTGCAACATCATTCAATAAATTCTAATTCAACAAACATTTATTAAGTACCTACTATGCGCAGGGTTCTAGAGATAGAAGGACAAGAACTGGTGATTGCCTTCAAGGAACGTGTATCTCACCATATGCATTCTAAGTTCTATGCCAGGTTTGAGTACCTGCAGAGGTGTCCCTCTACGCTACTTTGAAGGTCCAAACTCTTTCACCTAGCATTCACAGCTTTACCTTTCAGACCTTAACTGACAACATAAATCTTCTTTTCCACTCAGATTATTTTGCTCATCATCATACCCTAAACACATCATGCATTTTCCCATCCCATTTTTATACTCTTCCCCCGATTTGCAATGCCCTCCATCCTTCTTTATGTCTATTTGAATCATACTCATATTTTAAGATCCTACCTTGAATTGCTACATCCTGCATTAAACCTAAAATCCACCCACCCCATCCTCCCCACTCCGTACACCCCCTTTCCACCCCCCGGTAGTTCTCCATGATCTCCCCTCTTCCTGTTATAAAGCTTTTGGTCAGCATCTCTCATTAAACACAGAAATAGTCTTATATTGTTATTTAAATGTTCATGTACAAATGTTTTAACCCCCAGCTAGATTAAAAACTCTTAAGAAAAGAATCATTCTTATGCATTGTATTCCCTACAGTGCCTAGCACCGTGCTAAGCACTTAAAAGGGATTCGGTAAATATTTGTTGAAGCAAGGAAACCCTCTTCTAGGGCTTGAGTTATAGGCAAATGCAGAAATTACATGTGTCCTAATTTAATGGTGAGCAATGAACAAAAATCTCAGAGTAAAAGAGAAGGGAGAAATAGAGAAAGTAAAGAAAAGATAAATGGGAGAGAAGATAAAGAAAAAGAAAATAAGAAGAGAAAATGAATAGAAGGAACAAAGAAATAACAAAAAATATGATCTTGAATATCTCCAAGAAAACTGGGTAAATCATCCTCAGATTCCTAAATTTCGAATCATATTAAAGTGTTCCAAATCTCAGAATGGTCAAGATCTGGAGGGTAGAGGGGTGGAAGCCAGCCTGAAGATCTACATCTTTCTCCAGAATCTCAAGCAAAGCAAGATCACAGGAGGTCCAGGGAAGGAGTCAGTTCAGGGGAACAGGTGAAATCTATTGCCAAGAACCAGTCTGAGCAAATACCTCATTTTCATGTTTGTTTGATGTTATACAATCATAACCATTACTTCCTAGCACTCGTTTCAGTAAGTTGCCCACCTAGACATCCCTCGTTCCAAAAATATTATTGGTTCCCATTATCTTTTCTGAGCATAGCATAACTGATCTAATGAAAAAATCTGAATTTTTGATTTTTGAGATGAATAATTCAGCAGCCAGAAGCCAAGTCCACAAGGCCATGGAGACTTCATAGGCCTCTACTCTAGTTCAGGCTTTTCTCACCTTTTATTTAACTATTACAAGGACCTCTTAGTTGGTCTCCCTGCATTCACTTTTTCCTCCCTCTTCAATCTATTCTTCAGCCAGTTACCAAGATGATATTCCTAAAACAAAGAACTGACCATTTCAGCCACCTAGATCAATTTTTTCCCAATGGTTCCCCATTGTCTTTAGTTTAAAATACAAAAACCCTTCACATTTTTGTTCCTACTTGCTTTTTTCAGTTATATTTTATGTACTCAAGACAGAGTACACAGGAGTTATAACCTCCTTATTTCTGGAAGCTATGGCTATGGTGATGTGGCTTAATAGCATATTAGCTTTTTGACCACCACATAACCTTGCTCATCTATATTAAACTGTATTCCACTAAAAATTCCAGTTCTTTTTTTTAAGACTAATTGCCTTATAATCATGCTTCCTAGATCTTATACTCGTGAAGTTGATTTTTTAAACCAAAGTTTAAGACTTTACATTTATCCCAGTTAGAGATAGACTTATTAAATTTTGCCAAACGTTCTAGCTTGACAGGCTCCTTTTGGATCCTAACTGTCATCCAACAATCCCTCCCAACTTTCTGTTATCTGCAAATTTGCAGAGTATGCCATTTATTCCTTTATCCAAGTCATTAACAAAAACATTAAACAGCAATAGAGACTAGAACAGGATATCTAGGTGGCGCAGGGCATAGAGTGCCAGAGCTGGAGTCAGGTTCATCTTTATGAATTCAAATCCAGCCTCAGACATTTACTAGCTGTGTGACCCTGGGCAAAACACTTAACTCTATTTGCCTCCATTTCCTCTTCTACAAAATGAGCTGCTGAAGAAAATGGCAAATCACTCTAGTATCTGTGCTAAGAAAACCCCAAATGGGGTCATGAAGAGTCAAGCATGACTGAAATGACTGAACAACAACAAAAAGGGACTGGTACAGATCTCTGGCACACTCCTTCTGTGATCAACATCAAAATGACGTTGAACTATTAATAATTTCACTTTGAGTCCATCCATTCAAACTGTTCTGAATCATTTAAATGTGTTATATAGTTCAGTGTGCATCTCTCTATCAACAGCAGGAGATATTTTTTCAAAACTTTCACTAAAATCTAGGTAAACTCTATCTGTAGTATTTCCCTGTTCCACTGGTTCAGTAACCTTGTTTTTTAAAACAAAAAGGAAGTTTTAGTCCGATATGACCTGTTCTTGATGAAGCCAGGAAGGCTTTTTGCAATCCCATTTCCTCTTTTAAATGTTCACTAAAATATCTCTTTAACATTATGTTCTAGAATTTCCACATGAATTGAAGTTTAAGCCCATTGGACCATAGTTTGATGATTCCATTTTGTTTCCCTATTTGGGAAATTGGTGCATTTGTCCTTACTTGTCTTGTATCTCCTCTACAATTTTTTGAGGTCCTTTATTACTATCAGCTTAGCAATCATATCCACCACTTCTTTCATTATCTAAGAAAATATTTTTTTAGAGCCAAGTATCCTGATTTTATGATGAATAATCAAGTGTTCTCTTACTACCACTTTGCTAATCCTCAGTATCACTTCCCACATAGCTATTTTTGTTCTATGAGTACAAAGGTCATTCCCTTTAACAGAGAAAACCAAAATAAGGATTTATCAAATTCATCATCTGTTATTAGTTATCATTATGCCATCCACCTCCAAGCAGAGGTCTTATCCTTTCTTTGTTCCTCTTCTTCCCTTTAATATAACTGAAAAAAAACAGTTTTTTTCTTTTCCTTAGTTTCCTTCACCAAGCCTTGGCTTATTCTAAGCTTTAGAACCCCGGACACAGTTTTAGAATACTATACTTTCCTCTTTAAATATTAAAAGGTTATTGAGTTCCCTTTGTATCCATATTGTTTTCTTCATATAACTCTTTTGCATCCTCATTAGAATTGCTTCTTTATGTGTCTTTAGAATTTTATTCTTGAGCATTTCCCATCACTCCTATATTTATGTCCCCTGTAATTGAATTTTAGTTCATGAGATCCTACCTATGCTTCCTCTATCCTTTGAAATATTGTTGGCCAAAATCTAGAATGTATGCCAGAGTGTGCCCAGCTTTTCTCTCCTCCATCACATCTGTGCTAGATTACAATCTGTTTCCCAAAATAATTATCTATTTCCTCTTTTTTCCAAGTGGTCTATCACTTTGGTTTCTGTTTCCAGTGATCTTCATTCACATACTGTGCACCAGATCTCTTCACCCTGGTCCCTGGATTTCCTCATCTAAGTATTTTGTATTCATTTGTCCAGACCTGTGATTTGATTGGTCCAGTAAAGAAACAGCCTCCACCTACAGAGATTAGTAACTATTCTGCTAGTCAATACCTTAGGGAATCATTTGAGAATCTGAGAAGTTAAGTGACTTGCCCATACATAACTGATACTTGTCAGAGGTGGAGATGAACCCAAGTCTACATGACTATGAGCCTGTATATACACATATATACACTATATATACACATATAACTATACATTCCAACTATGCACAAGTATACATTCTAAACATACAACACTATCCTCCTCCATTCACATAACAGTTTTACAAATTATGTTTCTCTTGAATAAGGAACCATATTCTAGTCACGAGTTGGCTCTCACCAAGTGTCAATGATATCTTATTTTGTTTGTTTAATGAACCTGTGATTTCATCAGTGTAGGCAGCTACGTATCAGGAATATCTGCTACTAATTCATATTGACAAGTTCTTTGTGATACTGGAAAGTGAAATTTCCTTCCTTGCATAAGAACCTTTCTTCTTGCTTATTCCTTGAACTTTTAACTTTTGTGTATAGATATTTGAGGCCATAGATTTTTACTTCCTGCCTGTTTTTTTTCTATTTTGTCTTCTTTGAACTTCTATGTACTTTAATTATAGTCTTCCTTCATTATAGATAATCTCTACCATGTCTAGCATGTTAGATATATGTTTTCTTTGTTTTTTTGTTTGTTTTTTTGGGCAGGGCAATTGGGGTTAAGTGACTTGCCTAAGGTCACACAGTTAGTATATGTGTCAAGTGTCTCCTGACTCCAAGGCCAGTGCTCTACTCACTGTGCCACCTAGCTGCCCCCTTATTAGATATATGCAAGCAGTGTTTGCCTCCCTCATCTTTATTAAAGTCTTTTAAAATTATATTTACAAGATACACATCAAATACATTCCAATAAACCTTTGTTAGATATACTCCACTCCTGACCAGGAGTCTGTCATTCTTATTTTTTTTCAGTTTTTGTTCAGTTGTATCATTATATTGTTCAGTTATCATATATATTTCAGAAATCCAAATTCCATACCCAGATATTACCTTTGTAGACAACTGTCCCAATTACTTTCTACTACTTTGCATATATGTTGTATTTACTTATTTGTAACAACATTACATCCTCCCAGTAGACCTTTTTGAAATCAGGAATTATTTCATTTTTGTCTCTGAATTCCCTAGCATTGTTTTATATAGAGTAGATATTAAGAAATATAGTTGAATTGAATTAAATAGAATTTTAACCACCCAGTTTTAATTTAAACTATTCTTTCCAAAAGTGAGGCAATATGGAATAGTAGAAAGAGGACTGATTATCAGAGTTACAAAGACCTGGATTCAACACTTACCTTTAGTACATACTAGCTGTTTGAACATGGACAAGTCAAGTAACTTCTCAGTGCCTTAAGTACATTTATAAAAGTTACAGTTCTATATCGTACCAGAAAATGTATACAATGGAGCTCCCCACACTGATGAAATCAGATATATTGAGCCTCATAATATCTTTTGATCATGTGTATTAATTATTTCCATAATAAGGAATCTCCTCTCTCCAGAAAGGATATAGCTAAATTTTCATGCAGACTTGCATCTGTCTGTTGAGCCCAAATGACACATACAAAAAAGGAAAAGCCCAGGCTTCTACAGTAGGCCTACATTCAACCAAATCAGCTATGCTCTGCAATTTTTTAATCTGAGTACCTGCCATTAGATAGCCAAAGCAATAAATTCCTGTCACAACTCATTCACTAATTTGCATCTGTTTAATTTTTCATTAAGCCCTTCCTTTGTACCCAATACTTTGCTTGGCATGTTGGAAGAAATACAGGAGAAGATGATGTTCCTGTCTTGAAAATGTTATAGCTTAATTATGGAGGCAAGAGATAACCTACATAAGGCAGTGTTGGACATTGGGAGTGGGAAGGAGGGGGAGAAAGAGAAGGCTTGTTTTAGAGTCAAACAATCTGCTCTTGAATACTGGCTCTGACACCACATTACCTGTGTGAACCGCTTGACTTCTCTTATTTGTGAAAAGAGAGACAAGGAGGAGATAGTCTCTAAGAAGAAGGAAATTACTTAAGGGCCTTTTATTTATTTATTTATTTTTAATTGATTTTTTTTATTTTTAGTATACAACACTCAGTTCCACAAGTTTTTGAGCTCCAAATTTCCTTCCCCCCTTCCCAAGACTGGCATGTAATTCAATATAGATTCTATATATACCTCCACATTAAACTGATTTTCACAATAGTCAAGTTGTAAAGAAGAATTATAACTGATGGAATAAACCATGAGAAAGAAGAAACGAAACCAAAAAAGGAAAAAAAGGCGGAGGAGGGGAAGAGAGCAAATAGTTTGCTTCAATCTCCATTCAGACTCCATAATTCTTTCTCTGGATGTGGATTACTTTTTCATCGTGAGTCTTTGGGAGCTGTCTTAGAATTTGGCATTGCTGAGCAGAGCCAACTCTATCACAGGTACCATATGTCTGTAATAGTGCATAATGTTCTCCTGGTTCTGCTCCCCACACAGCATCAGATCATGTAAGTCTTTCCATGTTCTTATGAAGTCTACCTGCTCATCATTTCTTATAGCACAATAGTATTCCATTACATTCATATACCACAGCTTGTTTAGCCATCCCCCAATTGATGGGCATCGTGGGGGCCTTTTCATAGAAATTTGATGCTGTACTAAGAGAAGCATGAAGGCAATGGTCCCATTTCATTCTGCCCATTCTGCCCTAATCAGAGCACACTGGGGATGTTGTGTTCAGTTTCCATTGCCACATTTTAAGAAAGACATTAAAAAGCTAAAAAGAATCCAGAGGATGGTAACCAGGATGGTGAAGGGTCTTCAGGTCATGCCATATGATGATTGACTAAAGGAATGGGGTATGCTTAGCTTGGGGAAGAAAATATTTAGGAAGGACACAATAACAGTCTTCAAGAATTTGAAGAATTGTCACATGGAAAGAGAACTAAATTTGTTATATCTGACCAAGGTAAAACTAGAAGGAATGGGAAGAAGTTGCCCCCCAAAATTTAGTGAAGTATGTAGAAATTTCCCAATCATCAGAGCTGTGCAAAAATGGTTCCCCTCAATGGAAGTCCTTAGCCAAAATCTAGGTAATCATTAGGTTATAATTTTTTATTTCATAGATTTAAAGCTAGGATATTCCTCAAAATTCTAATCTACTTATTTTACAGATGAAGAAAAAGGGGACAAAGAAGGTATGGGAAAACACTAGATAGACACTGAGCTCGCTTACACATCTAAAATTCTATAATTCTGGCAATCCTTGAGCTAACCATTGGTTTAACGAGAAGAAAGAGAGAGATAGAGATAGAAAGAGAGAGAGAGAGAGAGAGAGAGAGAGAGAGAGAGAGAGAGAGAGAGAGAGTTAAGTTTTATACCAATGAAAATCATAAATGCCTGAGGTTAAACACAACTTCTCAAAGATGCCCACATGTGAAGGAACTAATGTTAGCATTGTGCCACTAGGTTCAGACAAAAGAAAGAAAAACTAGTCAATCCGCAGTCTTGGGAAGATTCTATGTGTAATCACTGACTTGAGTTTCTTGGGATTTTTTTTAAGCCATATTAACAACCAATTAATTGCCCCACTATTCACCAGGACAAACAATTCACTTGGTCATGTTAATAGAATCTTCTAAACAGCAGCCCTTTCACACCTTGGTTGCATACCTGGAGGCAAAGATTGTTTTGATTTTTGCCTTTTTATTTCCTTGTTCTAGCATACAGCCTTGCATATAGTAGGCGCTTAATAATTTTTTTTTTCAATTGAATTGAATTTCCAGTCATGACCCAGTCCTTTCCTACTGGGCCAATCAATCATAGTACTTCAAAAGTGTAGGGACCTCTGCAGTAGAACTTCATTAGTTCAGTATTACTGTTTTATTTAAAATGGTGCAGAAGAAAATTCTGGGGATTTTTTAATGTAGCAACATGAGCATAGTGTAAAGTTAATTTTTCTTACTTATTATTTCTTTCTTATTTTTAATTCAGTTCAGTTCAAAAAGCATTTATTACACACTAGGCTAGGTACCAGGAATACAAAGACAAAAATGAACCAGGCACTACCCTTAATGGCCTTTCATTCTCTTGAAGAGAAAAAGTTTTTCTATACAGACAAGTAAATAGAAAATAAATGCAAAGTAATTTTGGGTTGGGGGAAGCACTAATAAGTGGGAGAATTAGAAAAGATCTTTTGTTAGAACCTGGCACTTGATA
>CM053624.1:129778885-129813464 GCA_028646595.1 Phalanger gymnotis
GGGAGAAAATTGAATAAAGGGGGATAAGACAGGAAGGAGCAAAATATAGTTAGTCTTTTACAACATGAGTATTGTGGAAGGGTTTTGCATAATGATACACATGTAAGCTATGTTGAATTGCTTGCCTTCTTAGGGAGGGTGGGTAGGAAGGGAAGAGGGGAGAGAATTTGGAACTCAAAGTTTTAAAAGCAGATGTTCAAACAAAAGGTTTTTGCATGCAACTGGGAAATAAGATATACAGGCAATGGGGCCCTACAAGAAAGTAAGGGAAAAGGGAATGGGGGGAGTGGGGTGACAGAAGGGAGGGCTGACTAGTGAATGGGGCAACCAGAATATATGCCATCTTGGAGTGGGGGGGGAGGGTAGAAATGGGGAGAAAATCTGTAATTCAAACTCTTGTGAAAATCAATGCTGAAAACTAAAAATATTAAATAAATAAATAATAATTAAAAAAATAAATTGAAGGGCTAGAAGAAAGAAAAAATGAATGCTTACTGACTGAAAATATTTTTTTCATGTAGCATTCATAGTTGGTTCTAAGTGCTTAATTTTAAGAATAACCAGACTGTTCTTCTGGGTCTAGGATGGTTGTGGTTGTGGTTGTTGTTGTTGTTGTTTAGTCATTTTTTAGTCATGTCTAACTCTTCGTGATCCCTTTCAGGGTTTTCTTGGTAAAGATACTGAATGGTTTGCCACTTCCTTCTCTAGCTCATTTTACAGATGAGGAAACTGAGGCAAACAGGATTAAGTGACTTGCCCAGGGTCACAAAACAAGTAATTATCTGAGGCTGGATTTGAACTCAAGAAGAAGAGTCTTTCTGTCTCCAGGCCCTATCCCTTGTGCCACCTAGCTGTCTTGTCTAGGATGATGTATGAATTTAATTCAACAATCATTAAGTGCTTACTACATGCCAACATTTTGCTAGACATAGTAGTAACAAAGACAAAAACACGAGTTTCTGATCTCAAAGAGGTTACATTCTCCTAGGGTAGATACCTGTATACAAACAACTAAATGAAAAAGCATTTCAGTAGAGAAAGAGCAGCTACAGTTTCAGGCAAGTGAAATTAGAAAAGTCCTATATAATACATGACACCTAGGCTAAGTTTTGAAGGACACTAGGAATTCCAAGAGGTAGAAGTGAGGATGTGAGGAGGGACTTAACTGAATGCTTTCAGAACACAGATTAATCCACCACCTTTTTTTAAGTTCTCCCAGAAAATAGTTTTGTTATAGCCATGCAAAGTTACCAAGAAGAAATGTTGGTCCAAAAGTTATAGTCTGGGATATAATGTAACCCTAGCCTAAAACCCATTTGCTACTTGTTTTGTTCTAAATTGGAACTGAGCCAAGTCACCATTATCAACATATATTTGTTGAGTATCTTTGTATAGGTCATTTTGCTATTTGTTTAACAACCATGCAAAGTTAGCTATAGCTCAAGATTAAAATTCATTAAAATTCACCGCAATCCATCAACACAGTCCTGAAGGAGACAAATAACTGGAAAAACTGATCATTATAACAAGTCTGAGAGAATCAGATTGATCAGCACTTCATCACAACTGATTCTTGTGTTGGGGGGGCTATAGACGAAGCCAACGTAGCCATAGAATTGTTGTCTTTACAATGTTTTTAGCACTATGTTCCATCACTTTCTGGTTTACAATACACGGGAACATTCCAACCCTACATTAATAACATATGCTAGTTAATATTTCATTGAGGTTTAATCTTCTTATCCTTATATAATAGCAACAATTATAGTATTTGGTATATTATTCATTACTTGGTCTGGGCCCATAAATTATAACTATCATCAATTGCTATCTGCTTTCGGTTTTCTTCCAGTTAAGAAGGACTAGCATCATAAGAGAGAATACAATGTGTACACATGCACACTTAAACACACACACATCATGTCTTTACAACATAACCAAGTCAGCCCCAGCATATCCAGTCCAAGGTTTTGTTTTGTTTTGTTTTCCATCTTTGCAATCGATTGTGCAGCAATCAACTGGATTGATCATGTGCCAATCGCCTCAGGTCATTAAGACCTCTGAGCTACTCAGATCAACCTCACTGACCAGTTATTTTGGCCACATAGACAGCAGAGTAGTCTTTTATGTCAGATGCTAATTTTTGTGACTCAGAACTAATTGTATTGCTTTAACCCACAATGCTTTTTTTTTTCTTCAGGGCAATCACATCCCATATATCAGGAACTAATTACCAAGTTCATTTAAGGCATCACTTTTCAAAATGAGCATACAGGATATACAATCGAAACTCTGAATGTATATGCTATTTCCAGAGTCTTTCCTTTTAAATAATGCAATTGGAAAGAAACACTACCAAGACAACAAGGATTTCTGGCTCCTACGCACAGAAGCAATTCTCACAAGGCTCAGTTTTCCAATTCATAATTCCAAAGCCTGTGCTGCAGATATGCCTAGTTAACCATGTCCTCATGTCCTGCAGGGAGGTGGGTGCAGCTGGACAGTAGCAGTCTGCTGGTTCAGGTTGATTGTATGACCTGTCCTGAAGAGACTCCAGGGACCTGCAGTGTTCTGCAAATTAAAGTCGGCCTGGCCTGAAGGTCAGCAGCCATCTCCCAGCAGTCACTCTGACTGTCCCAGCCCACTGCCTTTGAGAAATTGGTACACTGTGAAACATATTTGCTCTGATGTGAAGTGAAAGGGATTTTTTTTTTTACCTAATTATATCCATTTGGCTCAGAACAGATATTGCAGATCTCTTTTATGAAAACAAAAGGAGGGAAAAAGAGCTTTCTCTTGGTATGTTTCTTTTATATTACAGTAGTATTGTCTGAAAGGAGAAATTACCATCAGCTATAATTATTCAGGATAATGAGGGTAAGTCCCCTACCCATCCCAACAGACCCCAAGCTTACAGAGACCTGAGGAAAGCCCCTATAGGATGATGTTGTCATGTTGTCAACCACAATTCTGCTTCCTTTAAAGGGCGGGGTGGCCAGGTGGGGGATTGACACCAAAATTCCACCCATGTTGTAGGGAGGAGATAAATTAAGGATACTCCTCCAAAACTCAGCCCTCTCCCACCAGGTTCTGGCTGGTATAACAAGCGTACTATCAGGATCTTCATCTAGGAGTCAATCAATCAATAATCATTTATTAAGGACCTACTATGTGCTAGGTACTGCACTAAGTCCTAGGGATACAAAGAAAGGGAAGGAGGGAGAAAATCAGCCTTTGCTCTCAAGGAGTTCACAGACTAATGGAGACCTCTAAACCTTCTAATAACATTTTTTTCAGTATAGTATCAAGAAGCAAAATGTCAGAGACAGCATTGGCATGGAGGCCAACGGCTAAAAAAAAAATAGAACAAGCCATCCTCTTCTTGGAGCTAAAAGTAGAAATGGAGTTCCAAGGGGAAGTGAGAAAGGGAAATGAGAAGCTATCGAGGAGATGATATAGTGAAGAGGGTGCTGTACTTGGAGTCAGAAAGACCTGCCTGGGTTCAGAGCCCACCCTAGATACTTCCTAGCTAAGTCACCCTGGGCAAGTCACTTAATTTCTACCTGCCTTCTCCTCATCAGTAAAATGATGGGAGTAGATCCAGTGGTCCCTAAGGCCCCTTTTGTCTCTAAATCTGTGATCCTGTAAATCCATCTTTATGTTATTTGATTGGATCATAGATTTAGAGCTAGAGGAGACCACAGAGATAAACTAATAAGTGCCAGACAGATTAAGTGACTTGCCTCAGGTCACGCAGACAAGTGGCCAAGGAAAGATTTGAACCCAGGTCTTTTGATTCCAAATTCAGCACTCTTCCTACTACATCATTTTTGTTCCTTCTTAAAGGTATGGGGGAGGAATTAGCTTAGCTGGGTATATTTGCCCAGGAGTTTGTTAGAAACTGGGTCCTATTAGACAATCACAAGCAATGGATGGCCCCATAATAATTCCTGTCTCCTGGATCTACTGACTGCTAACTGTGAAGACTAAGCAACAAATGATGGCCCAGCACAAATGTTTTCTCTGTAATCTTCCTCCATAGTGCTACTTCCATGTAATTGTTGTTTGCAAAATGGCCATGCTTGTGTGATATCTTCCCCATTGTTTGCAGAACACTGAGTTGTTTGCAAAATGACCATGCTTGTGGGATATCTTCCCCACTGTTTACAGGACATTGAGTTGTTTACAAAGAAAATCTAACTTCTCTTCAAACACCTAAGTGTTGCAGCATTTCACCTGGGGCTACCATACCCTGGGCAGCAACCTATGCTGGAGCTCCTCAGGGCAGCTGAGTGGTGCAGTAGGCAGAGAACCAGGCCTAGAATCAGGAAGATCTGAGTTCAGATTCAGCCTAAGACACTTCCTAGAATGCTAAGCAAAGTATTTGACTCAGCAGCCTTAAGGTCAAGGCATCCCTTCAGTAAGGCCAAAGAACAGTAATCAAAGAAAAAGAAGGAATGAAAGAATGTTGACTGGGTAACATGTAAAGGTTCATGAAGAAGATCACTCTGTTTGAAGTTAGGACCCCTGAGTTCAAATCCCAGTTTCGACATTTATTAGCTGGGAAGTATGAGAGGCTTAACTTCTCCAAGACATCGTTTCCTCATCTCTAAAATCAGAATAATAATTCTTGGACTATTTAACTCAGAGTTTGGAGGAGGAAAACACTTGATAAATGTGAGTGCTATAGAAATATGAGTTATTACTTGAGTTTATATGAGTACCTACTATAATATATGACACGGAATCCACCTGAAAAGTGAATGATGCTATTTATTATCTGCTTACCTCAAGTAGTGAGGTAGAGGAAAGTGAGAGGGGGGAAGAAAAAGAAAACACTTAAGAAAAGCTCTGAAATCCTCAGATTAAAGAAGCTGCACAAATGAAAACAAAAATAGAAACGGAAGGAATGAAAAAAATACCCCAAGACTAAAGAATAGATAATCAAAATGACCAATCCCTGACATTCTCCAAGAAGGGCTAAGAAAACATGTATCTACCAGATTGCATGCCATCTTCAGGAAGGGAGAGTGGAAGGAGGGGGGAAATTTTGGAACTCAAAATCTTACAAAAGTGAATACTGAAAACTAAAAATAAATAAAGTTTTTTAAAAAGAAAATGTATACCCCTCTTTTCTTTTCAGAGGTAGGGGACTATGGAAGTGCAACATTCCATATACTGTCATTCTTGATTGGTGTAGGTAAGTTTTGCTGAATTGTTTTCTCTCCCTTTCCCTTTTTTATTATTTATTATTAAAAATACCTCTCTGAGAGTTATAGTTGGAGATGAAGTTGATATAAAAACAAAAGATATTAACAAAATAAAAATCAAAAGGCTGTGCAGTTTAAGGACAAAGGGATATAAAGCTTATTCAGCACTTTTTTTAAAAAATCATTGTTATCCATTGCACTGGTTTTTAAGAAAACGAACTATATGCTTTTTTTAAGAAAAAAAATTATTTTACCTCTATCTCCTAGGAGCTATAGCTTAACTGCTTATTTATTTCCAAGATCATGCAGCCAGTTATAAGGTTAAAATTCAAACTGGACATATATGTGAAGGTTACATGAAAAAATGTGTCCTTTGACCTTTGGCAACTATTTTGTCTGCAAAGCACGAGTTTCATTTCATCTAATGGTTAAAACAAACAAATGCTAAGAATGGGGTCTTCCATTTCATAGTAGCCACACAATCCCATCAGATTGGGTTCAGCCAATTCCCTGCATTCTATGAAGAACCCCTTCAGGGCACCATTCCTGCAGAGCTCCCTTTCTCATTAGTCTCTACATGGAGAATGCCCTGCTCATGGACAGTCTCTGACAAACCCCCGAGAATGGATTAGGCTCGCTTCATTGTGGTTTCATGAATTTGGCCAAAAGGAACAATCAGCCTCAATTGTGAGGATTGGGGGAAGGAGAGGGAGGGGTGCAGAGGACTATGTTCAACTAGAAAAATCTGCAAGAAATATTGGGAGAGTTATGGCCCAAGACTAAGACTCAGATAACTCACAGGGTTATCTTGAATTAATCTAGCCTTTGTCTCCTAAATAACAAATAGAATATGAGCTCGTAGAATCATAGGTTTGGAGCTGGAAGGGACCTTATAATGTAATTCCCTCAGTAACAAATGAGATGCTGAGGCCTAAAAAGGTTAAATGATTTACCCAAGGTCATGTAGGTAGTATCAGAGCTAGGATTTGAACCAGGTCCTGGGCTTCAAATCCAGTATTCTTTTCACTGTACTTTTCACTGCTCTTTGTTTTGTAGGAAAAAATATTATCCCACTGGTACAAGGATTCTTAACCTAGGGTCTGTGAACTATTGTTTTCATTTTTAATATTTTGACAAGGTATTCCAGAAGGGTGTAAGTGCTCTACAGCAAAGGTGTCAAACGCAGCCTAAAGGTGGTCCACAAAACTCCCAAGTGTTACCTGAAACAGATAAAAATGTAATTGGGAAATATTTAACAAAATTAATTAAAATACAATTAAATATGGATATTATATTTTAAACCTAAGTCAATATGCAACCAACAGGGATCCTTACGCGTAGTTTAGTGGCCTATTTCTATTTGAGTTCGATATCACTGCTATACAGTGTCAGTCTCTGCACAGAGGTCAAGGAGTGGGAGAACTGAGAAGAGTTTGCTGGATTTAATAATTGAGAATATACTGGTAATTTAGGGCAGAGATTCTTAACCTGGGGGACATGAACTTTTAAAAAATATTTTTATAACTGCATTTTTACATAATTGATTTTCTTCAAATCCTATGTATTTTATTTTCTGCATTTAAAAGCATTATTTTGAGAAGGGGTCCACAGGGCTTCAGCAGACTGCCAAAAGGGTCTAAGATACAAAAAATATTAAGAACACTTGCACCAGTGAAACATTCAGCCTAATCCACAATTTCAGATTGTGGATTTCAGATTTCCCTTTCCAAAAACAAACAAACAAACAAAAAGGATAGGGGTGAATATTTTCCCCTATTGGTCCTTTCATCAATAACAGAAAAAAAAGCTTTTTCCCCCTGGCCTGTGCAGCCCAGGATATTTGATAATAGGATCCAGAGCCTTTTGCCCTCAAATCACTGATTTGAATCCACCTCAGGTCACTTTTGACAGAATGTTATTACCTCTTGGTGACTTTCTTGTGGCCTAAGCAGAATAAGATGGTGGTCTCTGTCCTGTTCCAAGTGGACAGTTGTCTGTGTCACCTCATTGGCCATCTCAAAAGAGAAGCCAAGGAGTTAATGGATATGGAACCTATGCTACCCGATCACCATAAAAGGTGGTGCCCTTCAGGTCAGAGTGTAGGCACATGGACTCAACAAATATGGTGGGGGAGGTAGCGGGAAGAGGGTCTGTGCTATAGTTCATCCTCATCCATTTCCAGAGCATCAATCCATCTCATTTCTCACAGACATTTGTAAGGTGGCAGGGGGTGGGGGTTGAAAATGAAAAGCAATCATTTGGTTTGCATCAAAGACTTGTTTCCATTTTCCCCAAGGTTGAAATAGGGAGGAATAGTGTCTGTCTCTTTTAGCTCCTCATCATAAGCCCCCCTAAACAACAGCAACAACAAATCTGGAAGTTTCACCAGCATTGTAAAGACATGAACATTTGGCATGCAAAAGACTTAAGGATTCATGATCTGAGCATTTTGGCTTTTGCTCTAGGGGAGAAAAAAGAAAACGACACATCAAGTCCAGCCATTAGGTTAGTTGCTTAGTGGAATTTCTATCAAAAAGCCACCTAGGTATAGACTTCAAATGGATATCCCAGCAGTACTACTATAGGTCAGCTGTGTGATCCTAAGCAACTCACTTAATTTCTCAGTGGCCCCAAAGTGGTTCTCTAAGAGCATAAGTTGAAAAATAGCTGCTGTTCTGCATTTCTGCATTCCAGGAAATCCCATAGCCGATGAAATCACAGCTCTGAATAACAACAAAAATCTTCATTAACATGTGCATAATAGGCACTTAATAAATGGCGTGTGGAATTATTATCAGATTGGATCTCTGTTCCATTTCAATTTCATTCAAAAAGTATTTACTGAGTACTCATTTTATGCCTAGCATTCTGTATAAGTCCTTACCCTTGAGGAGCTTTGTATGGAAAGACAACAGTGTTACAACATGTAGAGTAATTAGCAAAGGATAAATGAAGTAAGCGGGATTTCATCTTTGGGGAAAGCTCCCATAGTAGGAAGTTCTGTTTCATTTGAAAACTCACTTTTAGACTCTTGAACCATTTCTTCTATATCCTATCTATGACTTGGAAATAAATCCCAGGGGGTTATTTGAGGTACGTGGAAGTTAAGTGACTTGTCCAGTCCACTTGGTCACTCATAGCTTTACAAGTTGCTAAGGAAGCTGATTCTATTTCCCTTTTTTGGCTTGATATGTTGCTACTATGAGTGCCCCAAACTCTTCTTCTAATTGAGAGATAGTCATGTATAACAGAATAGAGGAAAGTAACTAGTGGAGGGCAACAGCAAGCTCCATTATTATTTGGAATGGAGATTGTTACAAAGAAAGAACAAGTCCATTCTAATCCAATACAATGTTTTAACCAAGTATAGTTAGAAGTTTTATGAAGCCTTGCTGATTCATCCTACATCAATGATCTTAGTGACAATCATTACCCCCTGGTCCTCTAATCTTATTCTCTCTAGTTTATGATTGGAGAACTAATAGGGAGGTAGGCAGCCTCTAATTTATGGACACGTTGTGCTGCCATCCAAAAGTTTTTATGTGTTGCTGTGGTCTGGAATGTGAAATGTGTGTTCTCATAGAAATAATGTTATAAATAGTGGTTGGTTTCTAAGACTGGAGTCAAAAAGCCTACTTAGACTATATACCTGAACTGAGCCTCCCAACATTGTTTTTATGAGAAAATATTCCAAGTTGCAATCCTGGATGAACAGAATACATTTCTCAACTTTATGAATGAATGAAAAAGTGAATGAATGAGTGAATGAAACACTGAATAAATAAATTAATAAAAAGTATTATTAAGTAAAAAGTATTTATTAAGCATTTATGTGCCAAACTCTGTGCTAAGCCCTGGAGAGTTAAATAAAAGAGCAAAGATAGTCCATAACCTCAAGGAGGCTTACTAAGTTGAGATAACATAGAAGTATGGAGTGGACAGGGAAGGATATTTTGATTTGTAATGTTATGTGGATGGTGAGTAGTGCCATAAGGTAATACATTGACATATATACTTTCCAGGAACAATGACAGAGTTTATTTGATTATGGTTCCAGAACTATGGAGCAAAGGAGCTATGGACTGTGACATGGTGGCTGGTAAAGGGAAAAGCCTGGGGACTGAAGTAGCCGAGGCAACCACCAAAAAAGTGGGGGTGGGGAGGGAATGGGGAGTGGTCAGGTGGGGAAATTTAGAACATCAAAGGATTAAAGCTCTCAAGTCTTTGTTTTCTGGACCTGAAGCAGGTGAAAAGAAACTCAGAGAATATAGTCTCTTTTACCCCCAATCCACCACCATTTCCAGAACCTCACAGGAGGCAGGGATTCTTCTCCCCCTACCCCTCAACCACCAATCCTCCACCCAGTAGCTAGGGGTAGAAGTGGGAGCCCTTCCAACTCTGGGCCATCAGTAGCCCTGAAAGTGATAAGGTCAGAGTTACAGTAGCAGGTTTAGCTCTGCTAATAGCAATTCCCAAAGGGAGGCCTAAAGAGTTAGGAAGAAACTAGTGAAGAACAAAGGATTCTGGTGATACCAGCAAGGGGTTCAGCAACATGGAATGTGACTATTTTTATTTCTGGATTATTTATAAGTAAAACATTCATAAATACTTTCCCATTTTTGTATTTAAATATTAATATATTTGTACATATTATATAATATCGTATTCATATATCTCTAATTTACAAATTCCTTCGCTTATATCCTTCTCCAATACCTCCTCATGGCACAAAGCATAACTTCTGATGGGTCCCAACAAATTGGAAGTTATTCAAATACTACCATTGACGGACTGTGTCTATTCTCTTAGGACCACTCTAAGTTTAAAGGGATTCGTAACTAAATGGCCGCAGGGTAATCGTTTTTACCAGAACAACTCTGAAGAGCCATTTGTTGTGTTATCCATAGACTGAGATCCATGTCAGAAGTAAGAATGTCCCCACTGACAAAATTACATGTCTTGGAATTATGGGAAGACCTAAGAAATCATACATAAATCAGATATAAGAAATGTATAAGAAATCAGACAAAACTTTCTTCTCGTCTCCTACTGACAAAACAACTACATTCTCACAGAAACTCTACTGAATGACTGACCAATAGTACCAACTGGGTCATTTGAAAATCCATCAGACAGAAGAATAATAACATAAACAGAATATAATAACAATTTAAATGCATGCCAGATTTGCAAGGGGGCACCAGGAGAAGGATCTGGAAGCATGCTACTAAATATTCAGAGGCTCCCTGCTATCTACAGAATAAAATTCAAGTTCTATATCATGTCATTTAATGTTCTCTGAGGCCTGGCCTAGGCCTACTTTTCCATATTTACTTATCATTATTCCCCTTCATATAGTACAGTGGTTCTCAATAGTTTTTGTTCTATATACTCCTTTCAACAACAACAGCAACAAAGTGTTGTGGATCCCTTGGGTAATTTGACATGCTTCTTATAATATTATTTAAATTGTTTTCATTAAACATTTACAATAACTTTTGCCCAAAATAACTTTTGCCCCCCAAAATCTCCAAATTAAAATTTATATCATAACATTTAAAAATATAAAATTGTATACTACCTTTAATTTCAGAAACTCTAAAATTATAAAAACCAAAGCATAAAATAATTGTGAATATTATATGTAAAATATTCTGGGAGAATAAGAAGAAGTAATCCTACAAGGCTTTACTACTATCCGTAAGACTTTATGCTAAATTTCTTTATTTTAGAAATATGATGAATATGAATAACATTTTAATGAAATAAGTTACAACTTGGGAGAGGCTTAAAATTATAATATGTTTTATTAGTATAATAACTATATAATAATCTTGATGTTGGATTTTTAAAAATTTGAACAAAGGTTTGCACTTTGCCTCAATACCAAATGAACACAGTCTTAAATCTGGCTCCTCATCAACTTTACTTCTGTATTTTGTTTTAAAATAAGAATGAAGTAAAAATACTTGTTCATGCAAATATGTGGTAGAAAATAGTAGAATTTTATATGCCGTCTTGGTGAGAGATGGAAATTCATTTATCACTTTTAGCCACCTAATCAATCAATGAAAATGAATAGTGAAATATGATATAAAATACTTTTCTACTGACTAGTGATGAGCTGTATTAAATGACAAATGTACTTAAATTGAAATTGTACATCTTGCTTTGTATTTATGTTTATGTATATGAATATATATATAAAGCAAGCATTGCAAAAAAGAATATTTTCAGACATAACTTTCTTCTTCTCTCTTACTGACACAACAGCTACATTCTCACATAAACTCTACTGGATGACTAACCAATCGTGCCAACCAGTTGTAATGTAAATGGAAGATAAGTTTTAATCAGAAAACAGCTTTACTACTACAGTGAGAAGCAATATAGGATTTGCTTCTGTAGAATATTTGTGATGTTCTATGATGGTTTCAAGATGGCTTGTAATGCCCAATGATCAAAGTTGTTAAAAAAAAAACCATGACATTTATGCTATGAGAATGCAAACATTTGTAACATCTTGATCATGTGATTACACAACTGCTCTGATATCATTACAGGGTAATGGAGGGGAATAAAGAAGCTACTCTGGCCCAATGTACAGAATGCAAGTGAGGGTCTACATATGCCTCTGAAAATCTTTTGGGAATCTGTTTGAGCTCAACTGTTGAACCATCCTGGCAGTTTGGAAACAATTTGATGACAAGTTAACAAACTGTAAGAATATGTTGCACTTGGTCAGAAATGGTCATAGTTTGATATAATCACAGCACAAATGCCAAAATTATTGTTTACATGGTCATGACAGCTTTGAATTGCTTCAGAAACAAACTTATGATACTTCAAACATGTACATGCTCATCACAGAGGAAAAATATTTTTGTAACATAATCGGGAAATTTTTACTTCTTAAGGTTTCGTTGAAGAATTTTTAGCATGAAACTCTTTAGACCATCATGACGAACCCCTCAGGGGTTTGTGAGCCACTAAATGGGAACCATTGACATACTATATTCTAGCCAAGCTAGACTCCTCACTATTCTCCAAACCCAACATTTCACTTTCCTACTTTCATATCTTTTTACATATTATTCCTTCCACCGCTACCACACATTTCCATTTGGCAAAATCATACCCATCCTTCAAGGTCCAGATCAGATGCCTTGGAGGAAGAGAAATGGGTACATGGCTATGTTTTACTTCCCTGTGAGGGAAGGAGGATGGTGTCATGGAATCTTCCCAGACTGGACAAGCACAACCTAGTTGTCCTCTGCCACTATGAAGAAAGGTATGGGTCAAAGGAGAAGAGTGTTAGGTAAAAAGAAGAATTTTTTTTTAAACCAATGGAAGAAAGGTATATCTGATTTCTTATATATTTCTTATATCTGATTTATATATAATTTCTTAGGTCTTCCAATAATTCCAAAACATGTAATTTTGTCAGTGGGGACATTCTTACCTCTGACATGATCAGATCAGATTTAGTTCAGCCTTCTTTATGATGTGTTTTCTGATTCTCCCAGTCACAAGCTCTCTCTCCCTCCTTTAGGCTCCACAGTATTTTGCTTACATTTCTAAAGCATCCATTATACTTTACTTTGTATTATATTTATTATATTGTATTATATTTACTTACTTATATGGACATGTCTTTAGCCTCTTATCAGACTGTTAGATCCTAGAGGTCAGGGACTGTGGTTTATTCATCCTTGTAACCCCTACAACACTAATAAATGTTATAGGCACTCAGAAAATGTTTGTTGAATTGAATGGAGCTGAATCTGAACAAAGGTAGTGGACAAAGGCAGAAAAAATAGGAGTGCATTGCTGTGAGCTTAACCACCTTCATACAGACTACTCTATTCATTGTTTTTATAGCCTGGAATCATAGGATGACCTCCTGACCCAAAGGTGGTGGGGGAAGGGGCAGAGAAGAAGGATATAATCAGCATTTTCAAGAGTTCCACAAAAGCCTTCCTCTGAAATGGAGATGCCAATAAGATTCATTATAAGCTCTCAAAAATGCATCCATTAGAATTCATACCTCTGGTTTTTAAAACCTCTTCTTTTTATCCAACGCTTTTTTCCTCAAACCCATACCTTCCTTCAAAGTGGCAGAGGACAACTAGGTTGTGCTTGTCCAGCCTGGGAAGATTCCATGATACCATCCTCCTTCCCTCACAAGGAAGTAAAACAGAGAGCCCTGTACCCATTTCTCTTCCTCCGAGGCATATTTGCCACAAGGGCTGAGTTCCCATACTGATTCTCACTTGTTTGCTTCAGCTGTTCCCCCAAAGACCAGTCCAACTGGTCTCTGAGTATCTATGACCATTCTTTCCCTAGCCACACAAGCAGAAGCTGTGGGAAAAGGAAAGACTGTGGATTCAACTACGTTTCTAGAAGTCCACAAACCCTGCCAAATTCGGTCAGCTCATATTCTTCTCATGTTTGAAGCATTCTTTTTGCCAGAAATGCTTTTGAATAAGTAAAAATGGAAAAACCTTTTCTCTTCAGCTTCTACTAGTGACCCGGGCTGAGCCCATGCAGCCATCATCATTCCAATCCGCATTACACAGCTCAGTCACCAGCCTCCAGTCGTACACATATTTTAGAAGCCGCAGCTTTTATCCATTTGACCTTTCCCATCTGCCTCTAACCATTACTATGCCTCCTCTCACCTTTAGTGAGGAGGGAAACAGAAACATGAGGTTTTTTTGTTCATTTATTTGGTTGGTTTTTATCAAACCTTAGCCACAAAAGAATTCTGACAACAAAGATGTTCTCTATACCCTTCATCTGGACAACTGAATGTGGCAAGGAAATGTATATTTATCATGGGGGGCAGGGAACAAAGCTTAAATTTAGCCAAAAGCAAACCCAAAAAAAGGTGTTGGGGGGGGCATCACTTAGCACTTCCAAGGCTAGTTCTCAACAGCTGGTTACCGTGGTTCACAGGGAAAGCAAAAGGGAAAAGATTTCTGGAAATGGATATTAAAATGAAGGTGGCACAAAGGTGGTGGTTAATTCTTCGAATGAGACAAACACAAATGATGTCTCAATATGGAATAAGGTGTAAAAGAGGAAGTCAGATGCATTAGAAATGAAAGTGCATAATGTATTATCATCAGCTATGCAGCTCTGATGGGTGAAGGCTTTTATACAGACACTCTATTGATAGGTATTTCAATCAGCAGTAAAAAACCATTCTTGACACTCATCTATAGGGAAAAATATCCATGTACTCTTTGCTGTAGGACCAATTAGTCTGTGAAAGCAGTTGGGGGGGGCGGTGCAGAATATAAATGCAGGATGCATCCGCACTTGATTACTCTAATGAAATGTCCATTGATTCCTATAGATTAATGTGAGAAGAACAGCAGCTGCAGAGTGGCTAACACCTCTAGGTCAGCAGCTGTGTGTGTGTATGTGTGCATGCACACACACGTGTATGTGGAGCTGAAAAGAATGAGTGAGACAGAGAAACAGAGAGGAGAGAGAGAATTGAAAGTGTGTTACACGTGTAATTGTTGAAGTGGGGATGTTGCCAAAAAAAACCTAGGAAAGGAAGAATTAGATGTGTTTTAGAGGAGGTCAGCAATGGCTTTCATGTGTGTCAGTAGACAATAGGATGCCATTTGAGGCCACTTCCAGGGACTGCAGGCAATGTTCCATTTCCCATCTCCCTTCCAGTTCTCCTAACTCATATTTGACTTTGCTGGAAGGCAGACGGAGAGCTTGTTTGATTTGTTTATTTCAGCATTTAGGAATAAAGTCTAATTTCTAAACACACTAATGGTTCTCTGTGGGTTTGATTGGTTAATAGGCACCGCTTCCTTCTTCAAAGCTTGCCAATCTGGCGAGCACCTTGGCCAATAATGTCTTCTGTACTGATGTGCCAAACAAAAATGCACATGCACAAAGTTTAAAAAAATTGGTATTTTGGGGGGTAACTGCTGTATCAACCCAACTCTGAGATGAATTTAAATTCTAAATCTCCTTAGTCAAAAAGTTCAGAAAGAGCCCTCCGTTCATTGAAAAGTAACTAGCTTTCCCGGCAAAGTCCAGAACCTAGATTGTATTTGTAGGTATGGCTTATCAGCCATGGATTGAAGAGGGAAGGAGGTTGACTCTGGAATTTTGCTTAAAAAAACAAGTCACAGAAACAAATATTCAAGGAAAGAATTTGCAATCACTTTTCAATTTTCTTGCATATCTTATCTTCTTTATTCCACTAGACCTATGACTAATAGGTATAATGTAGAGAAAAGAGAGCTATATTTGGGGTCAGAGAATCTGGGTTGAAAACCTGGTACTCTCATTTGCTACCCTCATTACCTCAGGCAACTCACTTAACCTCTATGAAGCCTCGGTTTCTTCACCTGTAAAAAGGAGGGGTTTAGACTAGGTAAACTTCAGAGTCCCTTCCAATTTCAAGAAAAAAGAGGTTTAGAAAAGCTAGAAAACAAGAATTTATCCTGTTCAAATTCAGTTGCATATTCCAAATGATTCCACAATGAGAAATTTAAAAAGCCTTCAGGATTCCAGCAGAAGCTTCTAAAGAGAGAAGCCTGGGGAGGCCAGTGAGAAGGCACAAGCTTATCAAATCCTTTTCTGTTCAGAGAGGAAAAACCTTCATCTGACAGAAACATTCCTTCACCAAGAAGGAGGAACTTGGCATGTAATTGATGTGAAATCCATCCAAAGCCCAATGAGAGAGAAAATGGCAGTCTCAGTAAACAAAGCCACTTCCCTCTGGCTTTCTCAGAGGACCTTAATGGCTAATCAGAATGTGCTGATTACTATTAGTTCTATTTCTGTGATCTTCTGTGTGTTAAAGAGCACCAAGAAAGGGTCCTTTTGTTGGAGAATTAAGCAGATAAATGGCATGGAGAGGATGCATTAATAACTCTCCTAGTTGAGTATTTAGCATAGGATGTGAAGGTAACCTCTTCCACTACAAAATTCATCTATTCAATGAATTTCTAGCAACATGGCTTATATGTGGTAGGAGAGATCTCTAAGCTCAAAGAGACTATCTTTTGGCGGGTGTCATATTGTCAATGTGTTTAATTTCATGGTTGTTGTTGTTTCTTATTGCTTCAGACCTGTGATTACATATTCTAGTATAGGAAATTTCCAATATGGAAACTGGGGGGAAGCTAGGTGGCATGTGGATAGAATGATGGACTTGAAGTCAGGAAGACACATCTTTGTGAGTTGAAATCTGGCCTCAGTCACTTACTAGCTATGTGACCCTGGGCAAGTCACTTAACCCCATTTGCCTCAGTTTCCTCCTCTGTAAAATGAACTG
This sequence comes from Phalanger gymnotis, assembly GCA_028646595.1. Taxonomy (NCBI): domain Eukaryota; kingdom Metazoa; phylum Chordata; class Mammalia; order Diprotodontia; family Phalangeridae; genus Phalanger; species Phalanger gymnotis. The sequence goes on from CM053624.1 coordinate 129,795,410, forward strand.
GAAAAGGCAAACCACTCCAGCATCTTTGCCAGGAAGGCTCTAAATGGGGTCACAAAGAGTCAGACAGAACTGAACGACAAGAAGTATGGAAACTGCCTCCATGAATGCAAATTAACCCTTCTGCAATTTATAGTCCTATAGAATAACTGAGAGATTGTAGGACTTAGTATCATAGAACTAGAACTGGGAGAGACCTAAGAAGTCATCTTGTCTAATTCCCTCATTTGATGGCAGGAGGAAACTGAGTCCCCAGGGCATGAAGCAACTTGTTCAAAGTTACCTGAGTAGGAAACGTGAAAGGTGTGATTTTTAATCCACATTTTCCAGCTCCAAAGCTTGTTCTCTTGCCAATCCACATTGCTTTCTCTTCACATACCTAGTATATGGCACTGGTGGGATTTGAACCCACGTCTTTCTGACTCCAAGGCTATCCCTCTGTTGACGATGCCACGATGCCTTTCAATATTTCAATGATCTGCTGATTTTTTTTAAAGCACAAGCTGAATACTTCCTCTTGCTCTCTGCCTTAGACATTGTGAAGATGAGCTTCTTCTCTCCCAGTTTCCTTCACCTGTTGGCACTAAGTCTGTCTTTTAAGTAGCACGGGTCTACGGCTCTTTTTTCCTTCTTTATTGAGAAGCTGCAGAACTCTAACTGGTGGTTCAATAAATTGTATTACATCCCCCTCGTACCGAATGCCCAACGTGCTTTGGCTTTCCATGTGTAATTGCGAGTTGTTATTAGCCCTGAGCTGCGTTTGTTACTGTGCCACACTATTGCTGAGCGGTCAATTTTTCCCCCTACCATTTCCTTTGCTCACACCATGCTGACCACGTTGGCCAGAGGCGGCCCAGGGTTTATAGTGCAGCATTGATTTTTCTTTTCTCTCAATACTGACAGAATCATAGATCCAAGGCAAATGAAGAAATGCATTCTGGGGGTGATGAAATGTCTTTCATTCAGGCTGGATTGAATCAAAGCCCATCACAGAAATGTGGGGCTTTAAAATGTTCCAGAAGCTCATGTCTCAAATTGTGGAAAAATAAATTTTATGTTTTCTTAGCTTTTCTTTGGATTAGTAAATCACAGGGGATATAGATGTTCTCGCTATGGGCCTAACTTAGAAGAGTAAACACAAAGCAGCTATTACCAAATTCATTAATTAGGATCCTGTTGGTAGTTCTATTTTGAAAGACAGCCTTTTTATTAGCTTAAGTAAGACCCCATGCCTTCTGGAGAAGTGTTATTCTATAAAAATATTGACTGAGGATCATCCTCAACTAAGAAAAACTAAGACTATGCAATTCACTCAGACCTGTGAAACTCAAGCACGTTACCCATGACTGACAGGCAACAATGACGATAATGAACGAAGTGTAGAAATAATTTTCATTGAATTAATTTGGTTCCTAGATCTTGGACATTAAACAAAGTTTAAACTTTTGGCATACGAAAATGTCCATAACTTAAGCAGCTAAGTGTAGTGAGGGAGGAAAAAATATTGTATCTGGGGTCAGAAGACTTCAGTTCTAAGCCCCAGCCACACCACTACTTACCTACAATGTTGAACAAGTTAATTGACTACTCTGGCCTGGAAAATAGAGAATAATGTACTTGCACGACCCTCATCAGGTTACTGTAAGGATCAGATGAGATTACATAAGGTATAAATAGCTACAAGGCACCATATAAATGTTAGACTAATGTACTAGAAAAATGACCTCGGAGTTAAGACCAGGGTCCAGGTCATATTTCTGATACATACTGGCCATGTGACCATGGGCAAGGTCATTTAACCTATCAATAGTCCCTCCCCACCCCACTTTCCACCCCAAGGCAATTCTCTGAGACTATATTACAGAATATTTAAAAGGTGTAGACAGCCACAGGTGTGGGCGCACAGTGTACCAGATATGCATGCTCGGGAACAATCTACCTCAAAAAATTTTCTTTTGATGTTTTCTTTCTCATTTCTTGTTTGTATTTCTTAATGAAGGCTTAATTAATTTTTAAAATTTGACTGAGTTTTTTTTTTTATTAATGAGCACTTGTTTACTCTCCCTCCCACCTATGTGTCCCATGGAAAAAGGAAAGAGAAGGGAATTTGGGGGGCGGGGTTGGTTAATTTTTTTTGCTAAAGATGTTGATCTTTATTTTTTTAATAACATTTTATTTTTCTCCCAATTATAGGTTAAAACAAAAATTTTTTTTAAGTTTTGAGTTCCAAATTCTCTCTTTCCCTCTTTCTCCTCCCTCCTCCCCGAGATGATAAGCAATCAGATATAGGTTATATATGTGCAATAACGTAAAACATCTCCATATTATTCATTTTGTACAAGAAGACCGGGGTGGGGGGGAGAAGAAAGTGAAAAATAGTGTGCTTCGGTCTGGATTCAGACTACAAATAAAACATATAAGATTACAAATGAAGCCAACTATACTAAAACACAATGATCAGAATATTTTTTTAAAAAGACCCCAGATCCCAAGTTCCAAATCCTTGATAGACAAAAAAAAAACCTCATAATCATCATCTAAAATCAAGCTGATTTTAATTCACAGTCAATCACAGTTTGAGCCATTTGCTAAACAGTTCAGAGCCAGCACTGACCAATACAGATGAAAAGCTCCATAGACTCCAAACTGTTTTCCACAAGACATGTGGATTCAGGAAACTTTTGGAACTAAAAGAACAGAATTTCCCCCGTTCTTTATACCCTTGGTGTTTAACACAATGGCTGGCACATAGTAATGGCCTAAATAAATGCTTGTTTACTGACTGATTTCTAATAACTCTTTCTCAAAGCATATTGACATCTTAGATGATTTTTAATGGCCTTTATCATTTTGTGATGTCTGGTTAAGACTATTGGCCCTTTTGAAGACACATATGCCCTCATGCAAATGGACTAGTTTCTACAAATCTTATGTATATAAAGTCATGAAGTTCTCTTAATCCCTACATTGAAAGGAAGGTGAGGTGATTGTTAAAAACTCTAATACTTTATTTCCTTTTAGGATGTAACTTTTTGAGTTGGGTTGTTTTTTGTTTTGTTTTGTTTTGTTTTGCTATTCTTGTTTTGTTTTTATTTTTTCCTATGGTGAGGGGGTGGGCAGTAAAGATTGGAAGAGACTTTTGCAAACACCAATGCACGATGAGGCTAGAGCAACTATACAAATCATATGAGAGTGAGTGCAATCATCAGACCAATTCACCTATAAGAGATCATGGCTTTCATAAAAGACTGCTCATTTGAAAACGGAATCCTGGATACTTCTCTAGACTTCTGGAGGTGTGGATAAGGCATTGCAAAGGCTTTCAGAAAAGAAGGCCATTGCTGGATTAAATGAGGAGTGACTGTAGAAGCTTCCAGACTCCCCAAAGAGCTATCCAGAATTGGAGTGTACACCAAAGTGCAGCATGATTTGATTTGCAGGAACAAAAATTTTTAACTAGAGAAAGAATAGAGAAGATTGATCAAGGGAATTCCCTGATCAACCTGATGAACTTGCAGAGAGATATGCCTTTCTATGCACTTTGATTACAATTGGCTGTGCAGCCTGTGGACATGCCAATTTGACCTTTTCAGATATAATAGGAATCAGCTGAGGCAGATTGCAAGGTATTGTTGTGAGAAGAGTCACCCCTTTGTTCTGGCCCTATAAAAAAGAAAATCAGTTTCGTAGTTAAATCTTTATGCCCTTTTCCCCACATTTCCAAAGAAATCCCAAGAGAACAACAGACCTGAGTTTTGGTAAAGGGGGGAATTTTCTATCCTGGGGGTAGAGTGGAAGAAGGAAGGAGGAGAAGAAGACCCCTCCTCTGAGGAATTCCTAATGGCTGTCCTGAGGGAGAAACACATGACAATTAGATGTGCTGTCAAAAATATAGCCTGATAGGAGAGCTCCTGGACAGTATTTTTCTGGTCCTGGACTTGGAATAGTAGGATAACCTCTCATCCCAAGAGATGACAGAAGCGGATAGGAAAACCACATGGTCTAAGTAGCAGGATTTCCTGAACCCCTGATTTCTGGAGGTATGTTGATATTTCCTGAATGTGTGGGACAGAAAATTCAAATAACGGGAGAGACATCTTTAAAAGAAGCAAAGCGAATTTATTTTACAAACCTCGTGAGATTCGGGCATCACCTCCACTAGGAAACTTAGTGGAGGGAGGTGAGGTATAAAGGAAATGCAGCAATAGATATACTCTTAATGCAAAGATTCCCACCCACCTCTATCCCTTCTCACAATTGGCTGGGAGGTGGGCTTACAATCTAGGCTCGAAAATACAGAGCCAATCCATACATACTTTCCTTATTTGGCTACTACTGTGGTGATGATATGGCTAAAGAAAAGGAATGAGGAAGGAGAAGGGGACCTTCTGGAGCCGAGAACAAGCAGCTCACAAGTAGTCCATTATCTCCCTATTTGGTAAAATTCTTGAGCTATCACTGAGAGGGGGGAAGGAAGGGGCACTTACAGCTTCAGGCCCTGACTTTCCAGAAGTTAGCTAAGTCACTACAAAGTTAAATTCCAAGCCTCTCCTACTCCCTCAGACATTCACCATTCCAGAAATATGAGAAGAAAGTACCCCCTATATTCTTACCCTGTGAAGTCTTCACAAATTATCCTTCTCACTCATGAACTTCAGTTTTCTGGATAGAGAAATAAGGGTTTCCTCTGCGTGTAACCCCAGAATCCAGCTTCTTGTCAGAGAAAGAGAGGTTCCCGGGCAATAGAAGTTTGGGGTTTGCATTGTTACCAGCACCATGTCTGAGAGTTCCATGTCTGGACTTCCGGAGAGATTCCTGGATAATACTCAGCTCTTGGGAAGAAAAGAATTTCAAAAGTGGCCCCAAAGCAATGATATGAAGGAGGGGAAAAAAACACACTTTTCTATTTTCTATTACCATGGTGCAAATTGGATGGGAGAAAGGTTGTCTGTCTTACAGTTGAAGTGTGTTTCCCTTCCAAGGAAATCCTCTAAGACATTAGGGTTGTAATATAAGGTTGGATGCCTGGGTGGTTCTTTGGGTTGAAAGAAGTACTGACCTTCAGAACAGTATGGTAGTTACATATCTAGCAATGCCCAGTTGTTGTTTTTTCCCCTTCTCAAAGAAGTCCTCACAATAGCATTATCAGGTTGGATGTCTCTGTGGATGTGGGAGGGGGGGAGGAAATTAGCCAGAGAGGGAAGAGAAAACTACCAATGGATTACCATAGTTCCCCATGTATAAGATGCTACCATGTATAAGACGCACCTTAATTTGGGGGCCTGAAATTTGAAAAAAAACATCACATAAAGTTATTGAACTCAAGTTTTATTCATCATAAAATTCATACAATAATATGATGAAATTCATGGACCTTCTGCTCATAGCTTTCAGGCATCTTTTGGGCAAGTCTGGTGCAAGTACACATGCTTAGTCCATTCTGTTTCATGAACCTGAAGCACCAATTGTGTCCTCCTTTGAAATCAGTGACTTCTTTTTCATCAGCAGTTCTTGCCTCATGCTGAACCATCTTTGTGGACACAGGAATTCCAATTGCCCTTTGCTCTTCAATCTATATCTTCCATTCCCTCTCTAAATCAGGCCATTTTGCTGATTTGCCTTTCATGGCCTTCTTCTGCCATGGTGTTTTCAGTAGGGTTTCTTCTTCCTGTAGCCAGTCTCGGGTTGTTTTATCAGTTGGAGGAGGACCAAACTTATGTTCAGCAGCACTATTTCCATTCACTTTTACAAATTGGATCACTTTGAACTTGAATTCAGGAAAATTTTTCTGAGCCAGTTCTGGGCAGAATGTGGCAAAACATAACCTAATATATGGGTAATAAATGTGAAACAATGAACACAAAGACAACAAGCATGAAAAAGTGGGAAATGCAAGTAAAAGAATCTATAACCATTGTATAAGACAACCCAGTTTTTAGACCCCAAATTTTTCAAAAAAGTGTGCATCTTATACATGGGGAAATGCACTAATAGAGCCTATCGTGAGTCCTATATATTGTTTATTTTGGTTTCATTTGGTTTTGCATTTTTTGTGTCCCTGATATGTATTATTACTTTGAATACTTAATCAGGAGCTCTGTGGGTAGCCTTTTACTCATAACTGTAGATACTTAAGGGAAAAACTGTATTTTAACTAAAGTATGAGATTTTTCAAAGGATTTTTGTGTAGGAGTAACATACAATAAAAAGAAAATTACCCTCCCCCTAAGATTGATCCTGGTCATTATAAGTCCAGAACTTGAAGGACTGGGCCACAGGTTACATGTATATAAAAAAAAACTTGAATAATACAGCTTTTACAGTTTGCAAAGAATTTAGTTCTGCTTCTGCCACATTAGAGAAAGCAATCTAGCAGTCAATAAAAGAATGTTACTCATACAAAATCCACATGCCAATTTTTGCATTTACTTAAATTGCCATTTCTAGGCAATCATCTAATGTAAGCAATAGTAATGACTAGTATTTACGTAGCACTTTAAGGTTTATATAAAGTGCCTTACAAATATTATCTCATTTGATCCTCAAATGATCCTGGAAGGCAGGTATGATTATTATCCCATTTTAAGATGAGGAAACTGAGACAAAGAGATTTAGGGACTTGCCCAGGGTCACAGAGCTAGTAAATGTCTGAAGCTAAATTTGAACTCAGGTCTTTTGATTTCAGGTCCAACTCTCTATTCAGAGTCACCTAGTTGCCTTACCACAACCACTTTATGAAACAAAATATCTTGCTTGCTTATTCCTTCTACGGTATGGAATCTGCATTCTCTAAGCACACCAAGAAGAATCTCTTTCATTTACCTCCAATATTCTATGTGTTGGCTAGGCTACTGTAATATATGACAGCATTGTATAGTGACAAGCAGTGAGTTATAGTGGCGGGCCATATGTTACTATGAACTATCATTCGACAAGGCCTCTGGAGACCTGTGTCTGTATTCCAGCTCAGACTCTTCACTTAACCTTTCTGAAACCTAGTTTCTTCAACTGCAAATTGAGGATGATATTACATATGAACTCTCTACCTAAAGTATTATTGTAAGGTAGAATGGATGGAGTGTTCGTGAAGGCCTAGCACCTCTGGTGTGAGGGCTTGCTGAGCTCTGGGCTTGCTGAGCTCTATTCAAGGCTGTTCATCTGTCTTTGGTGTTTACTTGTCACCCAACTCTCACCTGCAGCTCCAAAAAGCTGTAGCATGCACAGTGGCCACAATCCAGTAAAAATTAACTCAGTAGATGGGCTAAACCAGAGAACCAGGGAATTGGCAAAGGCCTCAAACCCATCTGTGAGTTAGGGGGATGTCGATGCCAAGCATGTGAAGACTTTCCCCCAGCAGAATGGATAGATGAGAACGGTTTGTTCCAGTGACCTTGAAGACAGCTAAAGCATGCGCTGTAGAGCACCTAGAGCTTGGTCAGATATCAGAGATAGCAAAGCCATCCATCCACTGCATCCTGTGCCATTGCCTTTTGTCTGTGTCCTGCCCCTGGACTTCACTGACTCTGGAAGAGAGAGTGAGGCTTTGTGCGACTCTGCCTCACTTAAATCCAGTTCTCACATAAGCCAAGATATTACCCAGTGATGTCATTGGTCCTCTTTGAAAATGAAGAACCAACAACAATAAGAAAGAATACATACTTTGCCAGTATTTAAGTACTACATCAATTTGAACAATGTTTAAGGAAAAAGTTACAGCAAACACATAGGGGACATTCCTAACCTCCCAAGAAAACAATAATAAGCCTGTAGTTTTTCAAAAGTAGAAGCAAATTAGACATACATACAATGTCACTATATGCCCTTCTGCAGGAAACCCCCACTAAGAAGTATCTAAGGCCAGATTTGAACTCAGGTTGCCCTGACTTCAGGGTTGGCATTCTATCCACTGCACCATATAGCTGCCCTATCTTGTAGGTAACTGTTTACTTATGTGTTGTCTCTCCCATTAGAATGGGACTTACTTGAGGGCAGGGACAGTCCCTCTGCTTTTCCTTGTATCCTCATACAGTGCTATACACAGTAATCACTTAAGACATGTTTGTTGACTTGACTACTAGAGATCCAGACTTTCTCTCCACCCATCTCTGACAAAAACCTATAGAGTTTCCTTCTGAAGGTTTACGCAAGTACATTGTCTAATCCATAGGTGAGAGCAGCAAGTTTGTGGTTTATTTCTTCATGTGGTTTGTTTATAGGATTATAAACTACCCCCGTAGACACCTGGGACTTTGACTGGTAGCCTGATGAGGCAGCTGAAGGCAGAGAGAACCTGCAAGTGATTACTGCCTTCTAAGCTTAGGCAGTGCGGAGACCAAGAGTGTCACATAAGAGGACATCCCCAGCCTAGAGGGGAGGGGAAGGGCTGGTATAAGCTTGGGGTGAGGGAAGCGGGGGGGCAAAGCCAAAGTCAGCCTGAGGTCAGAAGAGCTGATAAAATTTTCCCTGAAAATTTCCCTAGCCTGCTCCCAGGAGGTAGGCAGGCACTACATGTTTATCACTCACCTTAATTCAAATCAATTCTGATTTACAGGAATATCAACTGTTTGAAGAGACAGGTGATTTCTTCAATATACTCTCCCTTATCTTTCTCTCTGTGTGAAATTAGTGAATTTAGGGGGAACTTGCACTTTCAGTAAAAAATAAAGTCATTTGGGGCACCATGGCTATCTGGCAGAGGAAGAGGTAGAAGAGAAATCAGATAATTGACTGAATTTTTCAGTTCTCTCCGAATTATGTTGCAGTCTTAAAGTTTTTCTGAATTCTAAGCTATAATTTCCTACCTAAAGGAAGATTGTATGTAAATCAAACCAATGCGGTGGAAGGGGTAGAAGTAAGAAGTGTGTACCTCTAAAATGCTTCTTCAAGGTCATCTATGCTAATCCTTGTGAAAAAATGTTCCATTGAACAGGAAAACATTGAGGTTCTACTTGTTGTGTTATAGTTCAGTGGTTTCAGTCACGTCTGATTCTTTGTGATCCCGTGTGAGATTTTCTTGGCAAGGATATTGGAATGTTTTGTCTTTGCCTTCTCCAGTTAATTTTACAGATGAGGAAACAGAGGCAAACAGGGTTAAGTGACTTGCCTAGGGTCACACAGCCAATAAGTGTCTGAGGTCAGATTTAAACCCAGGAAAATGAGTCTTGACTACAAGCTGGCACTTTATCCACTGTACTATCTAGCAATCTAGTAAATATTTCCATGTAATGTACTATTGCTGGATCTATGCTGAAATGCATAGGAACTTTCAATGGCTTGTCAGTGGAAGAAACTGCAACTTCCTAGGTGTTGCCATGGCTCCACCATCTATTATTATCTATAGACTCTGGGAAAATATTTACCCTCTCTGGGACTCATTTTTCTCATCTATAAAATCAGGAACTTGTGACTACATGATCTCCAAGATCCTTTCCAGCTTCAACACTGTCAATTCAAAATTTCAAAATTAAGAATTATTAAGTGCCTACTCTGTAATGACATTGTGTTACAATGCAAAGACTAAACAAGAGTCCCTGCCCTAAAGAAGTTTACTTTCTTACATGTGATTCTGTAGTTCTGTATCAAAAGGAAACCAGAGTAGTAAAAAAAAAAAAATAGAGGAAAAAGTGAGTGCCTACCAAACAGGCAATGGCTAAAATAAATTGTAGTACAGGAACATAATGAAATACCACTGTGCCATTTAAACAATGAATATAAGGAATTTGGAGAAACATGGAGAGACTTCTATGAACTTGAAAAGAATGAACTAAGCAGAACCAGGAGAACACAATAATTGCAATAAATAATACTATCTGTCAGCAGAACCCTTATTAATTACAATGACCTATCTTAGTCCTAGAGAAGAGATGTTAAAACATACCTCCCTCATCTCCAGGCCATCACTACACCACTCCACCAGTACTCTAGCCATCATCATCCTCCCCTCCCTTCAACCTCGGACTACAGCCCCTGGAATGCTAGGCTGTCATTGGTAAGTTTATCTTGTCCTTTGGGTCATGGCCTCCACACCCTACCACAGCCCAGTACTCCCTGAAGCGCTTCCTTCCAGCTTCCCTTTATATGTTGTCTTCCCCCATTAGAATTCTTTAAATTTATCTTACTATTAATTCATAGGGAAAAAAGCATTTCCATAGCATAGCACAATAAAAATATTTAAATTAAATTAATTGATTAATTAAATTTAATTCCTCCATTAGAATTTAAGATCCTTGAGGGTAGGGACTGTCTTGCTCTCTTATAACCCTAATACTTTGCACAATGCCCAACACAAAGAAAGCACTTCATAAATGTTTCACCTAGCTGACTATCCCCTTGGAGAGGTGGATATAGACTGCCACATAAAATGTCAGGTGTATTTGCCATCTTACTTGTTTTGCTTTGGTTGTTTTTCCTGTTATAAGGAAAAGTTCATTGGGGATGAAGAAAATTAAAATTTTAAAGAAAGAGCTATGATGTAAAAACAAAAGAAATCAACAAAACCTTTTAAAAATAAACCAGGAGTATCCATTCTAACCATTTACAGGTCACTAAAAGTTCTGGTCAGGCCTGGGTATGATCTGTTGGGTCTTGGTAAAGTTAGTCTCGGATTTTCTCTGAAATAAATCTCTTTGGAAGGATCAAGCTTCAACACCATGTATAAAATGGTGCTTAATGAAGACTTGAGGGATTAATACAAACTACCAAGTTTAAGTAGATTTTATTCAATAAATTAGCAATTTTTTTGAATCTTCATGAGGAAACATTAACTTTTTTGAGCAAGAACTAACTGTAGAAGCCTCGACCAGTAAGCTTTGGGAGAATTGCAGATCAGGACTGATAATCCCGTTTCTTCCTTTCAAAACCAAGAGGAAGTGGCTTCCTGCAAACACAACAATTAATGTATTCTTGAATTAAAATAAAATCAACCTGGTATCTTTGAGGGATTCTGTGCCAACAATCCATTAGTTTTAACAAATTCCGTGAATGACATAATCAGTTTCCAGAAACACAGCTTGGAAAAGGAGATTCAGTTCAATGGCTTCCAATGGTAACACAGGCCATCTCCATTTTTGCATGTATTATCTATGCCTCTGCCCTTTAAATATCAAATTCTAAGAGAAGTCAGAGTAAATTGTAAATCAACATCCATTCATAGAAAATGTATTGCAAATACTTAGACAGCCTGGTCATTCAGGTGTTCTGTCTAAATTGAGACTTTTAGGCAGTAATAATAATTAACTACTTTCTTAGCAACGAAAAAGTCTTAAATGCCTATTTACTTAATGGTCCCCTAGGGTGTCTTTGTTTTGAATGGGATAAAAAAATCTTCACTGCAAAATAAGCAGGTGATTCTAATCAATAAAGCCAGAGGACTATATTGATTACAAGAACTCCATTCTTTAGTCATTAACCCTGTGAATTCTTTACCAGAGCTGCGGAGGAGTATTTTTGCACATTACAACATATGAGAGCTCTCATGCAGCAATTGGAATCTCCTTTCATTCCTATACCCTGTTTTAATGGCTTCCACTTAATCTAGACATGAGATCCCATTCCAGTGAATCTATTCCATGTGCCATCCATAAGCAAGGATGACCCCACTGTCCATCTCTCAGCAGGGTGCACATTTGGAGTGTTGGCGCGGCGTGTATGTATGTGTGAATATGTATTTCCAAGATGGTGATATGTCTGATGACAAAATAGTCATACAGTCTAGGAGCTCCTTCTCCAGAATTGGGGAATAAATTCCACATTTTTGTTTTTGCCAGCAGTTGTGTATATCATAAAGTTTACCTGATGAGAAGCAGCATTGTTAATTAACAAGAAATGACACCTTAAGCCACAAGAGTTGTAGGTTGTTAAGGAAAAAAAACAGCTTTAATGAGAGATCTTCCTGGTATCTCAGATTTGATGTCTTTGTCTTTGCTTTGTTTAAGAAATAAATTTTGTATAAGAGCATGATAATAAGAATCTGGTACCTTTGTTTCATCTTAAAAGTAAAAAAATGACAACCAACAAGAAAAGCCTTAAATATTAAAAGAACTTACTACTGTATAAAATAATCAACAAAAGGCTTAACCAAACAATTTTATCAAGTATAAGCCCTTTGAGGGCAGGTACTGTTTATATTCTCTTATACAGTATCTAGCACCATGCCTTAAATGTAGCTGGTGCTTCATAAATACTTGTTCAATTGAATTTAATTAACTTTTGACTGCCAAACTAGTACATCCTGTCCCTACCCAGAAAAGGGGGGAGAGTTAAGGAGAAAAAGCCAAGACTAAAAATTCACCAGGGTCATATATGTACATAATGAGATAGAGAAATAATTTGTAAAGATGTTATGCCTAGACGTCATATGTTCTCTTACGTAGAACATAGAAGAATGTCCTAGAATAGCTAGGAAGGCAAAGTCCACGGGATGTCACAATAGCCAGTTGAAAACTATAAGTTTCATTAACCAAATCATTCTTATGGCTTAATGGCACTTTATCCCTGGTCCAAATGATTTTTGAACAAAACCAATGGGTTGTTGTAGCTTGCATCAAAGCAATAGGAGGCTAGCCTTCTTCACAATGGGTGAATGAGTTTCTTACTCCTCCAGCCTATTTCTGGAGGCATAGGAAATAGGCAAGCAGTCAGAGAAGACTAAGATTTTGTTTATGATGTCAATAATTGCAATAAAAAGTAATTAAAGATGATTAAAACACTGCTGTTCTCAAATGTCTAGGTAAGATGTTTTGGCGTCCAGTAACCCTTACCATCCAGATGATTGACAAAATTTCTCACTTTTCATCTTGCTGTTTTTGTATCCATGTAGATACATCCTCACAGTAATCTACTTTGGAGTCCTGAACATCCAAGACGAGCAGGTTAATTTTGTCTCCCTGTACCTGAATTTGTCCACTGGAAAAAAAAATAGGAATATCACATTTCTATTCTCCACAGACAGACATGTGGCTGACTTTTAAAGTTAATCTCAGACAAAAATTTTCCATCAGTATGCCAAATGTGTTGTCATAGATAGCACTGAAATAATAGTCAATTGTTTTATAAATTAAGGCTCAGCCCACTACAATAAATAAATCTCCATTTTTGTCAAGTGTTGGCCTCCGTCAGCCTGGTTCGGTCTCAGATAGCCGTGCTACTTGACAACCAAATATTATTATACTCCAGCGACCACAGTACACAATGACACAGAAGTTATTGCTATTTGGTAGAAGTTGGCTGAACAAGATCATTAACCAGAGGCCCCAGCTAGATAGTGGCAAGCAAATTATTTTTTTTAAAGTGGAGAAAGTATAGTCCAATCTATTGGTCTTAGAGAGATTTCATCAGGGATATGCTGGTAACTTACCAGCATATCCCTGATGAAATCTAAGAATAATGGATTGGACGGCACTTTTATATAGTACACAGGAAACACTTTTAAGTTTAATCTGCATTATTAATATTTTTCTATCACTTTCTTAAGTCTAGAAGATAATCAACAAAAAAAAATCAAGCCCTGATTTGTAGTGTTTGTCAATTTCCAAAGTACAAATGCTTACTTTGAAATTTCAATAATTGGTTCTCCTGAGATAGTTTAAGCTGTCTCCAGCACACCCCGGATTTCAGGTACTGTCAAGAGCTCTGACTCTGGAACCAGAGGATCTGGGTTCAAGGTGGGGCTCTGCTACTTACTATACATGTGATATGGCAAATTATTTAACCTTCCTGGAACTCAGTTTCCTCATCTGTAAAATGAGAGAATTGAACTACGTGTTCTTAATGACGAAATCAATGCCACTATTTGATTTCTACTGCTAATACCTCTAAAGAATTAAATATATTGTGTCTTTTTCCTTCTGTCATTTGGTATATTCAAGATCATCTCAGTTGTTATGACCAGTTATGCCCACATGATTGGTGGGCTAGTATTTGAAATTGGCTGGACTTTCTAAGAGTCTATGTGATATTTGTCCCTTAAGGAGTGTTGGGTTGCTTTGGAGAGACCTGTGGTCATTGTCCACATTTGACAGAGCCACTCTATTTCAGACTTCCCCATGAATCAGCCTTAACCTTTTTTATTTGGGGAATTTTCTCTTTAAATCATCATGGCAGTATTCATCTGTCCCATAGCCCGAAGGTAATTTTCCACTAACTTCAAAAAAAAACAAAAAGAAGATAAGTGCTCCCAGAATGCTTTCAATGGCAAAAAAAAAAAAAAAAAAATCTCCAAATAACATTCAAGGCAGGTTCAGAAGAATAATCTGAGTCACTGGGAACAGTTTTCAAGTGGGAAAAAAACTCTACTCCCAAGAACCTAGAGTAGACCTAGACCTTGCAAATGATGGACTTGGCTACCATGTTATTTGAGAAGATAGACTCAGCTAAGCGAAGAAATTGACAGCATAGTCCAACATAATACCCCTACTGATTCCTCAGCGATTCAACCAATTTGAGTTTGTAAATGTGGTTACTCATGCAATCTTTTTTTTCCTTCAATCTGATTCATCTGTCTTTCTGTCATGTAATGGACATGAAATAACAGTTTGGAATAAGAGTCAACTGTTCACTTATGAATGGTGACATCATATAGCTCAAAACCAAAAAAAAAATTCACTAAGCAGATAGAACAGACTTTTCCAGTCAAACTAGCTCACTGAGAAAGTCAGGTCATCTTCTAAATACTTCCTTCCACATGATCTGGGTGATTTTCTTTGCCAAGGCATATTGGCACCTTTGGATTCATCAAGTCCATCTATCCAGACAGTAGAAATATTAGCTTCAGGAAAGGGAAAAGAATTTTTAAAAAATTCATTATTTTCTTTGTTCTTACATCACCTTCATTTCCCAAATTATCAGTCTGAGAGAGACTTCTCTTCTGATTGAGAATAAAAAGAGAGGGAGAAAAACAGTTGAACAAAAGTAATCGATATATTAACCAGGCCCAAGAATATATGAACTATGCCATATCTATAGCTTCCTAGCTTTGCAAAGAAGGAAAGGAAATAAATTCTCATTGATCTTTTGGAGGACAAACTCAGTCTTATTAATTCTATAGCATTCAGTTTTAATTTGTTGTTGTTCTCTTTAAAGTGCTGTATTCATTGTACATCTTGTCTTCCTATTCTCTTTACTTCACTTTGCATCAATTCATGTCTTCCTAAGCTTCTCTGGACATTCTTCATATTCATTATTTCTTATAGTACAGTAATACTCCATCATATTCCAGTACCACCATTTGTTTCGTCATTTTCTAGTTGATAAGAATCTAGTTTCTAGTTAAAACTATTTCTAATCCTCCCTATTGACAACAAGAGTGTCATTACTGAACCTGGAGAGTGCATTTTCTAAGAAATGAAAGATTTAGCTCAATTATACTATGCAATTCTAAGAGCACTGGTCTGGGGTCTAGAACACCTCTAGACTTGGGTTTATGACCTTGAACAAGTCACTTAAACCATTCTGGCCTCCAGTTTCCTTATCCGTAAATCAAAGAGATTGAATTAAACAATCTCTAATATGCATTCTAAATCTTAAGCTTTGTAGTATTTTCTTATCTTTACTGATATGTGATTTAAATTAATAGAATCATGGAACATGAAAAGGAATTTAGAAATCACCTAGTCCAACAAATCACTTCACTTTTACAAAATGAAGAAAGTGAGAAGCAGCAGTTAAATGATTTGCCTCAAACTGTACTACTTTTTATTAATGCAGCTAGAACTAGAATCCAGAACAGTTTATTAGTATGCCTAGTGCCATGTTTTGAATATTACATACATATACAAACACACATTTGAAAATTCTACTTCTGTGTATCACTATCCACTAGAGGCTTTGAGCCTTTCCTCCAATGTATAAGAGTAGATACTCTTAAAACTTTGAGGATGAATGACTTCATTATCATGAGTACTCCCATCATGCATGGATTGAAATTCATCCATGATTTCGTATCTTATGTAATTAGTATCATGACTTGCCATAAATCTTCCATAAAAGATAACCAACGTACGAAAGGTCTTCCTTTTGTTATTAAGTATTTTGTGGATACCCATGAAACATATGAGATCTCTAAGATTCCTCATTTTGGCTATGTTATTTGTCTACCTCCATTTCCAGTTGAAACAGAGAGAGAAACAGATGCGAATAGATAATATCTATATCCTTGATTATATCTTTTATTCTGTTTCTCATTTGCAAGTTATTATTGGTAATATTTTTATTACATCCACCTTAATTTTTTTCCATTGACTTTTTGGTTACCTTTGGTCTTGATTTTTCTGAAATCAAGGTGCCCCATAATTTATAGCGCCATGTCAACACCTGGAGAATACTGTTGTTTAGAAGATGGG
Source organism: Phalanger gymnotis (assembly GCA_028646595.1). NCBI lineage: Eukaryota > Metazoa > Chordata > Mammalia > Diprotodontia > Phalangeridae > Phalanger > Phalanger gymnotis. Next base: position 129,811,744 of record CM053624.1, read on the forward strand.
CTTTGGAAGTTGAAAGCAGTCCGGTTGTGCAATTTCCCAAATGTGTTCTAACCCATTCTTTTCCTCCTGTCCAACTACAGGCCCACATCATTGTTTCTCTATGGTATCTCTTCAAGATCTATATATCTATCTATATCTATATCTATATCTATATCTATATCTATATCTATATCTATATCTATATCCATGTCCATGTCTAGTGTGCCTCAAAGACATGAACTGTTTCATTTTTTCTTTGTCTCCCCAGGCTTGCACATAGTAGGAATTAATGAATGTTTATTGAATTGAATTGAGCAAGTCATTTGACCTCTGTAGGTCTTAGTTTCTTTACTTTTAAAATAAGAATTTGGACTAGATGATCTCTAAGGAGACTTCCAGGTCTAAATCTAGTGATTCAATGATTCCTATGTATATCCCAGGCTAGCTACTGTGAAAGCCCCAGTTTCCTGTAGGGTTAGTAGATGGCATTCTCCTTGGCTTCAAAAAGAATATTAGGGCTGAATAAACACTGCAATAAAGTACTTTAACAAATATGAGTGCTATATTAATACTTTATAATGACAAAAAGCGTGGGTTTTATTTCATGGGGTTAGAGAGATAAAATGGGTAATGTAAATTCAATACTTCTGGCAAAGATGGTATATTAGAAAATTAGAGTTTATGACATTGTTATCACTATTACACAGCTTCCAGGAAGGTAGGGGACATGCACAGAGACTTTGCTTATAAAAACTAGGCAAGAATCCAATCGCTACTATTGCTCACAGTTTCATATTTGGAGAGAACCAGCTGCACTCTGTACCAAATGTAAGGTACACTCCCAAACAGTGGCCTTACAAATTTAAAATTAGCAAAGATTAAGGACAAGAGGATAAAGGAGTCATGGGGGAAATGCCACGGTGAAAAGGTCTAATTATCTTTCCTGAGGTCTCAGGCACCTACCCATTGAATCTAAACACATCTTGAAATCTCATAAAACACCAGCAACACCAAGCCAAACAAAGATGCTACTGCCAGCCCACAAATACCCTGGGAAAAGTTACCCCAGGGAAGGTTCTAGTCTAAAGCAGGTATTAAAGAGAAAGTGAAAGAGCCAAACAAGCACTGAGCAAGTGTATTAAATAAATAAGTAAAGGAAGAAATGCACACTGAGATTACATGATAGTGGGAAAAAATGAGTGCATTTTCTGGTGGGCCATACAGGGAGAATTACATGTTTGGATAAAAGCCATCTCTTCCCAATAGTTAGGGAAGGATCCCCAGAGGATTTTAGAGAAGAGCCGTATAGGTTCATCTACACTGTACAGGATATAAGATGGTGTATATATACAAACGGACATTTAATATGCACTTCTTAGTCATGGTGATGATGATTTTAAGAGCTTAAGCTTTTACCTGTAGGTTAACCTCGTGAATCACTTCCACCAAGCCCTTATAAAAATTCTTTTGTAATAGTGTGGCAGAGAAATTCAATTCAACAAGCGTTTATGAAGCACCTACTATGTAGGAGGCCTAGGTGACCCTGGACAAGTCATTTAACCTGACAGTGCCCTAGATAACTCTTTAAGTCTCCAGGTTACAATTGACAGGTCCTAGGACTTCCACACTTGAGTTCCCCTTGTACTGATGAAATCAGAGATGAAGAGAAGGAAAGATGGGAAGGAAGGAAGGAAGGTAGGAAGGAAGGAAGGAAGGAAGGAAGGAAGGAAGGAAGGAAGGAA
>CM053624.1:129813964-129843802 GCA_028646595.1 Phalanger gymnotis
TGAAAGGGAGGGGAGGTAGAAGATGACTGCTTGAGAGGTTAATAAGACCTATTGATTTTTATTACGTGAATAATTTTAATAATAAGAGCAGCAATAAAATCCAACCAATTATGAATCAATACGCATCAACAAAGCATCTGCTATGTTCCAGGCACTATGCTAGGCTCTGAGGAAAGGACAACAACAACAAAGAGAGCTCATCCTAAGGAAGGGTGCCTTCTCAGAGGGAACACAATGTGCACAATACTAGATAATATATATGCCCCACAAACTAGGGTGGGAGTCACCTGTGACTGAGGGGATCAGGAAAGGCTTCCTGTAGAGGATAGTGCTTAAAGAAAAAAATTCCAGACAAGCAGAGGGTACCTTCCAGATATGGGAGGGAGAACAGCGGGTTTAAAAAAAGCACATAAAGACAGGAGATGGAGCATCATGTTTAAGGAACAGCAAGAAGTCCAGTTTGTCTCGACTGCAGAGTGCATAGAGGAGCAATTCATAATAAGATTGGAAAGGTAGCACCAGGCCAAATTGTGAAGGGCTATAAATGCCAAATGGAGTTTATATTTGCTCCTTCAGTTAATAGGAAGCTGCTGGAGTTTATTGAGTAGGAGGATGACACAGTCAGACAAGCACTTTAGGAAAATCACTTTGGTAACTGTATAAAGGTTGAACTCGAGCGGGGAGCAAACCTGAGAGAGGGAGATCAATTAGAAAGTTATTGAAATCAGCCAGGTGAGTAGTGCTGAAGATTTGAACCAGGATGGTGATTATGTGGAAGAAGAGAAGGGCAGAGATGTGAGAGACATTGTAGGGAATAAGTAAAATTTGAAAACGCATTGGCTACGTGGCATGAAGGAGAATGAGGAACCAAAGATAATGGTGAGATTGCAAATCTGGATGATGGGAAGGATGGTGGTACCTCAACAAAAACAAAGAAGTTTCAAAGGGGCTGAAAGATGCCAAACGTCATCTGGGGCATGTGAGTTTGTAATGCCTGTGGCGCATGCAGCTCAAAACATCCAATAAGTAGGTGGTAATGTGAGACCCAAGCTTGGGAGATACAGTGAAGCTGGATAGAGAGATAGATGGAGAAATAAAGTGGGGGGAAACAGAAAAGAAAAAGAGATGAGAAGATCGCACTGAAACAGGACGTTTTTGTTAGCTTGCCAATGCAATAACTTAAACAGACCATAATAATGGCTTTGCATATCACAATATTTTGTTCACTTGATTTTTTTTTCATGGTTACTAAGTTCAGAATTTTTAAAATAATTTTAAAGGGGTCATGGAAGCATAATGAATAGTATGTTAGACTTGGCATCTGGATGACATGGGCTCAAATCGTGCGCCTGACATTTACCAGTTATGTGACCATAGGCAACAAGTCTGTTCATCACTCTGAACTTCATCTTCTTCATCTGCAAAATGAGGATGATAATGCTTCCAGGACTCACTTCACAAGGCTGTTGTGAGGTCCAAAGGAGAAAACTTACACAAAGTACTTTGCAAACTTCAAAGCCTTACATAAATGTTAATTACTACAAATAAAAGCTGTTTCAAGTCACATTTGGCCCATGTTGTCCTGGAGGACTACTGTGTTTAGCATTCTCGAAATGTAACACGTATGAAACTAGCAATAATAGAAAGTCATCTGGGGTCTCCATTAAAAGTTACAGAGAAAACAATGGTCCAGGTTTATAACGCTGAAGTTTTAAAGCTGTGAATGCAAAACATCACAGGCAGTCAGTCACCTTGTTTTATTCTTCTTCTAACAACCTACTAACAGGGTATAAATATAACAGAAAAGTTTGAGGCTTCTATCCAAATTCCCCAGAACTGATGCTAGGGAGCATTAAATATTGCAACCAGAAATATTGACATTTGACAGGAAATGAAAGGTCTCAAATTTATACACAGAGGTGTTTGTTCCTGTCAGACTAACTTATTCAGAATAACTCCTTTTGCTTCCTGAATCTTTGAGAAAGAAGAAACCATTAGGAATGCATCATGGCATGAGGACTGGAGATGGAGGCCGGAGGGAGAGGAGAGGGATATCTGTCCCACCATAAGCAAGGATCAATAAGCATTATTTCAAGGAACCTGGGAAAATGAAAAGCAATCAATGCTACCCCAACCTTCAAATGCAGGTTCTTGAGCTTTCTCGAGTTGGTCCTTCTAACCAGCACCCACTTATTCCTTAACTACACAAACACATACATGTAGCACATGTTCAAGCACACACACACACACACACACGCACACACCCCTCAAGACTGTTTATACATATTGTCAGCAAACATCCTTTGAAATAGGAGCATATTGTGATGGAATACTATTGTACTATAAGAAAGATTAGCAGGATGGTTTCAGCAAAACCTGGGAAGACTTATATTGTCATGCAAAGTAAAGTGAGCAGAACCAGGAGAACATTGTACACAGTAACAGCAATATTGTAAGAATGATCAACTGTGAAAGACTTAGCTACTCTGATCAAGACAATGATCCAAGATAATTCCAAAAGAGCCATGATGAAAAATGCTATTCGCTTCCAGAGAACTAAAGAATTCAGAACGCACATCAAAATATAATTTTTTCTTTATTTATTTTCTTGGCTTTTTTGTCTGTGTTTTCTTTTACAACCTGGCTAATATGGAAATATATTTTGCATGACTTTATATGTATAATCAATATCAAATTGCTTGACTTTTCAAGGAGTGGAAAGGGAGAGAATTTAGAACTCAAATTTTTTTAAATGAAAGTTAAAATTTTTACATGTGATTGGCAGATGTTTAATGAAATAAGAAATATATTGAAAGTTTGAAAAATAAGGTCATGCATTTAAACCAGAAAGGGAACTTAGAGGTCATCTAGCCTAATCCTCTCCTTTTACATGTGAGGAAACTGACACGGCAGAAAATTGACTTGCCTAAGCTTACAACGACAGCAAGTGGTAGGAACTGAGATTCAAACCCAGGTCTTCTTACACCAAAAGCAGGGCTTTTCGTGTTGCATTAAGCTGCAGAATCACAGAATTGAAAGCCAGCAACAGGGAAAGTGGCTAAAGTCATGCCTTCTGCTTTTATGACAAAACTAGAATCAGAACTAGTCCTAATCAAAAATTGTCGAATGAGATAAGTCTCTAAGAACCTCAGACTTAAAACTAGAAAGGACCCTGCCCCCCCATACTACTTTTTACAGATGAGACAGATGAGGCCCAGAGCAGAAGTGATTTGCTAAAAGTTACACAGAGATATTAGCAGAGCTAAGATTCATACTCAAGTGTTCTGATCCTAAATCTAGTGTTCATTCCTCTATTCTAGTCCAACAGCAGTGGATCTTTGTCAGTGCCTCTCTTCCCATATCAGTACATTCAGTGGCATCTTCCTTTCCCTAGTAGCCTGTATCTTGCGATCTCTTTCCCCAAACACATTTCAAATCCTCCTCTCTGGAAAGGATATTGACAACTTCATTCATACTAAGATATAAATGACTGATAATTCTGGTATCCCTCCAAAGGGTATTAGCATTTTAACAAGAACTACCACCTTAAATCAAAACAGTGAGTTTCTAGTGGTAGGATTTCAAGAATAAGAAATGGGAGTGAGAAATATTTGGAGAGCTATAAAACGTATATTTGGTATCTCCTTGGATCACACTACATGTTGTACCAAGTACATAAGGCAAGCTCTAGTTTGAATAAATAAAAATATTTAGAGCAGGCAGGGTCCACCCTGAACAATGTTAACTAATCTTAATTTCCATGGTGCCCCAAAAGAAGAGACAAATATCTCAATCAAATCAGAGTTCGTATAATCAACAGATAGCTGGCTTTAAATTCTACCTTTGACACTTACTAGTTATGTGGCCATGGTCAAGTCATTTTATTTCTCTGAGCTGCAGATTCTTTATCCACAAAACAGAGATAATAATATCTTCAGCACAGAGCTCAAAGGGTTGTTTGAGAATTGAATGGAATTTTTGTAAAGTGCTTTGTAAACCTTAATGAACTTAATGAACAAATGTCAAATAATAATAATAATTTGGAAATAACTTTTTTAGGATTTCCATATTAATGACATGTTTACAAGGACAAACCAAAAGCAGCTATAGGTAGTTTATAGCAAAGTATTTTAAAAACTAAGCTACCTACAACAATCTTTGTCACTTCCTAAAATCGTCGTATTTTCAGCATTTTCAATGTGTTTTCCGTCAAAAACAAGATGTTTAATTAGAACCAAACAAGTGCTTTTTTGAGTAGCCACCATGTGGTTAGATACTGTGAGGGTATAATCAATCAATATGCATTTATCAAGTGCCTACTATATGCCAGATAGCATGTTAGGAAGTGGGGATAGAAAGACAGAAGAGAAACATTTCCCACCCTCAAGGATTTTGTATTTTAATGGAGGAGACATCTTGATATATATAGGTATATATAGTACCCAAAAGAGGCAGATACAAGGCAATCTTGAAGGGGAAGACCTTCTTAGTAGCTGAAAGGAAAGGTCTAACTCAAATGGTGCTTGAGATGAATCTTGTATGAAACTAAGGATTATAAGAGACAAGGCAAAGAGGAAGAACATTCTGGGCATGGGAAGCAGCCTGTAGAAAATCACAAAGTCAGGTGTTAGCATGTCATGTTTCAGGAACAGTGAGAAATATAGTTTGTGAAGAGGAATAACTTCTAATACAACTGGAAAGTAGGATGGGGCCTGGTATTGAAAAGTTCAAATACTAAATAGAGTTTATATTTACTCCTACGAGCAATAGGGAACCACTGAAATTTACTGAGTTATGGAGCAAAATGAACAAAACCATACTTTAAGAAAATCACAAAATCAGTCCTATAGCCAAGAATAGACTGAAGCATGAAGGGATAAGTAAGGCAAGGAGACCAATTAAGAAGCCACTAAGGTGAGAGGTTATGAGGGCCTGAACTAAGGTGGCCACAATGTGATGAGAGAAAAGGGGACATCTGGCAGAGATTTACAATCATGGTCCTAGCCCTCAAGATGCACATGTGGCAGTGTACAGAAAAGCACCTCCCTCCTCATTTAGATAAGCCCCTCCCTCCTTATTTACTAGGAGACACCCAGAAGATATAGAGATTAGATAGATAGATAGAGATATACAGAGAAAAAAGGGGAGGGAGAGAAAGACCCAAGATAAGGGAAATTATAGACTTCAAAGAAATGAAATAAATACCCCCCTCCCAAGTAGGACAGGAACCTGGAAAGAGGCCATATAACCCTACAAGTAACCACATGCACCAAGGACATACTAAAATGGCAAAAGAAACACAGAAAGAGAGCAAATTATGGAGGAAGCCTGAGCTGGTGATCGCAATTTGGATAATAAGAAAAGAAAGTTAAGTTTTCTAGAATGCTAGAATGATGTGAATACTTGACAGAAAATCTGGTTTCTTTTTTGTTTCATACCACCATTTTCTCCTTAGTCTGAGCCACCTAGGATCTACTACATCCTGGTCAATTGGAGAGCCCACATCCAATGCTGGAATGCTTAAAAAAAACCATATAGAAATTAGTAGACTGAAATATCTTCCATTTATTACTAGACCAGAGAAGAAAAGCTAATTGGAGTCCCCAGCTCCTCACTAGTCATTGGTTAGGCAATCCCTGGCTGCTTGTATATGTTTGTATGTGGAAAAACTATTTACCTCACAGCTAGAAGGAGGGTATGGAGCTGCTTCATTGGGAAAACGACAGTGAAGCTTTAGACAATGATGTGAATAGGTTAGCTACTTCAACAGTTGTGACATCTAGACATCAGGACTCTGAGACTAAGTTCCTGGGCAGAGAAGCAGTCTTTGCTTGGTATGTAAAGTGTTTTATACACTTTTGAGTTCTATGTCGAATGTCAGCCATTATTACTGCATTATTAGTTCTTCCATGAGAACCCATCAGATATTATTTTGCTTACTGAGTTCTGATGGCTATGTGGTTTAAACATACATGAAAAAAAGAAATTGGACAAAATGGAAGAAATGCTTAGAAATGATTCCTTAGGGTAGACATAGCCCAAGGGTGCTTGGGTTTATTTCCCTCCAAAAGAATTGATGTCGATATCAGGTCACCCAAACCCAAGCAGAAGCAGGGACTGGAAAAAAAAAAACTAGCCACAAATAAATGGGTATTTTATGTTCCTGCCATGAAACACCTGCATAAAAGAGAAAAGAAAAGAAAATCTATTTTACACCTCAAATCTAAAGATTTTACATTCCTTTCAAGTTTTTATATTAGGACCTGTACTCGGTAGTTTATATGGGCAGCACACTGTTTATAGCTTTCTGATAGAGTAAATGCAGGAGAAAAAACTGGACAAGTCCACATTACCCCCTCCTCACATTTTGTGAAATTATTTTTTTCTAAGCCTCACAAAACCCTCAAACTGTGCATGATTTACTTAGAAGCTGTTGGAGGCCAGGCCTATTGTAAATTGTTACAGCCATGGCAATACTGGGTTGAAATTTTGCCTTGATCACTCCACTTTCTATCAGATTCCTGACACCTACACACACACACACACACACACACACACACACACACACACACACATACACTGATCACTGCCAATCAAAGCCCCACTGGCCATTCCCAATGAAAGTACAATCCTTCTATTGAAGTTTTGAATTGTCGAGTTTGCCCTTTTTTCTGTCTTGTCTTCTTGTTATCTACTATGCCAGCGTTCAGCAAACCTGCCTGAGGGCCAAATTCATCCTACCACTATTTTTTATATACTCATGAGCTATGAAAGGTTTTTACATTTTTAAATACAATGAAACTTTATTTTAAAATGTAAAAACTATTCTTAGATTATGGGGTACACAAAAACAGGCAATGGACTACAGGCAGTTAAATTGCTGACCCTTATGTTAAAGAATAAGACTTCCCACCAACTCTAGAACCTGCTTCCAAGTTCTCACCTAAGAACAATATTTTCTTAATATCTATTGGACCACTATCCTGGCTTAAAAATCAATCTACTAGATTCCAGCGTCCTTCCCAAAAATATGAACTCTTTTGTTCTGATGAGGCTCACTCATTACTGCTTCACAGCTGATTATAGCTTTCCCCCCACCCCACCCCACCCCAAACCTTGAAACATTTAAAGTCATGTAAAGAGCTTTTCTGAAGTCACTCAAGAGGCTGCAAAATAAACATCTGTAGCTGATGAATATTCAGCCTCTCAGTTCAATGAGGTATTCTTACTTCCCAGATACTGCGCTTAAGAAAATATTTTTATTTTTCTTAAAGGAGCTATGAGTTTCTAACTGCTGGTTTTGGTTTCAGTTTCCAGCCTGAGATTTTTTGAGAGAGAAAGAAAAAAAAAGGTACAAGCCACCACTGATCTTTAGGATCCAAAGCTTCACCACAACCATGCAAAATAAGCAATTTTTCATTATTGATAAAATGTAATGTCATAATGTCATGGCCTTTCAGGTCATCATCTTTGTAAGTCAGCAATGACATTATCACGTTTTATCATGATGACAAATGACCATAATGTTTGCATGCAATTTTCATTGGTTTCTGCAGAATTCTAAATGGACCCCATCAACCAATGGATCTCAATAGCCATTGGTTTCCAATTCAGGGAGCCAGCTCAGTAGATTCCCTCTATGCCTTTGCTCTTAGAGCAAAATCTCCATAAATCAGAGCTTATGTCAAAGGCATAAGGAATTTTTTCCCCATTTGACTAAATGACTAATTTAGTAAGATGAACACTGCTGGAATATATTTATTCTGTTGAATTTTGGCATACAGATGGATTAAATAAATCTAATTACTATTCATTCATGAACTCTCACTAACCCCTTTTTCTGCTGCACATCTCCAATTTTTTGATCTGTCTAATGGTTTATGATTATTCCGTTGCACCTGCTTCATGGTTGGAAAGCAATGTGGAACTGTGGGATGCATTTAGAGTCAGAGAATCTAGGTGCAAATCCTACCTCTGACACTTATTACTTATTTGATCTTGAGCAAGTCATTTAACTCCTCTGTGCCTCAGTTTCCTCATCTGTAAAAGGAAGGGACTTAACTAAACAAATTCCTTTCAGCTCTAAATCTATGTTCCTAATCTTTGAACATACACAGATTTAAATGGTAAGTTCCTGTTCGTCTTTCATTTTCAAAGAGGAGTAATGACATCATGATGTTGAGGTCAGGGTGCAGTGTGTTTGGCTATGGCTGATCAGTCTAATATGAGTTCAGAAGGCTCTACCATAGGTTGGGCACAAGTCTGTTAGAACATTTGGGATGGAGATGTCTCTGGATTTGTGCAGCTCATGTTTCCTTTGTGCTACTGCAATTCTGCTTTAATCATATAGTACAACAATTTCTTGGATGTAGGCATGCCATGGTGGATGGTCTTGTGCCAGCATCTCCTATGTCTCACAAACAATACTAAGGTTCTTCAGAGAGACCTTTAGAGTGTCCTTGAAATATTTCTGTTCACACTGTGAGTTCTTGCCTTTTTAAAGTTCTCCATAAAACAGTCTTTTAGGTAATCATGTGTTTGATATTTGGACTTCATGGTCAGCCCATCAGAGTTGTACTATCTACAGTAAAGTGTGAATGCTTGGCAATTTAGCTCAATAGAGGACCTCGGTGTCAGTCCCTTAAATGATAAGTATATTCATAGTGTTTTTAAAGATGCCCAGACCCCCAAAAAGTACTGAAATTTTCTAAGTTGAGACCCCAAATAACCATCCCTCAAAAAGCATTTCCAAGTTTATGATGTTCACCAGTGAGAGTCAACACGATGAATAGGGAGCTATCTTGAAGTCAGGATGAATATAGTTCAAGTCTAGCCTCTGACCCACAATGACAGGATGTTCCTAGGCAAGTCATTTAGCTTCTTAGCATCTCCAGGTAATATTCTAAGGCAAGGGTTCTTAATCTTGGATTTATAAACTTGTTTTTTTAATATTCTGATAACTGGATTTTGATATAATTGCTTTCCTTTGCAATCCTATACATTTTATTCTATTTATTTTAAAACATTGCTCTGAGAAGACGTCCACAGTGCTTTGCTAGAGTGCCAAAGGGGTCTATGACATGAAAAAAGTTAAGAATCCCTACTCTAAGACTGTAAATTGCAGAATAGTTACTAGTCTGCATTGATAAAAGGAATCTCCTCATTCTATACTGCCTACACCAATGAAATCACCAGGTCTGGAAAAAAAAGAATTACCATAGCAGGACCTGACAAAGAAAGTGAACTTTAAAAAATTCTTGCCACTAGTCAAAATCATAATTTTAAAACATTTAATATAGCTCTTTTCATTATGCCTAAAGAGAAGATACTCCTCTGTAAGGAAGAAGAACCCTTAACTCAGCACAAAGACAAGCCCATATTTAGAGGTCCAAGAGATTCTATATGGCATTCAGATACAGGTCCCTGAAATCTTGGAAATATTAAACCCATTTAGATGGCCATTAGTTCCAAACTATCATAGCAGTCACATTTTCACTAAGTTAATAGCTTCCACATATCTATGTGATTACTCACTTAACATCCTTTCCCATTACTCAGTTGATTTCACCATTGTCATTGGAAACTTGGCCAAATCGGATAGTTTCATCTCATTTACAGAACTGCTGCCCTGTAGATGACACCATCAAACCATGTAGGAGAGTACATAATGGTGTCAAGATAACAATTTCGCATAGTCTGTTCACTCAGAGGTATGCTGAAAACATCAGCACACATTAGTGTGTTTAAATATATTTGAAGATGGAAGTAGATCAAGTACTCAAAATGGATCCAACAACATTCCTCAAGAGGACAAGGAAATTTTCAAGTTATTAGGCCATTGAGCAAAACTTTTACAGCTAGATAGGAGAAATACTTCTCTTTTTTGAGGGGGAAGCAGGGCAATTGGGGTTAAGTAAGTTGCCCAAGGTCACACGGCAGGTGCGTATGTCAAGTGTCTGAGGCCAGATTTGAACTCTGGTCCTCCTGACTCTAGGGCCAGTGCTCTACTCACTGGGCCACCTTGCTACCCCAGGAGAAATACTTCTAAAGGAGACTTTCGGGAAGTCAGGATTCTAATGGCCTATTCTGCCTAATAAATGTAAATATACTTTAGAGTAATTTATTCATTCATTCAGTAAGCATGTATTAGGTACCTACACTGTGCTAGCAGCAAACACTAAAAACTAATCAGCTCCTATCCTCAAGGAGCTTACAGTCTAATCAAGCACAGAAGAGGGAGGGGGATAAATGTGCACATCAAAATAAATACAAAATTTATTTAAAGTAGTTTTCAGGAGCAATGGACTAGTATTTGGGGAGATAAACATAGGCCTTCTGTAGGAGCACTTGAGTTGAGTTTTGGAAGAAGCAAGGGATTCCACAAGGCAGAGAGAGGTAGGAAGTACATTACTGACCTAAGGGGCAGGCTGTGGAAAAGTATGTAAATGAGATGAAATACCTAGACTAGAAGGAAACAATAAACAGGTCACTTTGACTTGAACTACATAAAGTGTATAAAGAAGAGAAATATTCAATGAGCCTGGAAAGGTAGACTAATGCCATGTTATGAAGGGCTTTAAAAAGCCAAACAATTCAATTTGATAAACATGTATTAAGCACCTGCTATTTGATGTGCACTATACTAAGCCATGGAAATACAAAAAAGACAAAAACAAAGCAATATTTGCCCTCAAGGAGCTTTCATTCTACTGGAAGAGGGGAATGTATACTCAAATAAGTAAATATGAATGTATAAACTATAAATATAAGTATGAAATATTACAAAATAAATATGTAGCAATTTGGGGAAAATATGGAAAGCACACCAGCCACTGGCAAAGATCAGAAAAGACTTAGCCTTGAAGGAAATTAGGGATTCCAAGAGGCAAAGGTGAGAGAAGAGGTCATTCCAAATATGGGGAACAGCCCAAACCTAGTTTGGCTAGAGCATAGAATGCATGAGGTGGAAAGTAGTGTGAAATTAATCCTGAAAGGTAGTTTGGAGCCAGATTGCAAAAAGCTTCAAGTGCTGAACAGAGTAGCTTACTCTTTATATTATGGCCAGAAAGGAGCTACTGAAGCTTTTTGGGAAGAGTAGTATGATCAGACCTGTGTTTTAGGAATATCAGTCTTGGCAGCTCTATCAGGAAGACACAGGAGATGGGAAAACTAGATAGATGCAAGAAGACCAAGTAGGTCTCCACCACTGCAAAGAATTGGGTGAGGGGTAGGAGTGATACATGCTGCTAATTAACACATTTTCTAGGAAAGAATAATGCCTAGCAAACATAGATGTCCTAATAGACTGGAATCAGAGGTCCAGAGATGTTAGCTGACTTCCATACGGCCACACAGACAGCCAGAGATCGAACTGGGGTTCAAACCTAAGTTTTCTAATTCCAAATCCAGTGCTCTTCCTACTACATACACTGCATCTTTCTCAAAGTCAAAATTAAATAAAATGTCCATCAACTACCTAGAGAATAGAACACCACACAAGGATTCCCCACCTATGAAAGAGATCTGCTTGACTATGGGATCTAGCAAGGGTCATTTGAGTATGTGAGAAGTCACTCTCCAAAATGGAATTTACTTCTTTCAGTATGCACACAACAACAGTCAGTAATAAACACTGACATTTCAAGATTTTAAAAGTATTTCACATACATTGTTTCACAGATCCTTATAGCAACACTTCGAGGTAAACAATAAAAGAACTGCTATCTCTTTTTTATGGGTGAGGAAACTAAAGTTTAGAGAGGTCAACGGTTTGTTCACAGTCTAGTAAATGTATGATCAATCAATCATTCAATAAATGCCAAGTACTATGCTAGCACTAGTGCCTAAGGAAAAATTCAAATCCATGTCTCCTATCTTACAAGTCAAATTATCTTTTAACAAAATACAAAGAAAGATCAAAGCAAAATGAGAGAAAAGCAGGGGTCAAGTTGGTAGGGGAAAGGTGTGGTAGAAGTGTGGAGAAGTCAGATAGACAATCAGAGCTACCAAATAAGCAGGTGTGGTCCCAGAAACAAAAGATTGGAGTTATCAAAGAAATACAAAATAATAATAATACTAAAAGTAATAGTAATAATATATTCTGTTGGCATGGCACTTTACAGTTACAAAATACTTTTGCATACATTATCTCATTTGAGCCTCAATCTTTTGGACTAGGTAGGTAGGTAAGTAGGTATGGCAGATATCTCTGACACACACATATTACTGCCACCCCTACTCTACAATTTGACAGTTGGTTTAACTTCTGGTTTACCATATTAAAATGCATTATCTTCCCAATTTGACAAGAACTACAAGGGAAAACTGGAAAGCAGTCTGGCAGAAATTAGACTTAGAACAATATTTTATAGCATATTCCATGATAAATCCAAAATAGATATGTGACTTCCTATGGGCCACTTCTTCCATTGATGAGTTCTTCCTAGAACCTACATGTTGGGAAAGGGGCCAGGCCATTCATCCTTAATTCTGTGGACTTAGCCACTATGCCCCTACATGGATACCTCCTTTTCCATCTTTTTTAGCTCCACTTTTATGTGCTGTTTTCTCCAGTACAATGTAAGAGACTGTATTCCTTTTTGCTTGTATTGGTATACCCAGAACTTAGTACAGTGCCTGATACAAAATAAGCACTTCTAACTTGTTGACCTTAATTTTAAAAATCATACTAATTCTCTCTTCAATAATCTGCCTCATAAGGAAATGGAACAGAAGCTTAGGGTGATAGTTTTAATATCTGATCTGAATTGGGGCTGGATTCATTTCCACTTCAAAAGTTATTAGGAGCTCTGTAATTAAACTAGTAGTAATCCTCTATGCTGAAACTGCTTTCTAATTAGACTAATTAGAACAGGAATGCAGCATAGGTAGCAAGGGATGGAGACAGATGATGTGGAGGGTGAACGTAGGCAGAATTGAAAAGTAGATGAAGCAGAACTTTGATGCATTTCACCGTACCCTGTACCTTGCTTGGTCAAGGATTGTCTAAGGACTGTGGCTTTGGAGTTCCATCTATGCTATCTTCCCCTAGATACCACCCCATCCTCTGGCTTTTTCTTTTACTCCTCCTCCTTACCTATATCCTTGCCAAGAAAAACCCCTCTACATGCACAAGGGATGTCATTTCATTTCATCTTCTCTAGCAGATTTCCCCCTCTATTATCACCACTCTTACTTATCCTCAATCTTCCCATGTCTGCTGGCTACTTCCTTTCTATCTACAAATATCCTCATGTCCCTCATCCTCAAAAAAATTCTTGTTTGTTCCATCCATCCCCACTAGCTATCTTCTTATACCTCTTCTCTCTTTTGTTGCTAAACTCTTTAAGAAGGCAGTCTGTAACCATTACTTCCACTTCTTTTCCTCTCACTCTCTTTGAAACTCTCTACAATCTTGATTCAAAACCCATCATTCAACCGAAACCGTTCTCCTAATATGCCAATGATCTCCCAAATGCCAAATCCAATAGACTTTTAAAAATCCTCATCCTTCTTGACCTCTCTGTAGCCCTTAACACTGTCAATAACCCTTTTCTCTTTGATACCCTTTTCTCTTTTGGTTTAAGTGACATTATACTATCCTGGTTCTCCTTCTATCTATATTATTGCTCCTCCTTGGCCTCCTTTGTTGGATCTTCATCCAAGTTACACCCACTAACCATGGGTGTCCCCCTAGGCCTCTGTCCTGGACCCTCCTCTCCCTCTATACCAGGGCTATCCAAAATGCAGCCTGCGGCCTCATGCAACCCACAGTGGGATTTATGCAGCCTGCCTACAAGCATAGAAATTTACATAAATGCTTTAGTAAATGAAGCCAACCTACTGCAGAGCTCTCACTAAAATGCCAAGTCAAAATATATTGTCTATCATTTCCATTAAAAACCTAAGGTTGGACAGCCCTGCTTTATACTATTTAACTTAGGGATCTTAGTGCCCATGAATTCAATTGCTATCTCTATGCTGATGATTCTCAGATCTATTTATCCAGTCCTAATCTCTCTTATCATCTCTGACTCACCTGTTCAGTTGCTTGTTAGACATCTTAAACCTATCCCAAAGTGAACTTGTTATCTTTCTTCCCAAACCATTCCCACCTTCTGAACTTCCCTACTACTGTAGAGGGTGCCACCATCTTCCCATTCACCCAGGTTTGCACCCTATGTGTCTCCCTTGACTCCTCATTCTCCCTCTCCATATCCAATCTATTGCCAAATCCTGTGATTTACACTTTCCTAACATCTTCTCCTATCTTCCCCCTCTTTCCTCTGACACTGTGATCACCCTGGTACAAGCCTCCATCACCTTATGCCCGGAATATTGCAGTAGCTAGTAAGGAGTAGTTCTCCCTGTCTCAAGTCTCTCCCTATCCCCATCCATCTTCTACTCAGCTATCAAACTGATCTTCCTAATATGCAGATCTGACCGTGTCATCTTCTGATTCAGTAGATTAACCTATTTGTGATGAGTTTCTCTGCATTTAACTAGATCATTCCTCAGATGGTAGACTCAGTATTACCTCCAGAATAAAATGTAAAATAGTGCTTCTTGTTCAAAGTCCTTCATAACCTGGACCTTCCATATACTCTGAGGTTCCAGTGATACTGCCCTCCTAGCTATTCCTGATACATGATATTCTATCTACAGACTTTGGGTCTTTTCACTGACTGATCCCCATGCCTGTGATACTCTCCCTCCTCATCTCAGCCTCCTGGCTTCCCTGACTTCCATCGAGTCTCAAATAAAATCACTGAGTATCAAGTATGTCAACTTGGGTTTAAAGATTTTTGTCAAGTTTTCAGAGCATTTCTTTGCTTTTCAGATGTGGATGCCTAAGTTACAGATATCTTAGTGCTGTTCCTGTTGCTTATGCTCATAGTAAGTACTGCAAGGCAAAATGACCAAGTTTCCAATGACATTGTTTCTTGTTGCCTTTGGGCAGTAGTGAAACCAAACCTGCAACCTCCATTTGTTTCTTCAAGGAATTCCAGTGAGCCATTCTTCCATTTAGCTTCAATTTCCTTTTCTATTCTTGTTTCATTTATTTTTAAAATCTCACTATTACCATGGTTCAGTTCTTACAAAAGTATACTAGTTCAATGGGCATTGAGCAAAGAGCCCGTATGCAAATATTTATAATAATTTACATTACAAAC
Organism: Phalanger gymnotis; assembly: GCA_028646595.1. Taxonomy (NCBI): domain Eukaryota; kingdom Metazoa; phylum Chordata; class Mammalia; order Diprotodontia; family Phalangeridae; genus Phalanger; species Phalanger gymnotis. The sequence continues at coordinate 129,829,138 of CM053624.1, forward strand.
ACTTACAAATATTCAAATATATGCAGTATATATTGCAATCAGTTTATAGAGCATATAAAAACATTTTTATCATCCTCTGTCCCCCTTTTCACTACTTCATTATTGTTGTTATAGAAACAAAAGGAAGACACATTGGACCAAGTGCCATTTTAATTTTTAATTTATTTTTAATTTAATTTTTAAACTTATTTCAGGGATTACTACGATCAAAAAATTTATCACCTAATGACTAGCCTATTGGTGATGAGCTTCTCTGGACTTAGTGAGATATTTTCTCAGATAGGAAATCCAGTCTCTCACTGGAACCACACTTACAGTCTTTCTAGGATGGCAAAATCTACCAAAGCTTTTCCTCAGCTAGCACATCCTTTGGAAACCAGTTATTACCTCTATTCCATACTGAGACAATGAATTAATGAGGCATTGAACTGAAGTAGGACTTTGGGAATAGATTACTCTGCAGTAACCTCTGTTTCTAAATACAGCAAGAATTATTATATGGAGCTGAGGACCTGAAAGCGTTAATAGAAGCTAAGCTGGGAAGTAGGGATCCTCAGGTTTTATGGGTACAAGTAAAGGGTTCATTCAGGAGGAGGAAGTGATGAAATAACTGCTATCACCTGTGTTGAGATAAAAGCAAAAATTCTGGGAAATGCAAATCAAGTATTATTAGGGAGTCAGCCAGAACTGTAGGGGAAGCAGCGGTTGACCCAACAAAGACAACGGGGTAGATGAGAGAAAGTATCTGAGGAGAAAGCAGGAGGGAATACAAGACCAGAGTAAGCAGATGGAGTATTGATTTAACAAGACCAGAGGCAGCAGGCAGGACAGCAAGACCAATGCACAGGCAACAGTGTGGAATCAAAGGCTGATGTAAAAAAGGTAGGCAGGTAGCAAGTCAGAGGCAAATTGTAGCCTAATTAAAATCTGAAGAAGTGAAGATTTTTGACAGCCTAGAGGCTCCACTCACTCTGGCTCAGAACGGGCTGTTCCATTATCGTCCCATAAAAGCCGATTTATAGTATTTCATTAACATTTCTCTCAGTCTCTCAAATATGTTTTTGCTTAAATTTGGGATAGACATGGTAGATAGGAAGGTAGAGAGACAGAAATTCAGAATGACTATCTTGTGGAAACTGCTCTCAAATTTTTTAACTGCTAAATGTAATGGCCTTTTCTTGGTCCATATTCTCCCTGACCTCTCTGGAACCAACGACTATTCTCTGTTTCTCTTTTCTTGACTTCCATGACAGTTATCTCTCATTTCTCATCTTCTCTTTTTTTGCCACTCCTCATTTTCCATTGCTGTATCATCATTTGTCTCATATACCATAGACATGAGTGTTTCTCAAAGTTCTTTCCTGGGCCCTATTCTCTTATTTCTCTATCCTTTCTCCCTTAGTGATCTCACCAGTGATCAAAGGTTCAATTGTCATCTATACACATATTACTTACAAATTAATGTATTCAGCCTCAATGGATCTTTGGAACTCCAGTCTCATATCTTCAGCTGACTATTGCCTGGATGCCCTTTTTACATATGAAGCTCAACATGTCCAAAATGTAATTCATCATCTTCTCTATAAACCTGCCCCTCTACCAAACTCCTTCATTTCTGTTGAGAATACTGCAATCCTCCCAATCACTCAGGTTTATAAGCTTGACTTTTCTCCCTCCCTCACCCTACTATTCACAAAGTTGCCAGGTTCTTTCAATTCTACCTCCTTGCCATCTTTCAAGTCCATCCCCTCCTCTCTACTCACATGTCCACCTTCTAAATTCAGGTTATCTCTCGTCTAGACTATTATATTACCATCCTAATTGGTCTCCCTACCTATAGTATTTCCCTTCTGTAATCCATCTTCCATACAATTGCCAAAGCACTCTTTCTAAGGCACAGGTTATACATGTCATCTCTCTATAAAAAAATCGTGATCTTCTCTCATATCTAGATATAATACAACTCTACATGTCTGGTATGTAAGACTAGTCATATAACGGTCACATAACCTACTTTTCCAGTTTTATTTCACATTACTTCCTTTCACATATTCTCTCCTGTAGCCCAAATGGATCACTAACTTCCCCAAACTCAATGTTCTATTTTCTAATCTGCAAATTTGCACAAGCCACCACCCTCTGCTTTTAATATATTCTTTCCTCTTCCCCACATCTCAGAGTCCTTAACTTTCTTTAAGGTTCAGTGGAGCTGAGATGTCACCTCCTCCATGAAGTCCTCACTGATTCACTCCATTGTTAACATTCTTTCTCTCCTTAAATTATTTTGCATTTATATACACATATGTATGTTGTATTCCCTAAACAAAAGTAATATTCTCAAAAGAAGAGAATATATACCTTTTCACCTTTGTATCCCCTACAACTAGCCCAGTGCAAGCTAATAAGTGCTTGATAAATGTCCCTTTATCAAACTAATAGAACTCTGCTACTTGCTATTTGCATGATCTTAGGCAAATCACTTCACCTCTCAGGGAATCACTTTCCTCAGCTGTTAAACCAGGTGATTGGTCTACTAATCTAAATGGAGAGGCAGCATGCCATAATAGATAGAGCCCTGGACTTTCATTCAAGGAGATTTGGTTCAATTCCTGCCTCAGATATTTATCAGTTGTGTGACCCTAAACAGATAAATTGTCTCTGAGTCTCACGTTTGTTCATCCACAAACTAGGATTAATAAAGGCAGATATATCACAAGGTTGTTGTGAGAAGAAAATGTGATAATCTATGTGAATTGCTTTGCAAACAAACCTTAAGGTACTGTTTAAGTGAACTATTTGTTATTAATTCTAAATTGTGCTCCAGGTCTAGATTTTTACAATCTTGTGGGGTTTTTTATTCTTCTCTTCTTTTAATCTAAATCTCAGTAAATATTTTATAATTTGATATCAACTTAATTTCTTCATTCCTGCCTGCTCAGGTCTACTCCCAAACCATGAGTTCATAGATCTTAAATTTTGTTTCATGAAACAAAGGAAGAAAACCTGCAATTCAGTTCTTCCTAGGATAAGTAAAATACAGTGAAATAAGTTACAACACACTAAAATAATTTGTTTATACTCAAGAAGAGAGGGGATCAGATATTTCTCAGAAGTATTAAAAAAACCACCATATTTCTAACCATTCTCCCTAGTTCTAGCTATTCCACACAGGTACCTTTCTAAATGATATTCGTACTGATGACAAAACTGGTAATAGTCTGAGGACTCTGACATGCTCTGTTATAAAGGCCAGGTTCTGCCCATTGCATCAAAAATTGTCAGAAAATGTGACTACTTGGCACAACTTAGAATATCCACATTTATCCACCAAGCAGGAACCCAGCTCCACTTCAGCACCAAGGACAGAGATAGAAAGTCATAGGTGACCCTGCATAAATGTGTTGAAACTAATTGCTTCCCTTCAGCTTTCCATGCACATGATAACTCAGTATAGCAATGGTTAAAGGTCCATGAAAAGAGAGTCATGTCTGGAGGATACAGCCTAGAAAGAATTAGAACTAATGACCTACCTCAGCTATCCTTTCCCATCGCTCTTTTTCAAAGAACACAATAGCTTGAGCATAGTCCAAGGGTTATCATTAAAAGTAGGCCAGTCTCCAAGTATGTCGATTCTGGTAGCACTGACAAGTGGGGGCTGGAGGAGGGGGTCCCTCAGCACAAAATAGATGTGGCGACCAAACAAATGAGAAGGAAAATTGTGTTGAGTTTAGACCAGTCTACTGAATGCACTGAAAACCTAGGCGACTATCTTTTGGCATTTCCTAAAAGGCCTCTTGAGCTTTCATTGGCAAGCGCTGATGCAGAGGGTACTTTTAGCTGTTTAAGCCTTCCTCTTCTAACAGGGGTCAAAGGGCTGTAAAGATCTTCTCAAAAGGATATAGAAGGAATCATTAAAAGGGAGGAGAAGGAAAGTGACAGAAGGTCAGCCTTTTTTTTTCCTAATGGGTGCGTCCCAGAGGGGGCCAGGCACAGTTGTTGTGCATTGTACACTCAGGCACCTGACTTCCAGAAACCCGGCAGCTATTTGATTAACACTTCCACCAGCATCAGACACAGGAGAAGCCCAAAGGAGAGGTGGGCAGAGAGTGCTGAGGAAGAGAAACAAAACAGAAATTTGATTGCCATACATCGATTTAATTGATCAAATTAACTTAAGACAGAGATCGCATTTCGATAAGACGGAGCTGAACAAATGCTTGAAAATCTGTGTAATGCTCTTTCATTTCTTGGATCTGCCCTGGTGTTTACTTTCTTTAAAGATAAGTTGACTATCAATGCATTGCCTGTTGTATATTATTTAGCTTTGCATAAGTACTGGATTAGGCCTCAGATTTACCTTTGTAAGTGGTACAGTGCCACAAAATTGTAAAGGTTTTCACTGATTTTTAGACAGCAAGCAATAAACTGCATTTGCACCCGCACACCTACCACCTAACACCCCATCTGGTAACATTTCCACGTCTCAAGGAAAGAAATCAATAGCAATAATCTGTGAGGGACTCATAGGGTGTATATTTTTTATCACACTGCCATTTGAAAAAAAAAATTCTCCCTATCTACTTACAGCACTAGCATGTCCTTTTTTGTAGGCTCACAAGGATATCCTGCAGCTATTATTGGGGGTGGGGTTAGCAGGGGAGAGATGTGTCCCTTAAAATTGGGGCAAGAATAATATATTCTAAGCATGAATTCTTAATACCATTACAGTACTGAATATATTTTGATGATCTAAACCCTAGTCAGCAGACACACTGACAAATTCTTCACAGCATCACATTCGAAATTACGTTTTTGTCTGTTTCCAAAACAAGGGTTCCTAAAATTCATTTTTAAAAATTTAACTTCTCTGAGGGACAAGCCTCCCAGCTTTCAACTGGCTCAGCCACGGAGAAGACACCGTGCCTGAATACTGAAATTGCAAACTCTGTCACTGCTGATTTTCTGTGTGAGAAGGAAATATGATGCTTTGTTACTGGTCTTATTTATTGCAGACCTTGTCTGGAATCTAGTATTGAAGCTGTGCTTGATGAGTTGCTACCTTGAACTTTTCCACTGATCAATGCTGGTTTCTGTGGCCGCATGAAAGAATAGCTTTCCCGAGGAGACGCTATCACATGGGAGACCAGCTACATGGCAAGGGAGGCTTGGGTGGGGGGTGGGGGAGTGGAGAAAAAGGCTAGGCCCTTGCATGCTTAAGCTTGGAGACAAGTTCCCCACCCCCAAAGAAATAGCAAATGGTGAGTGACCATTTGAAAACTGGGATGTTACAGGAGCAGAAGGTGAGGTCAAGATCAGAAATCCTCTCTGTAAGGCGATCAGACAAAACAGAATATAAATGTGCAGTGAGAAGGAAGGATAATATGAAGCAAGAGGACAGGAATCATATTTCTTCACAGCAGGGTGACACATAAAAAGTTGCTTTTATTTTTCTGTGCAAATAAACTTTACTTTAGGAATTGTAGCAGCTGGTTGGTCTCCCATAAAATAGGTTTTTATCTGTTACAGTGACAACCTGAGGCAGGGAGGGGTTAGAGGCAGCGTAATTGCCATCTTTTCTATTATTTTTGTCAATATTTTTGTTATTTGGTGGAGGGGATTGGAAGAGAGGACTAGACAAATGCTATTAAGAATGAGGGCCAAGAGAAAGGGCTTAATCCAATTCTTTGGCAGTTCATGTGGAAAACATGTATCACTAGAGATGGGCCAGGACTGAATGCTCCAGTAATGCTGGGTAGGAAAGGCAGAGTGGTGTAGTGGCTAGAGTATTGGACTCAAAGTCAGTAAGACCTATCGTCAACGTCTGCCTCAACCTCCCTGTGCCTCAGTTTCCTCATTTGTAAAGTGACAGGGTTGGACTCAGTAACCTCAAAGGTCCCTTCTAACCTTAATCTATGATCTTATAATCTTATATCCTATCTAAAATTCCTAGCCTTTCCACAAGATTAAACATATTCACAGTCTACCTAGATTGGATAATGATAGAAGAAGTATTGGCTATGCAAAGTGAAATTTGGGGGAATGATAGTTAGTCCTGCTTATTTGTTGTGGGTGCCTTCCTGAGGGCCAGCCCAAACAACAAAACGATGAGCACCAGAGCCTTCTAACATGATGGCTTTCATTATTACAGGAGAAAAAAGTACAAATTCTGAGATCCAGTAAGAGTCTAAGTCCATTTTTCTGGATTTCTTAAACAGTGAGATTTATTATTTTTTCAATATTTCGAGGGTCCCTTGTTTCATTGCTGTGAGTACTCCTGCAAAGACATAGATCACAACCTGTCCATGACGCACAGATTATTTCTGAGAGCTCTCATGGCCAAAAAAATTTATCGCCCTTCAGACAATCTGTTGATGAGCCTCTTCAAACTTAGCAAGAATGATCAAACAAAATACTTCTGCTTCATCGCCAGATCCATACTTGGAGCCTCTCTGCCTTGGTATGCTCGACAAGAACTTGCACTCTCCTGGCACAGCCTTCAAGAACACAGTATCGCCTACATGCCATAACAAAGCATCAAAGGAGGGTTTTGGCCCAGGCCAGTTTATCATTATTATTGTTATAATAATGATGATAATCATAGTAATAATAATGAAAAATCTTCAAAGAACTCAATTTTGGGGCCTCTGGGACCCATCTTGCTTATCCTGCTCTGTGACAAAAAGGCTCCTTCTTAAGTGGGTCAAATTTTAAGCCAACCCTGGCACTTTTTATATTGTTATAAATATAATTATGTATATATAGAACATACTATTAGATATCATAATCTAATAGATTATCATATATTTATATGTAAATAGATAATCATATATTTATATGTAAATAAATATATAGTAAAGAATTGGAAACAAAATAAATGTCTACATATTGGGAAATCACTAAACAAATTATTGTTCATGAATATAATTGAACAATTTTGGACCTTGAAAAGTAATTTATACACACAGAGATATACATATTATATATATATTATATATTAAAAATTCAGAGAAGTATTATTTCTATCTTCCCTACCCCTACCCTATTCAAATACTTTGTATTTTCTCTGTATATATTTTATATTTTCATGCCTGTGTATGTTTATATTTCTGTATTTCCTCCTAGCAAAAATGTAAACTCATTGAGGGCAGGGGCTTTTTTCCCCTTTTTATCTTCAGGGCCTGGCACATAGTAGGCATTTAAAAAAATATTTGTTGAATGAATAAATGAATTGATGGATGAAAAACATTGGTTTCATTATGGATTCTGTCCATCTCATATTTAGAAAAGTCTAAAGAAAGTCTTCTTCCTCTAACTTCATTTCCATTTGTTTCTGGCTATGTTTATCATTCCCAACCTCTGGAAGCAAAAAGATATCCAAGATCGAATAGGAACAACATAAGAGGAAATGGTGGTGTGCAAGAAAGGAGGAAAGAGAACCAGAAAATCAAGCACTAGGATAGTGGCTGGAAAGAAATTTATGTTCCTTTTGTTACTCATCTTTACTTTATGTTACTTAGGTTACACTCCCTGCTCCCTTTCCACTTCAGGATATTGGTATTTTTTCTATCCTTCGTCCTTTACTCTATCACATAGATTCTCTTTTTATTAATATTTTATTTTTTCCAACTGCATGTAAAAAATTTAATGTTTTTTTTTATTTTTGAGTTCCAAATTCTCTGTCTCCCTTCCTCCCTCATTGAGAAGGCAAGCGATATAGTATGGGTTATACATGTATCACATAGATTCTTAACCTTGTGAGTATGCACGCGCGTGTGTGTGTGTGTGTTTGTGTGTGTGTGTGTATGACGAATCACTATGGCAGTCTGGTATGGACCTCTTCTAAGAGTAATGTTTTTAAATGCACAAAATAAAATAAATAAGATCACAAAATAAACCAACTGTATTGAAATACAAGTTAAAAAAAAAAGCTCACAGACCCAGATTAAGAACCCTGCTCTATCATATAAAAAAAAAATCAAACAACAGTTAGTCATTTTCTTATTAGCAGGAATTTATTTCCCTACAATTTCAAGTCATAGACCAGAGTTTCTCATCTCTTGAACCACTGGTGAAGGGCAGAAACCAAGGACCAACTAGACATATAGAGACACAAAGAAACACAGGTGCTAAAAATCTAGATCATACTTTTAACAAGCATGAGTGTGGGATTAAAACGTACAATGCATTGTCGAGGGGTAGAGGAGATGAGACTGTTGGTGTAAATTATAGATACGGGAAGATGATAAAATATTTTAAATGCTATGACAATGTAAAATAACAGTGATTTTATTATGATGTGGTGGAAAGAGCCCAGGCTTAGACACATTAATTACGTGCCAGGTTAGTACTGTTGTGGATTTTTGTTTATTTGATTACAACACTATTCAACAAGTTCAGTCATCATCATTTATTGATCATGTATTGAAAGCTTCTACCTGATACTTCGATATCTCATAGAATCCTAGATCTAAAGTGGGAAGAGACCTCCAAGGCCATCAAGGCCAATCCCTCATTGTGCAGACAAGATTAAAGTGACTTGATCAAAGTTACAAGAATAGTAAGTATCTGAGACAAGATTTGAATCCAGGATCTCTCACTCCAAAGTCTGTGTTCTCTCCACTATACCAGGCTATCTCCCTATATCTGTGATTTCTTCAATGAGATTATTCCTTCTTATGGTGCAAATCACCCCTCATTCATTCCATCTCATCCTGTGCAACTCTTGTCCCTGTCTTCTCATAAATACTCCATAAGAGGTCCACCGAACACACTGGTGACCTTCCTTTAGATATTGCAATAACAAGGAGATGTGAGTAGAACATGTACAAGGTGTTCCAAAGGTCTTAATGCCATTTTAAGATATTCAAGCTCTAAAGCCTATTTAAAGCCTGTATAGTACACACTGTATACTGGTTCTATAGTACTTCACTCTTGTCCTATGATAGACCACCTTCCTTTCTGGTGGTACATCTTTATGATCCTTAATACCTTTTCTCTTGTGCAATAGCAAAATGGTAAAAATCTTCCATGGTAAAATCTTGCAGCCTTCTCACACTCACCACGTTCCTTACTACTACCCTTTGGGTAACTCTTAACTTTAATTCTTCAGAGACTATGGTATTCAATGACCTGAAGCCATCTCTTATCACCTGAAGAATATAAAAAAAAATTTTCTTAGAGAGAATGATGATAATGACTTCTCTAGGAAGGATTAAATTTATAACTAATGTTGATTGCTTATAGCCTCTACATTATATGATCTTGGATCTGAGCCATAGAAACATAAAATTATAGGTTTTTCCGAAGGTCATCTAGTCCATCCCTCTGCCCCCAGGATAGGCTTCTCTTAAAACAGACAGATCCAAATAAATGGATACTCATTTTGCCTGGCTTTAGTATTCATCTGGCTTTTTTAAAATACATTGTCCTGCACATATCAAAGAAATTCAGACTAATGATTGTCAAGAAGAGTAATTGCTATTTGCATAAATTATAGCCTTTTGAGTTCAATGAAATCGTTATGCTACTCTGGTTGTGTCCCTGTTCTGGTTTTCAAGCTTCCTGAAGCAATTACATATTATTACTGGTTATAGTATGTACAGAAAAGGAGTACTTTCATTGGTTCTCACCGAGGAATCAGAGGCAGCTGTGGCAAAGTGGAGAGCTGGTTTTCAAGCCATGAAGGCTTGGGTTCAAGTTCTTCCTCTAACCTATACTGGATGTGAGACCCTGGATAAGTCACTTAACCTCTATATTTTGCAGAGAAGGCAATGACTGTATTGATAAGAGGGAATTACCTTGCCAAGGAGCCAGTGAAAATTAATCCAGTCCTAGCCATCAAGGAACAGAGACACAGCACCAAAACTACTCAAGTCTAAATATAGGATTATATAAGAACATGAAAACATTAGTGGTATATACCTGCATAAAGGATAGCAGAATATATGTGCCATTCACCTCTGTCCAACACCCAGTTTCTTAACTGTCCATTCTGGTCCCTGAGGAGCAAAGCAGCATACATGGTAGGTCTGGAAAAACCAACCCAGCCTAGAATGACAAGTTAGGACTGTCATTCCAGGTAACAGAAGTTACAGGTTGTATTGTTTTATATTCAACGGAGCAAAGGGAGTTAGAGATATTTTCAAATGCACTCACTGAGGAAAACCAATCCTCAGGCACCTTTTGAATAAACTAATCATGAGCCATCTTGGTAAGGATGCACATAGAGGTTTGCAGAATTGCTATAGAGGCTATAGTCATGGATTCATTAGTCATTCTAACTCCTCTTGGTGAAAGGGTTCCAGTTAAGTCAGACTGCAGCAACCTAAAGTGGCATTTTGTACACACACACACACACACACACACACACACCCCACTACTTTCAAGTTCGATTTGCATTGTTGATATTTTCTCTATCATTTTATTAATTCTAAACAAAGTGAACCATTCAATAAGACAGAAGGAATTTCCTTTTTGTTGGGGTCTGCTCCAAGTAAATAGTTCTCATTTCTTCCCCAATGAATCACTTCAGCATTTAACTGAATGCCAGAGCTATTCATTTCCTTGTGTGCTCTTCCACCATCAACGTTAATTAACTTAGAACAGTTTTGGTTTTTCAAGTACTCTAATTTAATTGTATAATTGCAAATGTCTTAAAACCAGTAACACTTTTGTTAAACCACATTATGAGCTGTCTAGAGCATAATTATGTCCAGGAGTTGAATGAAATGGCATTTCCTTCTCAGAGTCTAATTTAAACTCAATGTTCCAACTGTAAACTTTGTCTTGCAGGGAGATTGCAACTTGACAAAGTTTCACGGTTTGGCACAAATTAGGCCAATTTGTGGCTAATTAAAAGGGTCAATCTTAAAATCCTCTGGATGTTTATGTAAATATCTCATTGACTTCCTGAATTTGACTTTATGGGGACTAGAAAAACACAGAGACATCATCTAAGTCATTACTTTGCCATCAGAAGTACACCCAAGTCATACGCACAAATGAAGATGCAGCCTATATTAAAGTGTCCAGAGGATGGTGATTTCCATAGACATTTCTTTGCGTAAAAGGTTATTTTCAATTTTTAAAATTATACTTCAGAATTTGAAATTTCATGAATTTTTATTCTTTCCTCTTCGTGAACATTTTCACTTTTCAAACCAAAATTTCCTTCAAAGCACCAAATTCTTTAATTGATACTATTTTGTTTAACCTATAACCCCAAACCAAAGTTTATATGGATCAATTTCAGTCTTCAGGAGCTCTCACTAAACAAACACTTTGATTCATGCTCCCAACCAGGATTTCCCTTGGGAATATTAGGATTTGATTTGTGTCTAGATCTCTACAAAGATCTATATTTTATTTAATCTGACAGAAAATACAAAGGACTCCTACCTAAATCTATAAACAGTCAAAATAACTCTCCTTTCCTCTCCAGCAGCCTCTATCTTCCAAAATCCTATACAGTCCTGCAGATCACACAACCCTGCTTGAATAGGAAAGGCAATGGAATTATCTTAACCTCCCGCAACACACAGGGAAAAGAAATGGAGGTTGAGAGAGCAGATCTTTTTTTTAACCCCTGTACCGGAACAGTCTACATAATTTAGTGATTCCATTTCAACGATATCTCTGTAGTTCTCGGATTTTTGTTCAGAGCATTTTTTCTTTGTGAATGTTTTCAAAGAAACCATCAAATTCTTTACAATAATGAGGTGAATGGAAAGTGAATGGAAAGATCTAAGTTTGCTTATCCACAAGAGTCAGTCAGCAAGCACTTATTAAATAATACTTTGTGTCTGGAATGGTGCTAGGTGATGAAGATACAAAAAAAGGCCAAAAAACCAGCCCTTGCCTTCAAGGAGTTCACATTCTAATGGGGAGAGGGTATCCAAAGGGAGAAAGTGATAATGCCAAAGGTTGTAGAGTAGTTAAGAAGGATAAGAGCTGAAAAAAAAAACGCTATTAGCTTTGACAATTAAGAAATCATCGTGGGACAGCTAGGTGGTTTAGCAGATAGACCACTGGCCCTGGAGTCAGGAGGACCTGAGTTCAAATCTGGCCTTAGACACTTACTAGCTGTGTAACCCTGGGCTAGTCACTTGACCCCAATTGCCAGAAAAACAGAGACAGAGAGAGATCATTGGTTAAATCTAGAGAGACCAGTTTCAGTTGAATGATGAGATCAGACTACAGAGAGTTTGGAAAAGGGTGGACAGAGAGGAAGTAGAGGTACCTAGTATAGATATCTTTCTCCAGAAGTTTAGCTGAAAAGGGAAAGAGAGGAGTAGAATGATATCTAGTGGGAATGGCAGGGTGATGTGCAAGTTTTTAAAAGATGGCGGAGACAGACATGTTTATAGGCATCAAAGGAGGAGCCAGCAGATAGAGAGAAGTTGAAGATAAGATAATAATGAGGGCAATGTGCTAGAGAAGGGGAGATGGCACGGGACCAATGAGGTATGTAAAAGGGTTTGCTATGGCAAAGAGAAGGGTCACTTCCTCATGTAAGACCAAAGCAAAAAAGAGATAGTTGGGGAAGATGTATAAGTGATGTGAGATGACAAGGCAGGGAGAAAAGGAAGTTCTCAGAAATATCCCCATTTTTTCAGAGAAGTAAGATCTTCACCTGAGAAGTTAGGGGAGCAAGTGCCATGAGTGACTTGAGGAGAAACCAAAGAGTCTGTCCCTTGCTCCCCTTGGCTCTAGTTCTTGCTGGATCCCAAAAGATTTCCACTTGGTCTAGGCACACATCATTGTACAGGGTGGCCATGGTATCTTGGAGGCTTGATCCCAGAATTCCTCTACTTGTACAAGAACACCCCCCACCTTTTTTCCAACAAAGCTGTCAGCTTATGTTCCTACCTCCTTAGACCAGGAGCTTCCTGATAAATGGCTTCATCTGCTAATCATCAACAAGTCTCCTCTCCTTTCTTGGCCCATTTTCATATCTGTTCAACAAGGGTGATAATCCTCCTGCCACTTGTCTCACAGACTTGTTCTGGAGGAACACTTGATTAGCTTTTTAAACAGTAGAACATGTGTACTATTTTTTTTCCAGATTCAACTTTTTATTGAAATAAGCTTTATATAGTCTTCCACTTTACATAAGAGATCTTGGACATCCAAAGAGAGCAGCTTTCACATTATACATAGGAGGAGGCGATATATACACACATTGGCACAATACAGTTCTATACGAAACAGCATTTTTCAGAATTAACTGTAAGCTATACTCTTTCTTAATAAACCTGCACCATCATGGAAGTCACCATGTTATCAAAGGCCCTAGGATGAATTCTGTCTCCAGGGTTATAGAAGGGGTCGCACATGACATCTGTGTAGGAATCGTGTAGCTTTCGAAACATACTGTGGACCTCGTTGCCTCAAAATGCTGTGTTGGAGGAATCCACCACCATAACAAACTTTACCTTGGAACCGGTCACATAGCCATATGCTTTGTAGTCTTTGGTGGGGTACAGGAGTCCCAGGTAGAGCTCACTTTCATCCACGAGGGCCTTTCCCATGGCAGAGACCTTCCCATCTACCACATCAAGAGATGTGTGCACCGTACAATGGAACTTCAGCTCATGCTCTGCAGGGATGCTCCAGATGTAGAGTGGGTAATTCTCTTTGGCTATCACCTTGACACACACCTCCATCTTGGTAGGGAAGTTAGACTATGTGTACTATTATTACTGAGGGGAAGCTCACCTATTATTAATCTGGGCTAAAATATTCCTGGTTACTAAATTCATGCTTAGATCACTTGCTGTGGACCAGGACACTTGTAGACCTGGGGCAACTTGAGTTTATTCCCCAACCCAATACCAGTGATGAGGGCTGTCATGGAAGGACACTATGAAGCAGCCTGGGCGGTTTGAGTTTACTTTTCCCCTATGTGAATTCACCTGAAATCCAACTATAGGCCTTTTGGGCAAGGAGTATATAAGGACTGGATTCCTCTATGAAAGCATACTAGGGTCAGGGGTGGGGAACCTGTGGCCTTGAGGCCATGTGTGGCCCTCTAGTTCCTCAAGAACAGCCCTTTGACTGAATCCAAACTTCAAAGAACAAACCCCCTTAATAAAAAGAATACAGGTGCTGCACCCTTGAACTAGGCCATCTTTACCAGTCATCCTGACCTATGTTTTGCCACTGGACTCCGATGACTCTGGGGAGAGACTGAGGCCGATGACTTTATGCAGCCCTGCCTCACTTAAATCCAATGCAAGTCAAGACATCCTCCTCCTCATGTCATTGGTCCTCAAAACAACAACAGAAGGGCTACTCTGTGGTTCTAGGGCAGAGCCACTGTGACTTGCCACAGAACTTCCTCAAAGTCCGCCTTTATCTGAAGGCCATAAAGTATGGTTTCATTAAAATCATTATTTTCTCTGAACCTTTGAGCTCTGAGTAATCCATTGCACCAGATTTCAGAACCACTGTTAGGACATCATGTAATGTTAATACAATGGGAAGATCTTCCTCACCCATTAATAGGGCTTATATGGAGCCTATTAAGGGAAGCTTGATTAGGGGAGGCTTGTTTGTAAGAAGGCTCATACTTTTTGCTTATTTCTAATTAGGCACTGAGTCATGAGGGTTGTGGTACCCTCTGGCTCTGAGAAGTATATATGTGTGTGTGTGTGTGTGTGTGTGT
>CM053624.1:129844302-129863411 GCA_028646595.1 Phalanger gymnotis
GCTTCCCTGTGCCACTTTGTGGGTTCTGCAGCTCTAGAATTGGTTCAGAGCCATTTTTTATAGGTTTTTGGAGGGACTTGGTGGGGAGCTCACACCAGTCACTGCTTCCCAGACGCCATCTTGGCTCCGCCCCCCATTTGGGGTTTTCTTGGCAAAGACACTGGAGTGGTTTGCCTTTTCCTTCTCCAGCTCATTTTACAGATGAGGAACTGAGGCAAACAGGGTTAAGTGACCTGTCCAGGGTCACACAACTAGTAAGTGTCAGAGGCCAGATTTAAACTCAGGAAGATGAATCTTCCTGATTCCCAGCCTGGCACTCTATCCATTGTGCCACCTAGTTGCCCTTAGCACTGGGCTTTTTAGTGATTTTATACTTATCAATTTTGTACATGCTGCAAAAATAGGATAGATATTAACATCAGATGCTAGTGTCAGTATCTAAAAAGATCTTGACAGGTTAAAAAACTGGGCTTAGTTGGTTCAAGGAATTGACTTTACAATTACACTATAGAGTAGCCATTGTTAGATAGCAGTGTGTTTGAAAAAGATCTGGGGACTTTAGTGGACTGCACGCTTAATGTGAATCAACATGTGACCCAGAGCAGCCACAAAAAGTAATGTGATCTTGTGTTGCATTAGGAGGCATAGCTTCCAGGAATCAGGAAAAGATGTCCCAGCAATTAGGAATATCTGAAAGTGGAATGGGCTTTCTCAGGAGGTAGTGGCTTCCTTCTCCCAGGAGATCTTCAAGCAAAGGAACTCATTATTTTTTTCCTTAAATCTACTTGTCCTCTAAGCTTCCACATTTCTGTTGAGGGCGCAACTCTTATTCCCATCTCCCAGGTTCATAATTTAAAAGTTATCCCAACTCTTCATTCTCCTTTGCCTCCTCTTTCCAGTCAGTCCAGTCTACCTCCACACTAGGTTTCGCATCCATCGCCTTACATGTTCACTAGCTTATTCCCTCATGGGGCCCTCATCAGCTTTTAACTAAACTGGTAATATATTTCAACTTGGTCTCCTTACTTCCATTTTTTCTTCTCTTGTCTTTCTCCTCATCCCCACCTAGTAGCTTTCCTGGATTCTTTAACTTCTCCACTAAAACCCTTTCTTCTACAAGAAGCTGAAAGGATTCTTAATTGCATAACCCCTCTTAATTCGAATGCCCTTCTCTCTGCTAATTATTTCCTATTTATCCTCTAGATAACTTATATACATATATACACCTATGTCTCTATATATACATATATATGAAATATATACACATATGTATTTGTCTCCTTGTTGTCTCCTCCATTACTCTGTAAGATCCTTGAGGGCAGGGACTCTCTGTTGCCTCTTTTTGTATCCTCAGTGCTTAGCACAGTGCCTGGTACATTGTAGACACTTAATAAATGGTTATTGACTGACTGACTCTAGTCCATTCCCATTTGACTTTGATGATGCTGAGATCTTATGAGCTTGTGGGTACACCTTCAAGTGATACAGATCAGACTGAAACTATCTATGCCTATTTATTCTGTGTTACTCTTGTTCACGTCTTCTTATAAATTCTTCACAATGCTTCTCCCATCATTCTCAGGGATTTTCTTTAGATCTCCTGGCATTTCATGGACACCAACGAAGCATGCAGACTGTCTTTCAGTTATCTCTTGTTCTTGTTATTTTACTTGCCAGTTTTTTTTCTCCCTTCACTCAAACACTTTTTGGAAGATATGAGCCATGTGTTTCTCTGGTGTGGTATTTCCATTGTCATGTCTTGTAGTCTGTTCGCATGCACCATGCGTCTCTCCTCTGCTCTTTGAGTGACCTTCAACTTTAATTCTTGGAACTGGCATTTTATAATTCACAACCATGCAGCATGAGCTGGAGGAATATTGTGGTTGGGAAGATGTGCCACACAGTTGCCAGTATAGACATCTAAAGCATAAGCCTAACTATGTCACTCAAGACTCTTGACTCTTTTCAGGAATCTTCAGTTGCTTCCTCTTGCTGCTAGGATAAAACACAAACTTCTCAGCTTGACTTTTACATTTCTGAGCAATCTGGCTCAGGAATTAGAAGTCTGACTTTCCAGAGCTATTTTATATTATTCCCCTTAAAACATTTTGTGTTCCATTTAACTGATCTATTTCTTGTCTCTACTTAGCATTCCATCTCTATTCTCTGCCTTTGCGCATATCATATCCTATCCTTGTAATGTGACACACCTGCCCCCATCACTCAGGTTCCTAAGACTCTTAACTTTCTTCAAGGTTCAAATCAAATGGGAAAACTTTCTTGATCCTCGGATGGTTAGTCCCACTGCCCTCTCCCCCTCTACTCCTCAACTGATCCTTTATTTAATTATCTGTGTACATGTTATATACATGTTACAGCTATTTAAGGGATGCACAGTATGGTAACAGTTCCTTGAGGACAGAGATTGTTTTTTGTTCAGTCCTTATGTCTTTAGTACCCTGCACAGCATCTTGCACATAGTAGGCACTTCATCAATGTTTGTTGCTTGTTTCTCCAAGGATGCATAGTTTGTAGGAGGCAGAATTAGATCTAGAAACAATCTCTTGTTTTTAAATTCTTGTTCTCTTTCTACTATGGCACTCTGACTCTCTTTACTTACCCACTTATGTAACTGGATGTTCCATAGACATTTTATGTGGAACATATATGAAATATCTGATTTATTATGGTTCTCTTATGTCAGTAAACTGTTAGAATGAAACACACCTGAAATATCTGATCTATTAAGGTCCTCTCATGTCACTTGGTAAACTGTTAGAATGAAACATATATGAAATATCTGATTTATTAGGGTTCTCTCGTGTCACCTGGTAAACGGTTAGACCTGGAACAGGAATATTAGGCTGTGAATTCCATGACTTGTTCTGAGATGACTACTTTGTGTTATATTGGTTGTTTTGTTTATCTCAGTGCATTAGTTTCCTCAGCTCAACAATGTTAACTGTCATAAGCACCACCCCATCAAAATAACTGGGAAAGACCTTCCCATGCTTATCCCAAAGCATATAATTTCTTACTTTCTCCCAACTGCAAAGGAACAGGATAACTTGGCAGAAGGCCAGCCAGAGCACTGAATGAACAGATGCTAAAAATTATTGGAGAAAACTTAACCCTATTTCAAAGCATGTTAGCTTTTTTTCTTAGTGCCTTGCAATGGCCCCTGCAAAGGAGCCAGTATCATATAACCTTTAAGTGTGTTGCCCTAGGTAGATTTGGCAGACCAAAATGCAGGAGAAAAAGGGATATACACTTTTTTAAAAATTAGCTTTTTGGGTCAACATTATCATCCATTCTGAGAGAAGGAAGACTAACTTCAGCTACCTCTTGTGATAATTTGTAAGAAGTCTTCAAATTTGTTGATTGAAATTTCAGTCCCGCTATGAAAGAGTAGGCAAGACCTGAACCCCATAGTGCAGCTTATCTCCATTAATGAGCACTTCAGAGATTATTAGCCCAATCCTAGGGTTGGGGAGATGGGAAAGAGTTTCAGAAATCAGTGTGAGAACATGCAAATAGCACAGCGCCAGTTTTCTAATTGCTACTGGTTTTCTCTGGGCTGGACTACTTGTCAGATTCTGTGCTGTGGCATCACAGACTAATACCAATACTAGTGATAAATTCTTTACATTTACATGGTACTTTTTGAACCAGGAAGTTCACCTATGTACCACTTAAGCTGAGGGAAATCAGTCTGGCTTTGAGGGGTGAAGGAAGCTGTGTGGCTGTTTTAAAATGGAATGGAAAATCAGAATGAGATACCTATCTAGTGAAATAAAAAATGAAGGAGACTTATCTTAGTTGGGACTATTTGATGTTTACAAGTAATTTCTTTTGACACCCTCGCTCTCCCCCTGATTCTTTCTGTATTTCTAAAGGTGAAAGCCCTTTCTTTGGATAATTGATAAATCATTTCCCTCACCTAGCCACATTCTCTCTACATGTAAAGGGGTGGGGCATGGAGTTGAAGAAAGGAAGGTAGGGAATGAGTAGGGGGAAGCTGGAGAGAGGCAGTTAGATTCTCTGGGGATTTCAAGGAATCTGGGCCCACACAGTCCCCCTGACTGTACCTTCAGGATTCTCCTCCAGCTGGGGATATACCTACATAGTTCAAGGGAAGGACCATTCAGCCAGGCAACTAGTGGCAGGTGGAATGAAGCCCCTCAAAATGAACATTTTTAGCAGTGTTTGGGATGAGTTATCTTCTTCCTTGTTGTATTTATTCCTGGTTCCCAGGGGCTTTAGAAGGGTTCTTGTTGACCTAGTGTTGACCCAGTCCAAACCCCTCATTTTGCAGATAAAGAAACCGAGGCTTGTTGGTTGTGACTTACAGTCATCTAGCTAGTTAGTGGTAGAAATATATCTAGAACCAAGATTCCTTTTGTTTACATTCTTTTGCTCTTTATATTCTACCATTCTGCCTCCCTTTACCTGTCTATAGTATACGAGACGGCTGATTTATTGGGATTCTTTGCTGTCACCTTAGAAAATTCAGTCAGTAATGGAATAGAAATATTAGGCTGTGAATTCTGAGCCTTGCTCTGAGATCACCCTCTGTATGATATTGGCTGACTTATTTAACATCTTTGTGCGTTAATTTCCTCAACTCAATAGCCTCGCGTGACTCCCAGTGCGGCATCCTTCCCCTGAACTACCCTGCCTTCCATTTAATAGTTCTTTATTAAACACCTGCTCCTCACCAGGTATTGAGACATAAAAGAAGAAAGGCATTGTGGTACAATGGTTAGAGATCTGGCCTTGGACTTAGGCTGGAGTCCAATCAGTGATCAGTAAGGATTAATCCTTTAATGCAATCCAACAAGCATTTGTTAAGCACCTACTATATGCCAGGCAGTGTACTTCGTAATGAGGATATAAAGACAAAAATGACATAGCTCCTGCCCTCCAGCCGCTTTCACTTTAGGGGAAACAACATATACTAAGTAAACACAAGACACATGCGAAGTAATTTTTTAGACCAAAGGCTTCAATGATGGAAGGTCTGGGGGTATCTGGGGTCCAGATAACCTTTTTGTAGGATGTGGCATCTGAGCCAAGCCTTGGAGAAAGTTAGGGATTCTACAAGGCAGAGGTAGAGGAGTCCATTCCATGAATGGGGGATACCCTGTGCAAATGTCACATACAAGAAACAGCAAGCAATCTGGTTTGGCTGGAATGTAGCACGCATGAAGGTGCAAAAAGCCTGCAAAAGTCAGAGGAGTTTGTATTTTATCTCAGAGGCAAGAGGAAGCCACTAGAACTTATGAGTCATTGAAGCAGCTGGTGGCACCTTGGATAAAGCTTTGGGCCCAGAGTCAGGAAGACCCAAGTTCAACTCTGGTCTTAGATACTTACTAACTGTGTGACTTTGGGCAAGTTACTTAACTTCTCTTTGCATATTTCCTCAACCATAAAGTAATAATAACAGCCGCCCTTCTAGGGCTGTGGTGAGGATCAAATGAGTTAATATTTTTAAAGTGCTTAGCACAGTAATAGGTACTACATAAATGCTTATTCCATTCTCTCTCTCTCTCTCTCTCTCTCTTCTTGAGCAGAACAGCATCATTGTCAGTACCAGGCTATTTGGAGGAAGGAGAAACTGGAGACAGAGGTCAGCTAAGAAACAAATTCAACATTCCAAGGGAGAAGTGCATAAGGTGGTTGAAAGATGGTGGCCCTGTGAGTGGAGAGATGGACAGATAGAACAGATATCATGGATGTAGAATCAATGAGACTTGGCAGCTGATTCCATATGAGGTGAGAGGGAAAAGGAAGAATGGAGGGTAGTTCTGAGATTGCACATCTAGACTATAAGGATGATGGTGACTTTAACAGAAAAAGTAATGTTAAGAAGAGCACAGAGTTTACAGGGAAAGATAATGAGGTCTACTTTGGATATGTTTAGTGTGAGATGCCCATGGTGCCTTCATTTGCAGATTTCTAATAGTCATGTGGTAATATAGGAACAAGTTCCAAAGAGAGGCTAGGGTTGAATATATAGAGCTAGCAGTCATATGTATAGAGATGATAGTTGAGCTCATGGGAGCTGATGATATCACTGAGAGAATGAGAGGGTAGTGAGAGATGAGGACCTTGACAGCCTGGGGATGGGGGCATGGATGATGATCTTGCAAAATAGCGTCCAGGCAGGTAGGAGGGAAACAAGGAGATATGAAAGCTCAGGGAGAAGATTCTCAGATAAAGAGGTGGTCAACAGTGGCAAATCCTACTGAGAGTTCAAGAAGGAGGAAGATTGAGAAAGGGCCATCACACTGGACAATTAAGAGTTCATTGGTAGCCGTGTAGAGAATAGTTTCATTTGAATAATGAAGTCAGAAGTGAGATTTGTAAGGAAGGGGTTGAGAAATGAATGGGAGGTGAAAAATGGAAGGTGATAAGTACAAATGGTTGTTTAGGTATTTGGCTATGAAACAGAGAGAAATAGAGGATGATAATGAAGGGATGGTAGGATCAAGTGGAAATTTGTTTTTCTTCCAATTAACACATACTTATATTTTCTCCATTCTACCTCTCTAAACTCCACTGGGGAAAAAAAAGAAAGATGAAACCCTTGTAACGAAAAAGCAGAGTCAAGTAAATCAAATTCTCACGTAAGCCATTTCCAAAATGTTTGTCTCATTCTATATTTAGTCTATCACTTCTCTGTCCCAAGATGAGTAGCATGTTTAATTATTAGTCCTCTGGAGTCATCATTGATCATTGAGTTAATGAGAGTTCTCAATACTTTCAAAGATGTTTGTCTTCATAAAGCTGTTGTTAATGTATAAATTGTTCTCTTGGTTCTGCTTGCTTCACTCTGCATCAGTTTGTGTAAATCTTGCCTATTTTCTCTGAAACTGTCCTCTTTGTTGTTTCTCATACCACAATAATATTCCATTCCATTCATATAATCATAATTTATTCATCCATTCCCCCATCGATGGGAACCCCCTTAGTCTCCAGTTTTTTGCTACCCACAAGAGAGCTGCTAGAAATATTTTTGTCCCTATAGATACTTTTCCTTTTCCTTTGGTCTTTTTTGGATATAGATCTGAAATTTTTGTAACACTGAGTTAAAGGGTACACAGTTTAGTAACTTTTTGGCCAGTCTCAAATTGCTTTCCAGAGTGTCTGAACCAATTATGGCTTCATGAACAGTCCATCAGTGTGTCTTTTTCCTGCACTACAATCTACAACCAAATTTTCAATTTTCTTTTTTTTTTGGTCTGCTTTGCCAATCTGATGGCCATGAAGTGGAACCTCAGAGTTACATTCATTTGCAATTCTCTGTTAGTGATTTGGAGCATTTTTTCCATTAGGCTATCAAACGGATATTCTTCCCACATCATAACACCATCTTTTACTATTCTGCCTCATAGGATTATAAGAGAGGGTTTCAACCATCACCAATAACAATTGACTCTCATGGATAAGTTAAATCCCCTTTTACTCTCACACTCAGGGAAAACACATAAGTAGCAGGTGACTTGAGGTCAGTAATGAATGTCTCTTGCCTATGTTCAGATTTCTTCCAGAGCCAGCTACCTTTCTTACTCCAAAAGGGTGTGAGATCCTTATCCCCCTCGGAGATACTTCCCATCACTCCATTATTAGCAGAGCAGGATCAGTGAGTCAGTTAACATGTATTTATTAAGTACTAACTATGTTCCAGGCACTGTGCTAAGTGCTAAAAATACAAATATTAAAACAACCATGTGAAGTAGGTGCTATCATTATTTCCATTTTACAGATGAGAAGCCTGAGACTGAGGGAGGGGAGTGACTTGCTCAGGTCACACAGCTAGGAAGTTCATTATCTGATCTCATCTTCCTGACTCCAGGTCCAGCACTCTATCCACTGCACACTTAGCTGCTTGTTTATAATACTGGCGCTGTCAGTACACATTAGGCCTTGGGCAAGTCATGCGGCTGCTTTGTTTCTCAGTTTCCTCATCTGTAAAATAAGGTAGTTAGGTTGGATGATCTTGAAGGTCCCTCTAAGTCTCTAGGTATGGTTTTATTCACATATACTAATAATAACTAATAATGAAAGCAGATTTTCTGTGAGTTAAACTGGTAAAGCAGATTGCTTTCTGAGATGGAAAAATATAGCTCTTTTTTTTCTTATCTTCCAATTTTTTGGGCAAAATGACTATATTATTTGCTGAAAGTTCTCCTTCCCTGCACCCCACAACTTGCAATGCAGTAAGGTTTTATTTCGTGTGTGGGAGGATTTTGCCACTTTGACAAAATCATTATATAGCTGAACAATGGTGATTCCTTATTGCTGCGAAGATGGAGGGGCGATTTCATGAAAGGCCCAACCATCTCCATTGCTTCGTTGCATTTGCAGGGATTTTCAAGGTGATTTAGTGTGGATTGATTTACCGTTTATTCTGCAGCCATTGTTTGTAATGTGCTTTGCTAGCTTATGTACCCTGAACCTTAATTGTTCTAAATTAAACTATGGGGACCAGACAACACACATTTCAATCAGAATGACAAAATATTGCACCAAATTCCATGGGGATATATCATCTTGTGCTATGTCTTAGCTGCTTGTATGCATAAGGGGAGAAGGAAAAGGATTACATGGAAGAAAATTCTGCCATAATTCAATTTGCCCTTTTTCATTTATTGACAAAATAAAACCAAGTATACTTGGGGTCCCCATACTTAACAAATTTGAATGGTTAATGAGAATTATGACTACTTGAATTATATGGAATAACTGGCTGTATCTTTGGGCATATGTGGATAAACAAATATAACCTTGACTTGTTTTATACTCAGTACATTGAGGATATTTGGTCTTATAAAATAGAGGAGGTAGGATCGGGTAAGGCCATAGGAAGAAAAGCTTATGTATTACATGGCCTTACTTCCTAAGTCAATCAGAAGCCTAAGCATTGAACTTAGTAGTAGGCATCCATTCCTCTCAGCCTAGTCTTCTCCTTCCAGACTCTTACCCTTTGCCTCTCTCTTCTAAGATACCTTAATCAGTCTAAGCAGAGGATGGTTAGCCATATCCCAGAGCTGTTGTAGAGTAAACTCTTGTATAGACAAGCAGGTAGATTAGAATAATAGTGTCAAATTCGAATAAGAATGGGAGCCACTAATTGGTGCATAAATATCTCTGTGGCTGTACATTGACTCTGTTAAAAAATGTCATGTTATCTATATTTGATTTTATTTTTATTTATTTTGTAAAATATTTCCCAATTACATTTTAGTCTGGTTCTGGCCACACTGGGGAGTGTTGCAGGCCACATGTGGCTACAGCAAGAATTAGATAATCTTTCAGGTTCCCTCTCAACTCCAAAATTCTCTAAGTTGACAGGAACCATCTTTGGTGGGAGAGCTCCTCTAGACCAACAATAATTTATATCTATATCATGCTTAAGGTTTCCACAGTTCTTGATCCACAACCACCAAATGTGGTAGGGAGAACACATTTTATTATGCTGTTCTTGCAGATGAGTCTCAAAAAGGTTGGCTGACTTGACAAGGGTCACACAGATAGGAAATGGCAAAGCTGGGATTGGAAACCAGGTCTGCTGATGCTAGGTCCAGTGCTTTATCTACCACACCATGCTGCCCTTTAAAGCTGCAAGCAATTTCATGGACCTGTTCAAATGCATAAATATTGCATGAAGCTTCTTGGTACAATGTGTTTTTGGTTTTTTAAATCATTATTTTCATTTCAAAAAAGTTTTAATGTTCATGACTTTTGTTTTTACATCACAAAGATTTCTAAATATGCCTCTGCCCCTAAGTGAGCCAATCATAACAATGAATAAGTATCACTTCAGCAAAACCAGCCAATGAAGAGCTTCTTTGATAGAACATGCACTGTTCCACACCTATAATATTACACGTTTCCAGTGAAAGGAAGGAGATACTTTTTCTCAGTCTTTATCCAGGGATAAGCTCGAATGTTATAATTATGTGGTATTCAATTTTCTTTTCTTTTTGTTTCTGTTACTGTAGTCATTGTGTGTATTTTTACACTGGTTCTGCTTACTTTACTCCAGATCTGTTCACATAAGTCTTTCCATGTGACTTTTAAATGATTAATATTCATTATTTATTATTGTGTGGTAAAACTCCATTTTGCTCATATTCTTTGACTTTCTGATTCTTACTCTGGAAGCAGAGAACCTGGGGTCAAATCCTACCTTTGATACTTAATCACTTAAACTACTTAGATCTCAGTTTCCTCATCTGTAAAATGAAGAGGTTGGATTGGTTGATCTTTGAATTCTTTTCCAACTCTGGATCTCTAATATTGTGACATGACAATTCATTTAGCTATTCCTGATTTTTGCTGGGTACCCACTTTGTTTCTAGTTCTTTGTTACCACAAAAATCTTGCTATGAAAATTCGGTGGAAACTTTTTATCCTTGACCTGCTAAAGCAGCCTAGTTTTAGGGATACCAGACTAGAAGTGGAAAATACAAGATTTACTTCACTTTTCCAGGTGGTCAACAAAGATAAGGGAGAAATGGGAGAAGTGACTTGTCTCTGGTCACTCCATATGTTTAGAATTACAAGTTAGGAACTCAAGAAACCACTCATTTTCCTCTTTAGTTACAGCATCAAAGAATTACAGAATCTAAGAGCTGGACTGAACCTCACTATGTCTGACCAAAGATCTCTTCAACAGTATTTGGAAGTGGTCATTCAGCTTCTACTTAAGAGGTTTCTATAGAATGAGAACCTGTTACTTCCCACGATAGTCTGTTCTACTTTTAAACAACTTTAATTGTTAGAAAGTTTTCCGTTTAGAGCCAAAGTCTGCCTCTCTGCAACTTGTATACTCTCACTGATCCTGACTCTCTGAGGTCAAACAAAACAATTCTATTTTTACTTTTAGATGACAGCCTATCAGAAACTTCAAGACAGTTATCATGCTCTTCTCTTCTGAAGGCTAAAAAATTCAGTTCTTTAAATTTTAAAAATTTAAATCTTTTGGGTTCTTACTCCTCTCATTATTTTACTTACTATGTTTCCCATTCCATCTTGGACATGCTTAATGTGTCAATGTATTTTCTAGAATTTAGCATCTGGAATCGAACACAATACGTACAAAATGAGATTTGACCAGAGCAGAGTACAGTGAAATTACCATCTTCTTCATTACAAAACATTATGTTTCTTTTAATGTAAAGACTGAATTTTTAAATCACATCACAGTGTTGTTTAATATTGAATTTGCAGTGCATGAAATCCCCAAATCTTTTTTTTTCTTGATTGTTGTCCAGTAACATCTCCCCATCCCACATTTGTATAATTGACTTTTTGAGCCGAAGAGTAAGACTTTACATTTGTTCTAATTAAATACCATTTTCTTAGATTTGCCTCAGGACCCTAGAGCAGTAGTGTAAAACTCAAGAAAGTATGGGCTGCATGTTGACTTGGAATTAAATGAAAAAATTAATATTACCTATGTTGTATTTTTTTAAAGCCACATGAGGTGGCAGGTCACAAGTTTGAAACCTCTGTCCTAGACTGTTGGATCTATATTCTGTCGTCTAATATGTTAGCTACCACTTTGAGTTTTTTAATTTTTGAAAATTTGATAAGCATTACATGTAGGCCTTTCTCTAAGTTACTGATACAGAGCCCAGGACAGATCCCTGGGACATCCCATAGAGACCTCTTTTCAAGTTCACATTAATTTTTCAGTGATTATTCTTTGGTTTAAGTCATTCAATTAATTTTAAATTCACCTAACTGTATGGCATCTGATCCACATCTAGTGGTCTTGGTGGGTAGTAGTGTCTTTTTTATGGTCAAATGGTTTAACACATGCTTGTATAATCACTTGGTTATCTGAGGTAGTGATTGACTTGTTTTACCATTTCAATTTCTTTTTAAATGTGAAAAAACTTTCAGGACAGTTAATAACATTAAAAACAACATAATTTTCAAAAGGAAACACATACTGTAAGATTTAGTATGCCTATAATTGAATAAAACTTAAATAAACCTATTGAGAATAGTTTGGCACCTTTACCATGAAACCTTGATTTTCTGATTCTTATTTTTCCTATTCTTTTGTTTCTTATGTTTTCCAGCCATAGCTAATCTTTCGAGACTTTGTCTGAGATTGTTTCTATATTTACCTTTAAGACTATTCATTCCAGCCTCATATACTTACTAGCTGTGTGACCCTGGGCAAGTCACTTAACCCTGATTGCTTCAAAAAAGTCTATTCTTTCTCTGTGTGTTTATGATGCCTACAATAGTGAGGCTTCCTCCAAATTCCCTAGGATATTTTTTGTTTTTCTACAGTCATTTGGGCATCATCTTTCCTTGTCTTCTTTCTACACCTTTGCTCACACTTTCCTCTTTGCCTGGATTATGCAATCTCTTATCTCCATCTGTTAAAGTGCCTCCTTGCCTTCTAGATCCAGTTCAAGTCCCAGCTTCTCCATGAAGCTTTCCCTCTTGCCCATAGTTGAATATTATCTCTCTCTCCTTAAATTTTTCATAACACTTTGCCTGGATCTTTTCTATGTATTTTTGTGTGTATACATCTTTCCCTCTTTCTAACTCCTTGTCAGTAGGATCTGTTTGATGCTTGCTACGTGTGTGACCCTGGCTAAGGCATTTAATTTCCCTGGGCCTCAGTTTCCTCATCTGTAAATTGAAAGAGTTGGACCAGAAGGCCTCTGAGGTCCCTTCCTGCTATAATTCTATGATCCTGTATTCCTATATCTTACAATGCCCCAGTGCATTGTTGGTTTGTTCTTAATAAATGTTTGTTGTTGAATTGAACCCTCAACCCTTTCCTGTACTTTGCATGATCATTTATCTTTCCAAAGACTGAAACCTTGGTTCCTTCTTCTCACCTATTTGATTTACTGCAGAAACTCCACTGGGTTTTTACTTAGCTCCATGGGTTCTCCGTCCTTCTCTTGTGGCCTCTATTATAGCTATAATACCATTTCCTTTTTCATCTTGGACAGGGGATGGGGAAGATGGGCAAAACAGTTAAATAGCCTGTGCTTTGGATAGTATACTAAACAACACACATGAATATCTAAGCTAGATCATTTTCTTTTTGGTATCCCTCTCTCATAACTGATCCATTTGCAAACAGAAAAAAACCAGAAAAAAGCAGAGATTGGCTACCAGAAGAAAATGTTTTTAGAGAATTAAAAATGTAATAGTTAAAAAACATTAAAGTGGTTTCATGACA
This sequence comes from Phalanger gymnotis, assembly GCA_028646595.1. Lineage (NCBI taxonomy): Eukaryota > Metazoa > Chordata > Mammalia > Diprotodontia > Phalangeridae > Phalanger > Phalanger gymnotis. The sequence continues at coordinate 129,857,528 of CM053624.1, forward strand.
AAGGGTTACTGCTGGTCCCCTTCATTGCCAACCTATTTTTCCTCTCTTAAGTCTATGCATTTCCTTCAAGGTGTCATAATGTGTTGGACTAACATAAGGGATTTGGGATCATTGTGGCAAATTTAAGATAATTCTGTGCTGACCAGACCCAAAGAGCACTGGGAATTGAATGAAGGCCTTTTGTTGTGAATTCTGCTAAAGCCCCAGTCCCAGATGGCTTTTTCTCTGGCTTCTTATCTGCTCTGCCTCAGAGGACTGGCGAACAAAAGGAGGTGGATTTAAGCTGTGTTTTGAGAGTCTGGTTAGACTTAAGGAAGAACTTGGGGGCTATAAGGCTTCTGAGGGCTATTGAAGGATATTATGGAATCTCCATCCCTGTGTAGATCTTTAAAAATAAGAGGGTTGAACCATCACCCTTTCCCATCATGTTTCAGATATCCATCTATTTGTTATTGGTTTTTTCCTTTAAATGTTGTCTAATTCACAATTCACTTTACTTTTCTCATCTGTGAATTGGTGGTGGTGATAGGGTAGGATGTGAAGGAAGAAGAGAAGTTCTGCTCTAGGATCTATCTCCAAAATTATATCATTTAATTGAGATTGTAATTTTTTATAAAGCAGAAACCATCTCTTTTGTTTCATACGTATTTCACATAGTGCCATTGGCCTACATGTCCTTAATAAATAGCCTTGTATAAAATTTGTAGCTAAGCATGGTGGACCATGCCTCTGTTCCCTGACACTAGGGGAGGCTGAGGCTGGTGGGTCACTTGAGTTCAGGATTTCTGAGCTGCAGTAGGGCTAAAGCCAATCTGGTGTCTGCTATCAGGTGTCAATATGGTGAATTCCCAGGAATGAGGGGCTCCCATGGTGTCTCAGGATGGGCAAAATGGCCCAGATTGCAAATGGAGCAGATCAAAGCTTCCATGCTATCAGCAGTGGGATTGGGCCCATAACTGGCAATAGCACTTCCAGGCAGAGCCAGTCTCAAAAAAACTTATAGACCTTTAAAATTTTCATACTGTAAATATTAAAAATGACTACTGTATACTAGACCCTGGGAGAAATAGTGTGGATAAGACTTGATTCCTGCCATCATGAAGCTTACATGTATGTATGTACAAACATATGAGTATATGTACACACATATGCATGTGTGTGGTGCATATGTGTATTGCATATATATGCATATATGTGTATATGTGTGTGTGTGTGTGTGTGTATTTGGTCCAGACCTCTGATTTAATTGGTCTAGAGAGTTTTCTGTGAGGCAACTCCCTCTGATAATGTAGCAAGGTAGATCACTATAATGCACAGCAATACATAGAAGAACCCTGGGATTTTTTTAAAAAAGAAAATCCATTTATTCAAATTAGTAGTAAGACAGAAATCAGAGAAGGTATACAGAGGAGAATATATAGCAGAAAAAACAGAGTGAAGGAGCTCTCGCATGGAGTGAGGTAACTCAGTTCAACCGAGAGAGTCTTAGGGATCTTCATTTTAAATAAATTTTCCTTCTTCCAGAAGATTTTCTATCTCTTAAGAATGCAGTGAACTATTTTTTGTCCATATTTCTCTGTTCAAAGGAGCTATAAATGATACCTGAGTAAGTTTTGAACCTCAAAAAGAATCTAGCTTCTCTCACTTGAATTTACCATAATGACAAGATGTATAATGTATGTTTTCATGTTTATTGACCCTGGCAAATAGTACCTCAGCTGCTGGAATAAATCCCTCATTGACATGACTATTTGTTTGAATTAGTAAATTAGGGATTACTAGAACTAACATAGATTTATCCAGATGACAGTTTGAACAAGCTTGGAGATTGCTGTGATTTTCTCAGTTAACTTGACAGTAAACAGGGTTTTTGCTTATGAAAATATTATGTATTGTTATAATTGTGACAGAAATTGAAATAAAAAACCTTCCTTCACTGTATAAACAAAGAGAAATTGTATTCTTCTTGCAGATTTGGTGTCCTGGATAGAAAAGTTAAAAGAGTTTGTAAGGAATACTTCTTTACTCTCCTAGTTAATGTCATCTGACCCACATGCAGTCCTGTAGGTGACAAGTAGTTCCTTCTTTATGAACACATATTATGACATATTCTTATGCTGTAACATGGAAGAATAAAGCATTTATTGAAATAATAGAAGTATTTAAAAGAGAAAGAGTAACAAGAATCTGGAGAGGCGGTGTTACGATATTGAAGAATGGAAGAATGGAGCACAGAAAAAGAAGAGAAGAAGGACCACAGAAATGTTAGAACTTTGTAATAGACATGAGGTTTTTCCTATAAGAGGATATACATGAACCCTCTGAGGAAGGAGTAGCTTCTCATGCTCCAAGGAGAAGTGATAAAGGTTTCTAGGTGTTTCCATGAGAGAAGCCTTCCAATATTGTTCAAAGAAAGAAGGCATGGGTCATAGTGATTTGTGCCTTTCTGTTGAAGGCAGATATGACCAGACATGAACAGCAGGGAGATCTGTTGTCTTTTCTGGGAAATGAGAGGGAAGCTCCCAACGCTTGTCAAATATGATGGCTACTGTCAGCTTCTTATGAATTATGTGGGGATTAGTCATAAGGAAGTTGGAAAGATTTGCAACCATAAGCAAGAGACTGAAGACCTTAGGGCAATGTGTGCTGGTAAATGTTTAACAACTGGCTCTCCTGCAGAAAAAAAAAATGTCTCTCTGACACACTGTAAAATTTAATCTGCTTTGTTAACATTTTATTAATTGATTTAAAAAATCTAGACAAAACAATAAATTAAACCCTTATTTATGTTTGCTAATTTCTGAGGTATAAATACATTGAAAATATAACAATTGGCTCTCTTGGACCTGGCTCTAGCACACCCCTGCTTTAGGGGCGCAAGTGATCTTTTTATCCCTTCTGCCAATTGAATGGAGGGGATTTAGAAAGGCAGATTTGGGAAGCCAACACTTGATTAAGAAGATTGTATCTGAGAAAGGAATTTGAATTTATGATTTTTTGGGGGAAGAGGGGCTAAGGATTTAGTATACCTAATGAGAGTGGTAAAATAGAGTTCCCCAGAATCAATAAACATGTTCTTTAAAGTAGAAATGATAGGGGAGGGAGAAAACTGAAAACATGGATTTGTCAATTTTCCTTCACTCAAGATGATGCACTTGAAAAGTATGCCAGGCATGACATCAGAGAAACAGGCCATGACATAAAAGAGAGATCGAGAAGCATTTGAGTAATTCTTAGGAAACAATATTTGACAAGTGGGTCTATAATAAGACCATGACCTCAGGTCCAAACACAAATACCCATGCCAGTAACAAGTAGTGTGAACTAGAGACCTTGAGATAAGAAAGTAAATTTGAACTTGAAGTAATGGCTGAGATTAGGTGGTTGTAACTCATATCTGGAATATGACAATGCAGGGATAGAGCTTAATGAAAAACAACAGAACATATAAAAAGGATGGTGAAATGTTATAGAATATAACAACATCTATTATTGTCAGAATCTGCAAGTTGGAGGGAGTAAAGTTTCTTTTGTCTTTGCATCTTAGTCATTTTAGCAACCTCCAATTGAGCCTCCCTTTCCTCACGGCAAAGGAAAACAATCAAGCAAAAATATCTGATACTATGATAACAATTGATGATGCGTAAGGAAAGGATAAATGGAGAGAGAAAGAGAAGCGATACTGTACTGGGAGTATACTAGAGACTGCACTGTCAAAAGGAGGAGATGGACGATGAGTCTGGGAAAAAAGCTCATAGAGCTGATAGGGAGACATAATGTAATACTGATGATGGACTTCAGTATCTGGAAATCTTCTTGGAACCCTTTATGATAAGATTGGAGTGGGTGATAAATTCTTGACTTGATGATAAATGTAATTTTTTTTAAAAGATAGAGAAAGTGATGAGGCCTATTTTGGGCCTGATACTGACCAACAAAGAGGGATGGATTGTTGAAGTAGAAATGATGGGAACTTTGAGAGAAAACAACCACGTCTTATAATTCATGATTAAAAAAATAAATGAAAGCCTGGAATGGTGTGATATTTACTCTAGATTTTGGTACAACTGATTTCAGAGTTCAGAGAAAAGAGAGTTGGGATTAAATGGCTGAAAAATTGTATGGACAAAGTTGGTCCAAGAAGGATGTGATACTCTCAGAAACAAAATTTTGGTAATGTTAATACAGATGATTCCAAAGAGCAAGAAAAGGGGGACTAGCCTAGAGAGAGATATGTATTCATAGTGAACTCAGTGACTAAATTAAATGAAAAAAGAAGTGTTTAGGAAATAGACAGAAGGAAGGGGAGTTAACTGAGGACAAATACAATCTAGCACAGTCTTTTATAATGTTTATTGCTATCTTTTGCCTTTAGGTCTTTGTCATTTTAGCGACCTCCAATTGAGCCATCCTCTCCTCCTGGCAAAGGAAAACAATTAAGCAAAGTTATCTGATACTATGATGAAAATTGGCAGTGTGTAAACTATTCAATTTTAGTCTGCCAAGAAAGGGGGATCGGTTTCGTTGTCTGTTTCCTTGGACCTTCACTGGTTCTTGGGTTACTCAACATTTGACTTCCTTTTAGTCGTTTGTTCATTTACATTGCTGTAACTATTATGCATGTTGTTCTTAAAGTTGTACTTATTTTGTTCTGCAATTGTTCTACAAATCATTCCACTTTAAAATTAGTCATATTTGCCACTTTTTACTGCAAAATAGTTTTCTATTATAGCTGTATGTATACATATATATCTATTTTTTTTGAGAATCCTGCTCCAGCCACTTACTAGCTGCATGACCCTGGGTAAGTCATTTAACCACTCCCTGCCTCAGTTTCCTCAGCTGCAAAATGGGGATAACTAATTGGAAATAAGGGGTCAAGCAGTAATTGCAAATAAGAACATGCTTAAAATGATTTTTTTTAGGGTATTGAGACAAATTGCTAAGAAGAGGTGATTTGAAGCATTGGGAAATGATGAGTTTGGATTTCTATATGCTGAATCTTAGATATTGACAAAACAGCCAAGTATATACTTGGAAATATAGGACTTGACCTTGGTTAAAAGGTTGAGGCTAGAGAGGGATTCACAAGCATATAATTGTTATTTAAAGCAACAAGAGAAGAGAAACTCTCTAGGGATAGAGTGTATGGTGCAAGTAGGAGGGAGTCAGATTATGAAGGGGTTTAAATCCAAACAGGATTTTATATTTGATCTTGGAAGTAATAGAGAGCCATTGGAGTTGACCAAATAGGGAAGTGACATGGTCAGACCTGTGCTTTAGGAAGATCGATTTAACAGCTGAGTAGAGGATGGACTGAAGTAGAGACCTGAGGCAGGGAGATCAACCAGTAGGCTATTGTAATAGTCCATGAGTGAGGTGATGAAGACTTGGGTCAGAGTGGTGGCAGTGTCAGAGGAGAGAAGAGGATATGTGCAAAAATCTCAATTCAGCTAACACTCTCTGCTCTGGATTGAACCTCTTGCTGACTCTTCTTGAGGAGTGAAAGAAACAGAAAGTTAATGTGCTCAGTGCTTCTTCTTCTTCTTCTTCTTCTTCTTCTTCTTCTTCTTCTCTTCTCTTCTCTTCTCTTCTCTTCTCTTCTCTTCTCTTCTCTTCTCTTCTCTTCTCTTCTCTTCTCTTTTCTCTCTCTCTCTCTCTCTCTCTCTCTCTCTCTCTCTCTCTCTCTCTCTCTCTCTCTTCCTCTCTCTCTTCCTCCCCTCTTTCCCTATTTCTGCCTCTGTTTCTTCAATCTTCACCTTGAAAGTCTCTGAAATTAGTAATATCCTTCCATTCTTTAGATGTCCATGGGAAGTCATTTTCAAGACTAATGTCTTGTTTGCCCCAAAGCCTTCTTGGAGATATGTTCAATGAAGGAAAGCAC
>CM053624.1:129863911-129894722 GCA_028646595.1 Phalanger gymnotis
TTTTTTTTCATGCAACTAGAAAATAAGATGCACAGGCAATGAGGCATAGAGATTTATCTTGCCCTACAAGAAAGGAAGGGAAAGGGGGATGGCAGGGGAATGGGGCGATGGAGGGGAGGGCAGACTGGGGAACAGGGCAACCAGAGTGTACGCCATCTTGGAGTGGGGGGAGGAGGAAATGGGGAGAAAATTTGTAATTCAAACGCCTGTGAAAATCAATGCTGAAAACCAAACATGTCAAAAATAAATTAAAATTAAAAAAAAGAAAAAAAGAAAAGAAAAAGAAAACCCCAAATGGGGTGACAAAGAGTCAAACATGACTAAAATTACTAAACAAGAACAAAAGTACAAATCCCTTGGGCACTCCACTGAAGACCTCCTTCCAAGTTAGCAGTGAATCCATGAGAGCCTAAAAAAAGTCATTTAACCTCTCTAAACCTCAGTATCTTCATTTATAAAGTGAATTCATCTTGCTAGATCACCTCAAACTTGAAAATCTTTAATTCCATAAGCTAGATTCTATAAGGGATATAAAAAAGGAAGATACAATCAGTGCCTTCAGAAGACTTACAAGTTTGTCAGAGAAAACAGTACTAAAAACATGAAAATTTAGATACCAACACAATTCTGAGTAGTATAAAACCTTACTCTCTTCCTACACATAAAGTATTAGAACTAGAATGGACTTGGGTGATCATTTAGGACAACCTTCTTGTGTCACAGATAGGGAAACTGAGTCATAAAAAGTTGAAATGTCTTGCCCAAGGTCATGCAGGAAGTTGTCGGCAGTTAATCCTTAGTCCAGTAGAGTTTGCACTTTTCTGCCTCAAAAAGTAGGATGGAGACAGAATGTGGAGTTCCTTAAATTCCATGCCAAGGAATTTGTATTTTATCTTAGAGATCCACAAGAGATCCACTAAGGTTTTTTGATCTGGGAAGTAAAGTTGTGAGACCTGTTCCTCAAGAAGAGAATTGCAGTGCCTATGAGAAGAAGGGATTAAAGATGAATGAAAAAAGAGGCACGGTCACCATTTAGCCAGCTATTAAAACAATCCAAAGTGAGAGGTGAACTATAATTGTGTCACTATCAGTGAAGAGGAGGGGAAGGAGTGACAAGATTCAGCAGTGGATTGGATTCGAGGGTGAAGGAAAGAGAAAAATCAAAGATGATTCAGAAGTTTTGAGCCTGGCAACCTGGAAACATAGTAACATCTCCACGGACAGAGAAGGTGAGAGGAGGGGGGAAGATTATGAGTTCAGTTTGGGAAATGTTGAGTTTCAGGTCCCAGTGAGATCATAAGCAGTAGGAGATGTGGGACTAATGTTCAAGGAAGAGATTTGGGAGTCATCCACATAGAGATGATGATTAGCCCGTGGGGGCAGAAGAGGTCACCAAGAGAAAGAAAAGGAGAAGAGGGCCTAAGAATCTTAGGGAAAACCTACACTTAGACGGCCAGATGATGGGGAAGAATAGCCAAAAGATCCTGAGAAGATGAGAAGTTAGGAAAGTCAGAGGAAAGCCAGGAGAGAACAATGTTATAGAATCTAAAGGAGAAAAACCTATTCAAGAGGAGTAGGTGGCCAATAGTCCCAAAGGCCATGCCCTTCCAGAAGATGACTTTTGGTAGTTCTTACCAAGCTTCTTACTGAAGGTTTTGTATATAGACCCAAAAACAAATTACATATTTTTCCCCCAAAGATAACTATAGAGAAGGTCCTCATGAGGAGTCTGGCCATCATACGACAAATTATTTTGGCCACAGAACTTAGAGACTGTTCCACTAAATATCAAAATGAGTAAATAGGGTACTAGGCTAAAGTCTCTACTTGTCACTTGAGGGTGGATTATCTGGAATGCCTTCAACCTCTGACTGCAACTCAAGATTCAAGATAACAATTTCATTAGTTATTATGCCAATAGTCTCATTTCATTTGGCCTTCACACTTGTTACATAAACAAAAAAAAACAAAAAAGATTTTGTTGTTCATTCCTCTAGATTCACAACTTTGAAATCATCCTTAATTCTTCCTTCTCCATCTCTTCTCATATCCAATCAGTTGAAAAAAAAATCTTGGCAATTTTGACTCCACATATCTTTTGTTCATTTATTTTATTTTATTTTTGAAACTTGTTCTCCCTACCTCACTAAGACGTGAACCGCAGCAGCTATTCATGGCCCTGATCCCACTATAGACCAGCGTGGAAAATGCTCTGTTTCCAACCTGGGCCAGTTTGCCCCTCTTTAGGCAGTGGTATCAAACTTAGCATAGGCACCCAACTTGCCTTTGCTCCATTGTGAGCTTAGAATTGCTAAACTCAAACAATCCACCAGCCCCCATCTTCCCAGTAGCAGATAATAGGTATGAGCCATCACAATTGCTGACTGTCCTGCATCTTTCTTCCATCCCCTTCTTCCTACTCAGAAGCCACCATTTCCATTCCTAATTGATTTCCCTTTTACTTATCTAATCCATCCTATTAACAATTAACAAGCATTGCTAAAAGAGGAACCTAACCCTTGCTTAATAAATTGCAACGGTTCCCTACTGCCACTAGAATTGTTCTACATTACTTTTTAAAATAATCATGATTGTGACCAATGATAACTAACAATTGCATGATTACTTTTAAGGTTCACGAAGTGCTTTATAAATATTATTTCATTTGAACCTCACAACAACCCTGTGAGATAGGCACTATTATTGTTGTGGTGGTAGTTGTGGTTGAGTCGTGCCCAACTCTACATGACCCCATGGAGTTCTGTCCATGGGGTTTTCTTGGTAAAGATACTGGAATGGTTTGCCATTTGCTTCTCCACTTTATGTCTCCACTTTACAGATGAGGAACTGAGGTAAACAGGGTTACATGACTTGCCCAGGTCACATAGCTAGTAAATATCTGAATCAGAATTCAAATGTCTAAGGCCAGATTTGAACTCAGATCTTCATGATTCCAGGACTCATGATCTATCCACTGAACCATGAAACTACTTAGCTGCCCCAGACACTATTATTATCCTCACTTTATAGATGAGGCAACACAAGCCCAGAAAGGCAAAATGATTTGCCTGGGGTCACACAACTAATAAATGTGTGAATCAGATTTCAAATTCTGGTCTTCCTGACTTTAAGTTCCAGGCCCATGCCACTATTCCAACTAGATACAAACTCCTCAGCCTGGCATTTAAAGCTCTTCATGAATTGACTCGAGCCTACTTTTGGGGGCATTTTTCATTACTACCCTTCCCACTGTCTGTGCTTCAGCAAAACTTGACTACTCGATGTTCCCAAACTTGGCATCGCATTTCTCTCCTCCCCTCTTCTTAACTTCCCTATCACTACAGAAGGAATCCCCAACATCCCAGTCACCCAGGCGCACGATGTAGGTGTCATCCTCAGATCCTCATTCTCTTTTAATCTGCCATTTCCAATCAGTTGTCAAGTCCTCTCGATTCTACTGTCAACACATCTCTCATGTACACGGCCTTCTCTCCCCTGACACTGCTGCCATCCTGGTGCAAGCCTTCATCACCTCATACCTGGTCAGTCTCCTCGCCTCTTTTCACTCCAGTGCATCCCTCACTTTGCTATCAAACTGATCCTCCTAAAGTACAGGTCCAACCATATCACCCACACCCCTAGCCAGTAAACTCTAGTGGCTTCCTCTCACTTCCAGGATAAAATATGAAATCCTCTTTGGGACTTTTAAAGCTCTTCATAACCCTTTCTACCTTACCGGTTGACTTACATCTTATTCTCTTTCACATACTCTGGCCTCCTTGAGTTTTTCCAACTCCCTGACTATCTGCATTTTCATTGGCTGTACCCTGTGCCTGGAATTCTTTCCCTCTTCTCTGCTTGCTGGCTTCCATCAAGTCCCAACTAAAATCTCACCTTTTACAAGAAGCTTTTTCCCAGTCTGCCTAATACTAATGCCTTCTGTCTCTTGATTATCTCTAATTTATCCTGTATAGATCTTGTTTGTACTTAGTTTTTCACATGTTGTCTCCCTAATCAGCCTGTGAGCTCCTTGAAAACTAGAAATGTGAAGGGTTTTGGTTGGGGGAGACAGGGCCCCCATTACTTAACATAGTGCCAGGCACATCAAAGGTACTTAACAAAAGCATGACTTCACTATCCTACCTCCCTGTAATATACTCATTCTTCCCAAGGGCAGCCTTTCCTGATCTCCCTAGATATGCTGATGCACTCCGCTTCTTCTTGTATTTATTTATCTGACTACGTGTTGTATCCCCTACTAGAGAATAAGCTCTCTGCGGGCAGGGATATTTTTTTTGTCTTTATGTTTCCAACACTATCACTATGTCTTGTAAATATAAATGCTAAATAAATTCTGGTACAATTAAGTCAAGTAAAGTGAATATAAGAGGATTAGGGTCTCTAAGTCAAAGAAATAAATATATAGTTGATAACTACAACAGTTATGTTGCCTTCCCCTATGCCTATGGTTGTCCAGAAGGCTTTCCTAGCTATTAAAATTAAGGATGAAAGGAAAATGATGAGGCAATGGGGAAAATCAAAGGGAGAAAAAAGAAAATACAATTATGAGATTTGAAAATTCCACACCAGTGGCCTGTCAAATTCTTGATTTATGAAAAGTTTTAATGAAGTGTAAACAAAACCAAGCCCAGGTGGTATGATTCAATCAGGCCCTTTAATGTTGGACTTCTCACTGTCAGGAATCAGCAAGACAAGTGAAAAGAATACTAATTTCACATCGGATTTATAATAAAGCAAAAACTTCAAATTGAATTATATAGTAATTATGAACTGCCTGGTGTTTGTTTCTAAGACCAGGGCACCTGCCACTGGGCATAATCCATAGTATATGAAGGCCCTGTTGAAAAACTTGATCGTTCTGCCAAGCTGCCTCTTCCAACATTTCTTTCAACAACCAGTGGTACACATTAAACCACTGTGTTTGGATCTTAAATCAAACATCAGATAATTTTTTGCCACACAGTGGGATATATGACTGTGTGAGTCCCCCAATGTCACATCATTCAAATTAAACTGACCCTGAACCCATAACCTTAAAACCACTCACTTCGGCAGCCAAATAATTATCACATTTTGAATGGTTTGTTAGCTTTTACAATGGGCGAGCTGTTTTATTAACAGAAGTCTTTAATTGCATGTGTGGTGCAGTGGATTTGAAGTTAAGGAGCCTGAGATTAAATCCTAGCTCTGCTACTTAGCACTGTGGGATCTCAGTCAGTCCTCTGGACCTCAGTTTCCTCATCTGAGAAATAAAGGTATTGAACAGGGTGGCATCTAGGGGTTCCCCTCCAGCTTTAAATCTGTGATCCTATGAAGTATGGCAGGTTCCACTTAAAGGATCCTAGTTGGCTTAGCTGCCAATCTCTCCTCTTCCAATTCTCCCTACGTTTCCTGCAGCCACCACCCCTTCCCACCTCTACCCTACCACCAACACCACCTCTTTGTGCAGAGTAAAGAGTTCACACGTCTTAGGATTTAGAGCAGAAATGGACTTTAGAGAACACATCTAGCCCAACTCCCTCATTTTACAAATGAAGCCCAGAGAGATAGAATAATTTACACGAGGTCATACAGGCAGTAATTTCCCTTAAAACATTATTTTCAGTATTCATTCCCCTGTGGGTAAGAATCTACAATGGCTATGGACTTTTAGGTCAAATTCAAATCAAATTTGGCTTTCACCCAAGGCTCATTTGTCCCATAAAGCTCTCCCAGATGCACGATAATCTTTCCTTTACTTTTGAGTACCTGGCCCTTTTGTATACACTCTGTATGACACTGTCTCGGTGTTTCTCAGTGGCTTCCTTAGAATTGTGCATTTACTATTTCATGTATGTACAATTACCTAGATGTAGTGGTACAGCAGAGAGAAGGCACATTTGGAGACAAATGACCTGAGTTTGGAACCATGAGCTACATGATATTTAGCCGTGTCACTTAGATAAGTTCTTAGATCCTTAACTTCTCTGAGTAAGCCTCTGTTCTTTATTTTTTTATCTGAAAAAAGAAAGCAATAATATTTGAACTAGTCACCTTACAGGATTGTTTTAAGGAAAGCTATAGGAACGTCTCAAACTCAACATGCCCAAAACAGAAATCAGGATCTTTGCCCCAAAACTTGCTACTCTTCTAAACCTCAATTTCTGTCAAAGTCATGGCCATTCTTCCACTTCTACAGGCTCATCATCTCTGCATTATCCTCATCCCCTCACTCTCCATTATCTCCTATCCAATCAGTTGCCAAATCTTGCCACATCTATCTCATTTTGCATTTAATCTCTTATCTCTACTTACACAGCCGCTGCCTAAGTCCTTATTACCTCTCCTGTAGTCCAAGGCTTCTTAAACTTCTTTCCACTCATGACCTCCTTTTGTGTTTTGGCAACCTTTTTTGGCATTGCATGGCCTGCGGGCATGCACAGTGCAAAGTGTTCATGTCTTGTGTTCAGAACCAAGGCTACAGTAAAGTTGCACGATGCAACATGGACAAGCACTACCAGGGACACCTTGGATTCATTACATGTTAAATTTTTAATTAATTTTTGGTCATTGCGCATTGAGAAACCTTTCACTGTTGCCAAATTTTTCATGACCTCACCCACAGTTTAAGAAGCTCTGAATTACTATTGCAGTTGATCTATCTCAAGTCTCTCTCCACTGCAATAGATCCCCTACACAACTGCCACAGCAATTTCCCTTAAGCACATATCTGACCATGTCACTCCCCTACTCACTAAACTTCAAGAGCTCCCACTTGCCTCTGGCATCAATGATAATCTCCTCTGCTCCTCTTTTAAGGCATGTACTATTTGCCAGACACTAGGAATACAAATAATAAAAAGAAAAACAGTCCATGCTCTCAGGGAGTTTATAATCTAATGGGGTAAAGAAGGAGACCCACAGGTATGATGGTCTGTCAAGATGAAACCAAGCAGAGCACCTAATAGAAAATGAGGAGTTACCTGAAAGATTCTGAGACCTCTATATAGAAAGACTTTTGAAGGAGTTTGTTACTCACCCTCCAATCAGAGGGAAGAGGCAAGTGAGGGAGCTGTGAAGGTGTTGAGTATCAAAAACTGGGTCAATCTGCATAGAGATGAGATTTCAGGTGATCAGCTTATCCTAGGTGAAGCATGATGTTCTAAACTAAGCTCTAAGCTAAGTACAGCCACTCATTGAAAATGGAGAAATGAAAAGAAGAAGAAATAGATAAGAGCTGCAAAGATTACTATAACAAAGTAGTTTTGCCATCCAAGACAGCCCCAAATATGGACTCTAACACCATAGTTCCGAATGTGATTAAAGACAATGGAGAGGCAGTAAGAGAACAAACTCAGGAAAAGTGGTTGGATGAGACCAAGTATATGTAAAGGAGATCTGTGCTGGGGAGGTTATACAGTCATGAGGGTGTTGAAGGATTGAGACACAAGGTATCTTTTTCGTACCAAAGGCATGAAAAATCTTGGACCTAATTAATGCTGAAAAAGGGCTACTATGAGAACATCAGCAGCTACTGACCAATATACCTACTTTCCCAGCTATACAAAATCTTTGAAATTAGTCCAAACATGAATCAATGGCCTCCTTGATGTAGGAATTAGTGGGGAATGGTCAGGCTTTTGCCAAGGATATGCCTCAACAGACAACATTTTTGCCATTACACAATTTGTCTGAAAAATATAAAGAATATATGATCCTAATGTGATTGTATTTTTTTCATTTGTAAAATGCATTTGGCACAGTGGATAGAGTATTGGGCCTGGAGTCAGGAAGATCTGAATTAAAATACAACTTCAGACACTCACTAGCTTTGTAACTTTGGGCAAGTCACTAATCTCTGTTTGCCTCAGTTTCCTCAACTGTAAAATAATAATAGCACCAATCTCACAATGTTGTTGCGAGGATCAAATGAGTGCCTGGAAAACTATATGGTGCTATATAAATGCTAGCCTTATTATTATTATTATTGGAAGATTAAAATACCAGATTAAAGACTCTCTTTCAACATGTATTCTATCATGTGCTATCATTCACCATGTTTCTATCATGTAAAACATCAAAATTATTCAAGATTCCTCAAATGATATTACAACAGAAAAAAGTCTGATGACCCTCTGATCATTAGTGTCAATTAAAATATTAAATAGGGAGATGCATGCTCACCAAAAGTGCTTGTCACTATCATGTAAGTTATCCTGCGGGGAGCTCAAGTTGAAAAAAAAATGCCTTACTAGCAGTAAAGTCTTCCAAATGTTCTTCTTTGCATATAACATTGTGATATTTCCATCAAGCCCAAGAATATTTGAGAGTCTCCTAGAAGATATTCATGAGTAAGAATTTCACCTAACCATCTACATAGGAAAAACCAAGTGAATACAAATTGTGTACTGTCCAGACTATGACATGCAGTTAGGTAAACAACTTTAAAACATGTCCATCAGTATGTAAATATACAATCTATATTTATATATATATATGTATAAAATAATTATATGATATAATATTTATTATATATTATATAATTTTATAATTTATATGTAATATCTTATAATTTATAATTTATAGACTATAAATATATGATTATATAATATAAATTTATAAGTAAATAGATTTAGATTATATAGATTTAAATGTAAATATACATCTTGGACAAATGCTAAAAATGGATAAATTGGGCTCAAAATTTAAGAGGAGAGTGGGCTAGATTTCCTTTGTAAAAATTCAAAGTTCTTTTAATGATCCCATACTTCTCCTTGGAACAAAAAGGGCCCATCTTTTTAAAATCAATCTTCCAATGTGGCTGAAAATCATGGAACACTGAAGAACTAAGAATTTATATGTCACAAACAGCAATTGGAGAGGTAATGGAGAGACACATGGTGGAGGTAAACAAGCTACAAAACATTACAAATAAAGAAATGAAACAAAGAACCAGAGGAAATGGTTTATAAAAGAAATGTATGATCAAAAAAGATGAGCTTGTCATGTGACGAGAGTGAGGGTTAACCAGTGGATGGATCACGTGCTTCACAGAATCCTTGAGATTTAAGGATACAATAAGAATAACCCCCAGCATGTTGGGTGGATTACTTGTGATGAACTTGTAGATTGACATAACAAGTATAACACAGGATAGGCAAGCATGGATGGGCTGAGCTCTGCATCTTTAAAGGATACATGCACATTAGTGACATCATAGATCCATCTGAGAAGCACAGGATGGACAGGCATGGATAGGTTGTGATCTGCATCTTTGAAGAGTTCATGTACATCAATAGGTAAAGTATATGAGTGTGTATGTGTTATTTATATAAACTATCTACATTTATATCTACATGGGTTGTTAAATATAGGTTACAGGATGTGAATAGATATCTCTAAAATCTCACCCATACTACTCCAAGGAAAACTTTTATTCGAGTTTAGAAGGGAGCAAGAGATAAGTCACTAGGCTGATCACTCTGTTCCCCTCAGGGAAAGGGGTATTAGATTAGAATTATATCTATCTAACTCCACTCCCCCTAAATAGTGCTAGTCTAGGGGAAATTATTTCATCCTTACATTCAAGATGCTTTCCTGGTTGGAATCCCTTAGAGAGGAATTAATATCTGAAGACTTGACCCCCTTCCCAACAAATGCTAGTTATATAAAAAAACCATCACAAATAGCAAATAACAAATAAACTCATTTATCCAAACAGACAGAAGACAGAAATTGAAGAAATTATACAGATTAGAATATACAATACCCAGAGTAAATAAGCTCTTCCACTGGAAGCGAGCTCAGTTCAACTGTGAGTCCTTTATCTCATCCAAGGGAAATTCCCTGAGGCCTCTAGAGAGGCAAACTGGAAATCAGAAACATGTTGAGATGCCAGCTCCTCTACATGTCTGTTTTCCCATAGTTTACTCTCTTTCTCTACAGACTTCTTTCTTAAAGAAGGTCTGGGGTCACATGTATCCTTTCTCAAAGCAGAAACTAAGAAGAATATCTCTCCTCTCCAAAATTCTTGCTTGTTACGCAGATATTTATCATCAAGTCCTTATCCTCTGCACCAAAGAGTAGAGTCTTATGCAATATTATCCATGATTTAATCCCAGGTTACGAATGATATCATAGCTCCACTTGAGTATTTAAAAGTGCCAAACTGTACTAGTAAAGGGAATTTCTGCACCTAGGAGTTGCTTATACTAATAAAATCACAGGTCTCGTTTTTTAGCTCGTAGATCTCCACACTTGGAACTTCAGGAGGAAAATCCATGAAAAACCAGATTTTTCACATTTTAATGCAGAAATTTTAGTCACAGAGGCACAGCCAGAAAAGCTCAAGGTTTCACAATTTTTACAGAGGGTAAAGGTGCACCAAAGGCCTGACACCCATGATCTTTCTGAAAGAAACATGCTTCCTCATAGGGGATAAAAAAGATTGTGTCCCATAAGCAACAATGGGCTAGTCTCAAAAGGGTCTGGATTTAGTTCAGGGAAGCATCAGAAAGTGCAGATGTTTATCGGGGAGTCTCCAAATCTATTTGAGCCTCTTTGATAACTGGTTATCAGGCAGAAAACAGAGCTTTTAGTACTAGACCCTGTTGATTAGCTGTGCCCAGTAAGTTGTTTTGCTTGCTATTCTGTCTGTAGTTACCTAGAAGAGCATATAAAAACAAGACAAAAGAAAACCCTAAGCCAGTCTACTCAAATTTGAAACCTGTCATAGCATCCTGAGCTAGGTTTCCCTACCTTTTGTTACCTCCTTTTGTTATTATCCTAAGCTCTAACCACAACTGCATAGAACATTTGGGGTGCTTCTGCATAGACATCCTGTGTACTATTTAATTCAATATGATTCAACAAACAATTCTGAAGCACCTGCTAGGCACAAGACACTGGGCTTACTATCTGTAGCCAGCTGTAGTATGTACAGTGTTAGCTACATGTGGAGTTATTCTCCAGAAAGTGTTTATTCTCTCCCAGCCACTCTGCCCTGGGAATAGCCTAGGCTAATTTGAACTAGGAAGAATTCCTAGTTGTCCCAGGAGAAATGAGAGTGCTTTGTCTGCTACCAGACAAATGAGAAATACTCATTCTATCAGGGTGTCTGAAAAAAAGGAAAACATTGAGATTTGTATTGACTATGTCTGAACCCAGCTTTGGTGACTGGGATCTTCTTTTGGACAGAGCATGTCAGGAATTCCTCAAGATCTTTTGTGATGCCAGACTCAGAAGGCTTGGTAGCAAAGGAGAAGAACATAAAGGTCTCAGGTAGGTCTTAGAATTCTGGCTTCTTGGTAAAGCCTTTAGCCAAAGAGAGAAATTGTCCTGAGACTGGCATCACGTTACTAGATCTGTGATGCAGAGAGATCTGTGAGCTCAAATTATCTGGGTGACTTCGGGCAAATTGCTCAATCTCTCTGAGCCCTTCAGTTTCTTGATCTACAAAGTGAGAGAGTTGGACTGGATAGATTCTAGGGTCTCTTCTAGCTCTAAGGCTATAACCCCAGGGACATTCCCTCTGTAATAGACAGGAAGGGTGCCCAGCTCACCCAGCCTGAAGGGTAATGCCTGACATTGCTCGCTGGGAGCCTCCAAACAACAAAAGGCAACGCCTGATGATGCTGGATGAGAGCTTTGAAGATGTGCAAGAGGAGTCAAGACAGGGAATGATACTCGATGTCACCAGCTGGTCACTAAAAGAACTTCAGGAAGATAGATCTGAGAGCCCAGCCTGGTTGTGATAGTAATTGAGACTCTATACATAACTTGGGGAGATGCCTGTATATAAGAGAATCTCTTTATGTTCCAGGAGCTCTTTTGCTTTAACTTTTTCATCTTCAGTCTTTCAAAAAACAAAACTTTTTTGTGAACTATGTGCTTCCCAGGGAAGTTTCCATCAGTATATCCATCTGTTATTATCAATATATGAAGGTAATTGGGCAGGAAATATCCCCTCACTACCACAGATCTCACCATCTCTTATGTCCCAGTCATTCCTCTGAGAAGAGCTAACGTCTTGATCTACATGGATTTCCTAAATATCAGTTACATATTACAAAGAGCCTAAAAGAAAAAATGCCTAAAACCTGTGTTTAGCATCTTTGCAGTTTTCTTTATTGGTTGAGGAGCATTTTGGTTCACCATCCCTCCTGACAAGCAGCAGGCTGACGTACACCTTTGAATAAGTCTTCGATGGCTTTACGCAATGTAGGAAGCAGGTTTCCCCATCCCTTGCAGAGATAACTCAGGGCTTGGCAGTGAGGAGGGCATTATCTGCTCTATTCTCCCATCAGCTTCCTCTCCACATCAATTCTGACAATTTCCCAAATTAAACATGTGCTTCCTGGTAGCCCTGCATGGATGGCTCTCCATTAGAATGGCAGCTCCCAAGGACTACCTTACTTTTCTATTTGTTTACAGTAAGCATTTAATAAGTGTTTTATTCACTCATTCACTGCCTATCAAGGCAGAGAATAGATGCTGAAGTGGAATTTGCTAGGAATGAGAGGAAAGGATGAGGTGAGGCAGGGCAGAGAAGTGGAGTGAGTTGTCATGGAAAGATTTTCTCCCAGAATCACTGCTATGTCAAACAGCGCCATTGTTTCAGAAAGGAAGAAAAAGACAAATTCTGGCTCCTCTTTAAAAGGGTTTAGCTAATCATCCTGATTCAGAATCATTCTATTCTCCCTTTTTCATTAGAACACAAAGACATTTATCTTCTTTAGCTTATTATGAATCCCTTACATACACTTTATCCTTCCCATCTTCTTTTGTGCCTAATAGTTTTTTTACTGTGGTTAAGATTATCATTTCTCTCTCTTAAATTAGAAGGAAAAAAGGAACATTCATGTCCTCCAAAATGTGTTTCAGTTAAGGATATGATTCTCATAAACCAGGAGTTCTTAACCTGGGGTCTATGAATTTTTTTGTAATTGTTTTATAAAAAAGCATTTTATAAATATCTCTATAATTATATTTCAATATCATTGGTTTCCTTTGTAATCTTATGTACTTTACTTACACTTAAAAACATTATTCTGAGAAGAGGGATATATATATTTTACCAGACTGCCAGAGGGATCTATAATACACAAAAAAGGTTATGAACCCCTCTCTTAAATAAAAGATTCACATAAGCTTTGCTACCATTTTAAAATATATTTACAGATACCTGCCTGGATATTTTAAAATAATTATAGGTCATAATTCTTTTTATTAGGATTTCTTTTTTCTTAATCCTAATGCATTTTGTCTGACCAGCAAAAATGTGCATGGCCAATAAATGCACCCAAGAGGGGAAAAAATGTAGGTTAAAAAAAATAAATGAAAATCCTGTTTGTGTCCACAGGTGAATTGCTGCTGAGAAGCCATTGCTATTTGACTTTGTACAAAAAGGGTCACTGAACAGAAGGTCAGGCAGCTGTGGCCATTTCCATTTCAAAGATGCTATCAAAAGGCCAAGAGGCAGTTCATCCAGCAGCCCTTTAGCAAACAAGATTTTCTCCTCTCTCATTTATGATTTTTTTTATGCTGAAATCGTATGGAGAGAAGATTCCCAATTCATTTCCCTCAGAACAAAAGTGGTCTTAGCAGGGCATGGGAAGGATATGGGCTGAAGAAATTGGAGATGCTGTGAGTAATGAGGAGTAGTTTGGTGTCCACTTATCAATGGCTTGGCAGTGGGGCAATCAATCACTGCAGGGGACTCTCCACTTCCGCCTGAGACAATTGGAAAAGGTAGCTCAGTGATTACGAATTATGGCTTGTCACATCGGTAAGGACAGAACTCAGCTTTATAAACCCTTCACTTATTAATCAAGAGACAGGTGCAAAAAAAGTACAAGGTCTTTTTGAATACTGGAGTGCTCAAAGTTAGGGTGTTGATAATGCAGTTGGTAGCCAGCTCCCACTGACCCCAAGGCTGCTATGACTCACTGAGTTTCTGGCCTACCCAGAAATTAAAGACCCCTAAAAACTATTGGCCATCATTGATTTATTCACATGGGGTGGGGGAGTCAGTCAGTGGGTGATTGTATGGAACAAATATGGAGAGGAAAATAACAGTTAGATATTGCCATGGCATCAGGCAAGTGCCTTCAAGGACATCAATGTCTCCTAGCAAAGCACAACTGAGTTACCAAAAGCCACTAGAAATGATGAACAGCAAAAAAAAATTTTAAACTCAAGTGTCTTCCTGTCACTTCTAGGATCAAATATAAAATTCTCTTTCTTTTAAAGCCACCCATAACCTGGCCTTTCCTACTTTTCCAGACCCCTTACACCTGACTCTCCTCCACACACTGCGATCCAGTGATATCCTTACTGGTCTTGCTCTTCCTTGAACAAAGCACTCCATCTCCTGACTCTGGGCATTTTCACAGGCTGTCCTCCACTAGTGGAGTTCTCTTACTCCTCATCCCCATTTTACAGCTTCCCTGGATTCCTTCGGGTCTCAGCTAACACCTCATCTTTGCAAGAAGCTTTTCCCTATCCTCTTTGATCTGTGTGCCTTCCCTCTAAGATTATCTCCAATATATCCTGCATATATCTTGCTTGTACATAGTTATTTGCATGTTGTGTCCCCCATTAGACTGTGAGCAGGGACTCTCTTTGCCTTTCTTTATATCCCCAAAGCTTAGCACAGTGCCTGACACATAGTTGGTACTTAATAAATGCTCACTGACAGATTGATAAGCCTAAATGCTTTTTTTGAGAAGGTTAAGTTCTTTGCCATGACAGCTTCACTTTTTATTCACTTCTTATTCTAGTTGCATTGATTTTGTTCATGCAAAAGCTTTTCAACTTCACTTAATCCAAATTACCTATCTTAATTTTTATGACTACTTCTATCCCTTTTTTTGCTAAGAACTCTTAGCCATACTGGTGAAAGTACCTGATCTGGTTCTCTCCTAATTTTTTTCATCAAACTCTTCATTTTACAGATAAGAATCCTCAGGCCAAGAGAGAGGACAAGGTTTTGTACAAGGTCACCCAGGTAGTAAGTGGCAGTCAGGATTTGAATCTAGCTCCTCTTATTCCAAATCCAGTATTCCTTCCCTATAGCTATAAAATCATAGGTCAAGACCAAAAAAAATAGAAAAGGGAACTCTTTACACCTTTTTTTTAAAACATTTCTTGCTTTGACAAATAGAAGAAATTTCATTCTGTTTGTTCATTTGTTTGTTTGTTTGTTTTAACCAAATCAAAAACCCAAAGCTGGTGTTCTGGCTACCTCTAAAAAACAAAACCCTGGCATGTGTCAAAATTTCCACTAAATGAGAACTCCTCTCATCAGGATTTTCTTTCCATTCTCACGCAATTAATTGTGTGACCTTGACTATGATGGAATTTGCTCCTTCAGGAAAAGGGAAGCATAAGCCTTGGTGCTCTAATAGCAAGGCACCTTCTGAAGTAATAAATGACTCAAAAGGTGAATTTGGCAGCTGGAGATGATACTTCCACACTTCTCCCCAGAGATGTCAGAAACAACCATGATCATTAGAGAGGAGTTTGAGAGGAAGAGAAGAGGGATAGAAAAGAGGGAAAAGCAAGAAGAAAGAAAAAGTCATTTAGCTCTGGTCAATAGGTTCTATAACAAAATTTGATTGACTCTTTTTTTAATAATGCACATCACTGAGTACATGGCCTCCTGCATGAAAGTCTATAATAAATTGTATTGCCTCTTTTTAATAATGTACATTGTTTAATGCATTGGTCTCCTCCATGCCTTTAGCCCCTCTTTCAAAGAATCCTCATTGTGACCCTTTTCTACCTCTGCGTGACTTCCTTTCTAACCCCTTTAGTTCACACAACTGAATATTATAAGTTTTTCCACTCTTGTTGTTAAAGTGTGCACACAATTGAATATTATAAGTTTTTCAATTCTTATTGAATAAAATATATGCTTTTGTGATGCCAGTGCATTGACCTAGGGAGATGCACTTCTACCTTCTGGGCACTTAGCCTTCTCATGTGATTCAAGTGGGACCAAAAGTCCCACCAGCCTATCATAGAATTAAAATTTCCCCTGTTCTGGTTCCTAACTTTTTTGAGCTGAGATATTGTGCCTCCAGAAAGTTTCTGTTAAATAGCACTTTGAGGTTTGTAAAGGGCTTCACAAATATAATCTTGTTGGATCCTTACAATAGCCCTGGGAAGTAGGTACTGTTCTTATACCCATTTTACAGATGAGGAAAGACAGGCAGAGGTGAATACTTGTACAGCGTCTCATAGCTAGTAAATGTCTGAGGACAGATTTGAACTCGAGTCTTCCCAGCTCCAGATCCAGCGAGCTCTCCACTGGGCCACCAAGCTGCCTCCAAAGTAGAATGTCGACTCCTAATGAAGTTTGGGATTCACAGAGCCTTGCACACAGTAGGCACTCAATCTACATTTATTAGATTAAATTCAAGGACTTACCAGAGTAACGAGGGCTCTGTTAAAAAGATGCAGCTGCTAGGGCCCAGGCAAAAGTGGGAGAGGTCACTAGTGAGTCAGCAAAGATCTCATTTGATGGTTCAAGTCCTTTCAGGGAGGAGACATGAGCAGAGGATGATTTAGACTTGGAGGGATCCTAACGGGTTATCTAGTCTAACTTGAAGCTGAGCTGCTTGGTTTGATTCCACGATCATCAAACCCCTGAACTAGGTACCCTCTCCCCCTCCCCCTTTTCAGCTTCCTTTTGTTGTTATTGTTGTCTGGTAAGTTCCTTGGGAGCATGAACTGTCTTTCCTATTTGTATCCCCAGGGCTTAGAACAGTGCCCAGCATATAGTAGGTGCTCAATAAATGTTTATTGTATTGCAGGGCATTGTGCCAAGGCAGGATGTCACAGGAGTCCAAACTGTTTATCAAGGACACAGTGTGATGAATTAGAAAGAGCACTGATTCTGGAGTCAAAGGGACCTGAGTTCTCATTCCACCTCTTCTACTTCATAGCTGTGTGGCTTGGGCAAATCGCCTAGCCTCTCTGGGTCTCAGTGATCTCATCTGTAAAATGAAGGCATTGGACTAGAAGGGCCATTGGGTCTCTTCTGGCTCTAAAATCTATATTCTTAAGAATAGCTTCATTTGCTACCAGTCTTTGTGACCACCAGACCATAGAACTAAAGCTGGCAGGTGCCTCGGGAGCCATGCAGTCAGACCCCCTCATGGTATAGATTTTACTGAGATTATGGGGAAGGTTAAAGGTAAGTGATAGAGGCAGGATTTGAACCAACATCCTTTTGACTCCAAAGTCACTGAGTGCTCTTTGTACTATGCTATCTCATCTCTTATGACAAAGCGCTGTGGACAAAGCCATATTTTGAAGTGCCTTCCCAGGCTCCATCCCCTTTCAGCTCCTCCTCCTTCTTAAAGCAGCTTGACAGGCAGGGCTCTGATGTGGGAGGGACAATATCTCTTAGACTTAATGCCTTTTCAGATGTGTTTTGCCAGATTTCCTAACTATCACCTGGCAAAGAAAAGGCCTTTGAGGAAATGAGACAAAAGAGGGCTGCTCCTGGGAGCCAACATGGGTGGAGCCAAAGGGGAGGAAAGAGAATGGGAGGGTAGATTTTTACTCCTAATAGGGACCTGATTATAGGAGTGGTGAGGTGGGGCATGCCATCCCCCTGCCAACCACCACAACAGAGGGTGATACAAGGCTAGAGGAGCACAAGGTATGGAAGCTACTGGAGAGGAAAAGTGTGTACCCCCTGGAAATCAGCATGCTAGAACTGAAGCATCACATACACACACACACACACACACACACACACCACCCTACCATGCCATATCGATCCCTGAGGTCACCATAATATCCCATCCCAGCCCCCACTGCCCCATCAGCATGATTACAACCAACTCAGGCAAACAATCAGCTGGGACCAGGAATTACTGGTATGGTGCCACATGCTGGCCTCAGGGCATCCTGGGATTTCTGCCTCCCCTCACCTCTAACATGACCACCCTCCAGGACAAATGAATCTACCCAAGGTGCTGGGGTTCCCGATTACAGCTCCGGCATATGGGACAAAGAAATTTTGATCCAAGGGAAAGAATTAGAAAAGATCCACCTTATGGCCAGGCCTGAGGAGGAAGAGAAGACCCTGGGTAGTGTGCCTATGTATTTGGGAAAACATGAGTGAGTGTATTCTGCAATTCTGGTTTAGGGGTAGGGGGAGAGAAGAGGTCTGGAATGAAAAGAGAGAATACCTAAACCAAGGAAAGGTGCCAAAAAAGAAGTGGGAAGTTAGTAAAAGAAAAAAACTATTTCTTAACAACTTGCTGTGCTCCACAGAGATCTTGCCTATTCCTCCTATCACAGCCATAAATTTACAGGAGTTTAAGTCTCAACCTATTCATCAAGGAGAAAAAAAAATGAAACTATACTAATTTTGGAATGTATTCTGGTATTCCTTGACTTGCCTTTTTCTATTTATATATTTATGATATTATATTACTTAAATAATTCATATGATTATATAATATATGTATATATTTGTGATATTTGTTTCTCGCATGATTAAATGTTTTCTTGTTTGAATACTATTCCTTGTCTGAGTCTATCAGTATTTAAACAATTGAATACCTAGGCCTAAATTAATTTTGGAAGTTCATAGCTTTTAAAGTGGTTGGGGTCAAGCAAGGTAAATTACCATCAAAGTTGAGATAATTTTGGAGAAAGAACCTTAAAGGCCATCACATGGTGAGCTCTGTGCCTTGGAGCCTACTACAATATACCTTAATTCAGATAAGCCATCACTTTTAGCCCTGCTTTAGCTCAGAGCTCCCAAGCTCTGTTGACCAACTAGTCTCAGCCTCTGCCTCCAAGTAGCAGGGACTTATGAGTATCTGCTACCACAACCCGGTCCAAGAGAAGTTCTAAGTAACTTGTCCAAGGTCACATAGCTACTAATTGTCTAAGGCATGACTTCAACCCAGATCTTTCTGACTCCAACTCCTGTGTCCTATCCACTCTACTCCACTGCTTTCCGTAATCCCAATACAAGTCTAAGAGGGTCCAGGGACTACCTATGCAAGTTTCACCACCTTGACTCCCACAAATCACTCCAGGAGATGAATGTAGATTCTTCCTCCCCTCTCCACAGCTGGTCTTTGGCCACTTTACACACAACCCTTTACACTGTCAAATTTAAGAAGACATCATGGCTCTTTATGGATGCTAGGCCAATAAAAGACACACATAGGAAGATGTTTGGCACTACAAGTCACTCTCATTATGGTATCATCACATGAAATAGCATCAGTGACATCAAGAGTTTTCACAAAGTGACTGTGTTCCTTGCACAATTTCCCAATGGACTGTGCATTTAATGTGATCCCAGAGATGAGGAGTAAGCAAGCCAGTCAAAAATGGATATTCACAAGCTGAAAGCACTTTATGATTATCAAGGGACAAAAAATGAATTAAAATCACACCCTGCTAAGTGCCACAGAAGTATCTTCAAATTAGCCTCATTGCTGCTCTTTCCTGGCTCCCCAGTCTGTGGTTTGTACAAACTGACACATCCCTTACAGGACAGCAAGAGGCTCCACTCCCACAGCGGACAGACGGCTGACTACACTTTATCTTCCAAGCCCATAGTGACAAAAACATGAGCCACTTTATCAAAGGGATGACGAGTTGTTGGCTTTTCGCTTCTGTTTTAATGAAATACATGCCTTTTCTGAGAGTGATTTCTGTGACCCATAAACTCCCAGCCTCCATATAGGCACTGCATTGGGAAAGGTAGACCTGAGTCTTCCCTGTGGGATTGATTTCCATCTGGAGAAGTCATTGCAGTATTTTCTCTTCCTGTGATTTATTTGTCTAAGCTACAAGGCAGGGAAACTCGTTTATAGAAATGGACAATGGCGGGACAAGGCCAAAGCACAATTATTTAGGGACCTATATCTATCCTAGAGCTGGCATCCTCTGTGAGGTGAAGCTGGAGGCAGCACATCATAATAAAAAGAGCAATATTCTTGGAGTCAGAAGAGCTGAGTTCAAATCACACCTCTGACATTTACTAGCTTTGTGACAAAGGAGACCACTCACTTCCCTTCTCTGTTAGTTTCTCTGTCTGTATAAAATGGGAGTTAATAATAATAATATGCAGCAATAGTAGCAAATGTTTATAACACATATTAAAGTTTGTAAAATACTTTAGATATATTTTCTACTTGCATTACCTACTTCACAGGTTTACAGTAAGGAAAACGCTTTGCGAGCTGTGGAATGTTATATAAACTTAAGCTTTTATTTCATTTAGCAAAAGCCTTAAGTTCAAAGCTTTAACAGAAGTATCACTTTCATTTCTGCACACCAGAGTTTAGAAACTTCTATTTGAGAAAGCACCCATGCTGGCCGTGGTCATTGCAAATCCAGATCAGGCCATGATTCCCTGGACTAACTTTACACCTCTGCTCCCAGAAGCCTTCTCAAGCTGGGAAAGCCTCCCCCACCCCAATGAATTCTTTTATTCCAAAAAGTAAATTCCTCCTCAGACCTCTATTTGAGGAAGTAGCCATGCTGGCCATGCACACTTCAAACCACACAGCCCATTACTTCCAGACCATTGCTCCACCCTGCCTCCTATGGTACCCTCCCTCTTCTGTCTCGTCTGCTCATTTCTGTATATTGTATTCCCTCACTAGAATATCAGCTATTTAGTGACAGGGACTACCTTTCTTTTGGCTCCTATTTGTATCCCCAGTGCTTAGCACAGTGCCTGGCACATAGTACATGCTTAATAAATGTTTCATCTATTTAAGAAGGACATTGGTGAGCTGGAAAGTGTACAAAGCACAGTAACAGCCACACTGTGCCATGACTGACCTTGATAGACTTAGTCCTTCTCAGCAATGCGAGGACCTAAGACAACTCCAAAACACTCATGATGGAAAATGCCATCCACATCCAGACAAAGAAATTTGGAGTCTGAATGCAGATGGAAACTTATTATTTGTTCTCTTTTTTGTTGTTGTTTTGTTTTGTTTCTTCTTTCTTGTGGTTCCTCCCATTAGTTCTAATGCTTCTTTACATCATGACTAATGTGAAAATATGTATAATATGAATGTATAAGTAGAGCCTATATCAGATTGCATGCCATCTTGAGGAGGGGGGAGGAGAAAGTTCAAAACTCAAAACCTCATGAAAGTGAATGTTGAAAACTAAAAATAAATAATTATGTAAAAAAGAAAAAAGTCTACAAAGGAGAACATCCATGATGGTGAAAGGCCTTGAGTTAGTGCCGTGTAAGAATCAGTTGAAAAAAGTGGGGAAGAGAAGACTTGGGTAGAGGGTGGAGAGAGAGAGTAACGTGAAATTGTCTTCCAGTATTTAATCAGTTGTCAGGTACAGGTGGGGTTACACTGGTTCTGTTTGGCCCCAGAGAGCAGAACCTGGAAACATGAGAGGACACTACAAATTCAAATTTGATGTCTGGAAAAATTACTTAACAATTAGAGTTTTTCAGAAGTGAAATGGGCTACCTCAAGAGGTAGTGGGATTCCCTGCCCTGGAGATCCTCAAGTAGAGGCCAAATGGTCACCTGTTGGCTATACTATAGTAAGGATTCCTTTCAATATGTGGCTAGGACCAGAATGGGGTTAGAACAGTGAAGTCCCTTCCAACAATAAAATTCTGTGATGCTACAGGGTACCTGGGAGATTGTGAGAGAGTGATATTGAAGGCA
This sequence comes from Phalanger gymnotis, assembly GCA_028646595.1. Classification (NCBI taxonomy): domain Eukaryota; kingdom Metazoa; phylum Chordata; class Mammalia; order Diprotodontia; family Phalangeridae; genus Phalanger; species Phalanger gymnotis. The sequence continues at coordinate 129,885,603 of CM053624.1, forward strand.
TAGTCCCTATGTGAAGACAAGAGACCATCCTCCCCTCAGTGAAACATCTGGGAGATGTTGTTCTCCTAGGACACCAAGGAAATAAAGAAGTAGTTAAGGTTTTTACTAGGGTTCATGGCCATGAGGAGAGTGAGACATGCCAGAAGCAACACAGAGATCAAAGCAACCAGGAGCAATTAGTTGAGCCTGAATCAATTCAGCTAAACATCCCCCACCAGGAATCCTCTCAGAGCTCAGAAATGGATTCTTGGCAGAATGGAGTACACAATGGAAGCAGCCAGCTTGGAAATCTCTGAAAGCTGCCCGTTGTTCTCTCTCTCTCAGTTATATCCCCCAGTCCTACTGTATAAGTATTGAGTCACAGAATCAAAGAAGTTCAGAGTTGGAAGGGACCTCAAAGCCCATCTAGGTCAAATTGGATCTGAACAAAAATCCTCTCTACAATATCTCTAGCAAGTGGTCATCCAGTCTTCAATTGAAGTCCTCTAGTCAACATTCCACCTTCTAAAAGAACTTATCCCACTTTGGACAGCTGTAACAATTAGTCACTTTTTCCTTAACATTGAGCTGAAATCTGCATCTCTGAAACTTCCACCTATTGTTTTGTATTGTTAGGTCAAAACTAATCCCTCTTCTACATGACGGTCTCTCACATAATTGAGGACTGATATCATGGGCCTCCTTAAGTCTTCTCTTCTCCAAGGTAAAGACCCCTAGTTCCTTCCCTCATCCCTCAAGCAGCATAAACCTAAGTCCCTTTACCACCTTTATCACCCTCAAAGAATGAAGCATAATGTCTAAAGCCAAGAGGACTTTATTTAGTCAGTATCTCATTTGAGCTTCACAGCCATGCCCATGAGATATTATCAATATTGTCATCCCTGTTTTAGCTAAGAAAACTGAGTCTCACAGAGATTAAAAGATTTGACCATGGTTAAATAGCTAACAAATGACAAAGACAGGCCTTCAGATCTCCCTGAACCCAAGCCCAGAACTCTATGCACCGGTGTATTATGCTTTGTACCTACGATGAGGTAAACTAGTGATGAGGATGTTAATTCCCCCTCCAAAAAAAGTGTGTGTGTGTGTGTCTGCGTGTGTGATGTCAAACAGGATTAAAAAAGCTGGTGTGAGCCTGCAAAACACTACAGTCAGTTAAGGAGTTAAGGTTCAAAAAGGCATAGAATCCGAAGGCTGGAAGTGACCTTAGACATCCCTGTGAGCAACCCCTCCAAATTAACAGGGAGGTGGAAGAGGAATAGAATAGTATTTTTAAAAATAAGGATTCAGAAGTGGAGCAATAAGCAATAATAACTCACATTTATACAGTGCTTTAAGGTTTACAGTGATTTCCTCAAAACAACCCTGTGCAATAAGGAGTCTTATGAATGAGGTGGCATGCGGACAGAGTGCACCTGGGTGCAAACACCTGCCTCAGACATTATGGCTATATTATAGTAAGGATTCCTTTCAACGTGTGGCTAGGACCAGAATGAGGTTAGAACAGTGAAATCCCTTCCAAGAATAAAATTCTGTGATGCTACAAGGTGTGACTCTAGGTAAGTCATTTAACCTCTTTCATCCACAGTTTTCTCAGCTGTAAAATGGAGATGGTAATAATAGCACCTACCTCCCAAGGTCGTTGTGAGGATCAAATGAGATGATACGTGTGTAAAGTGCTTTGCAAACTCATAAGCACTGTATAAAAGCTAGTGGTCATTGTTATCATCCCTATTTTATGGATCAGGAAGCTGAGGACCAGAGAAGCTAAATGAGTCATCCAAAGTTATAGAAAGAGTGAGGATTCAACTCAAGTGGTTGTATTGTTAATGTATTTTTGTCTAATTTGAAGATCTTCCCATCCATTAATAGGCCCATGTGCCCTGCTTAAGTCACATAGAAGCCAAAGTTACATGAAGCCTGTGGTGGGAGGAGCTTGCTGAATGAGTAGAACAGGAGGGAGTAGAATAAAAGTTAGAGCAATTAGAGCTGGAGGGTTGTGATGCCCTCTGACCCTGAAGAAGTGCACATATACTCTGAGGTTAGAATTTTGCTTTGGGGCTCACTCATGGGAAGAGTGTTTGTGTGATGTAGCCAGATGAGACTCTAGGTAACCTTTATGGAGCCCCCCCAGCTTTGAAAAACCCAGATGTCAGTGCTTTTCTCTCTGGTGATTATGTGTGTATCACTTTTGGTCAGTTGGAAGCCCCGTCTGTTGATTTGTGTTAATTTCTGCTTGTAATTTCTGTTTGTGTTTTTTCTGAAGTTCAGTGTGCTGACTTTTTCCCCAGAACTAAGTGAATGATATATGTGTGTTTAATTAAAGTAAGATTGTAAACCCCTTTAAGTTACTTTCCTTCAGAAAAGCAGATCAATGAACCTGTGCTAGCAGCCCTCCTGTGTGCTGGTGTTGTTGATCTTACACCCCCACTGTAGCTGCTAGTAACATTGGTATTACAGTTGCCTGACTGTTAAATCCTGATCTCTTGTTATTATTATCGTTCCATACTGCCACATAACATCTATAGGAAAGAACAGTAAGAAGAATTTTATAACTGGAGCAAAAGAAGCTCCATCCAGCTTCTAACTACCTCTTCCTGTTCTCAAATTCTGATGAATACCTAGAGCAGGGGTGAGGAACCCGTGGCCTCCAGTCAAAGGACCATACTTGAGGACCTAGAGAGCCACATGTGGCCTCGAGGCCGCAGGTTTCCCACCCCTGCCCTTGAGCAATGTTATTTGCTTAGTAGATCTTGATAAATACTTATTGAATTAATAGGTTGTGGCAGAAATGGAAACAAAGGGACTGTATTGCCAAAGGACTGTGCCTTGCCACCCAATCTACCTTCTTGGTTCTGAAAATGACCTATCTATAATAAAAGGGGTTGTGAACAGTTAAGAGGATATACTATGGAAGACAAAGCCAACGTGGCATAGTGATGGGAAGCATTCCAGTAAGTTCCCCTCCACAAAATTCCTCTAAACAGATCTAAAAAAACATCCTGGACTGAATCCTGATGGGAACTCCAGAAAAAGGCACAATAAGTCATTTTTTTATCCCACTTTGGAATGGCGAGACAGATAGGAAGGTCTCCAGATGCCATGGGTAGAGTTGGGCCAGGAGCATACCAAGTGCGGGCAGCCAGGGAGAGGCTATAAATTAGGGTAAGAGGAGGTCCCAGAATCATCCTGGGGTACCACCAGACCCATACCAAGGCCCTAGGATGGGGACAGATGCAAACTGGCAGCTCTGTCAACTACTCAGTTCTAGGTCATAGATGTAGAGTGAGAAGGGGACCTACACACAGGGCTAATGTTCTGGGTAGGGAGGTCCTGGAAGGTGTACTAAGAAAGGAGGAAGTTCAGAAGGTAGCAATTGCAACAGCAATAGCATGGCTCAGACTTTAGGCACAAAGTAGGGTCTCATTTCCAGTATCTAGAACAGTCTGCAGAGGAGTAACCAGGGGAGAGATCTGGGACCAAAGAGGAATCTACAATTCTACCACTCTGAACCAACAGCTAACTGATAGGGACTGAGTCTAGCAGTGTTCTATCTTACCCAAGACAGAAACTTGTAGAGCTCAGGGGAAGGGAAGTGATGGGGGGAGGAACCAGTAATCAGATTTTGCCCTAGATCAGACCACTTTGGGAACACTGAAAGCTTGCAGGTCCACAGTCTATCCCTGAGATTCTGGAATAACACATTCAACATCCCAAGAAAACAGAACTAGCCCAGACCATCCTTCCAAAAGTCCTCAGAGCACTGCTCTAACATTAACTCCAAAGTCAGGAAGTAGGCTGGAAGTACAAGAAGACAAAAAAAATCCCACCAAAAAGGGCTATTATGGTGCAGAGATGAAGCAAGAGGGTTTTTTTAACAGTTGAAATTGTCATTATAAATGGAATGAGAGTGTTTAAGGAAAGGAGAGCTAGGGAATAAAAAATTGACAAGGGAATTAATGGCTTGACACAAAAGAGACAAAACCTTGACCAAGCAACAAAACTCTCAGAAAATTTGAAAGGACTAAATAGAAGGCAGTGGCTCCATAAAATAGCAATCCTAAGCAGCTTCCTGAAATGAAAATCATCTCTGTCATTGATATTCTTCTGGTCAATGTTTACTAGGCATAATCAGGAATAAACATTAACTTAACTCTTAGTACTTTAAGTGTAAGGCCTGTGTCCAATAACCAACAAGACCTGCCACTGGAGGAATAGTCTTTTATTAATATTGGCATTCTCAGTATAAATAAAGCTAGAAAAAAGACAGAAGGTATAGTGAATCAAAGAGAGGCAAACAGAGTAGTTGGCTTTATCACGTATCCAAAGGCAAAAAGAAATATCATTTTATGCGACATTTGGCCATCTCATATTGCAGTGTTCATGAAAATCATTTGCAGCTTTTACACAAACCTCTTCCTGTAAAAGACAAAGAGGCAGAGAAGTTCTATGAGGAACTTGATAAGACTTTCCAAATTAAATCAATACATATTTTTATTCTCCTTGGCTTCAATGCAGAGTTGGGGATAGTAGTGGCTAACATTTACATAACGTGCTAGGCACTGTTCTAAGTGCTTTACAATTATTAGCTCATTGGGGGCAGCTAGGTGGGATAGAGCACCAGCCCTGGAGTCAGAAGGAACTGAGTTAAAATCTGGCCTCAGACACTTACTAGCTGTGTAATCCTGGGCAAGTCATTTACCCCTGATTGCCTCCAGAAAAAAAAATATTATGTCTTTTAATCCTCACAACAACCCTGGGAGGTAGATGCTATTATAATCTCCCTTTTACAAATGAGGAAACTAAGGCAGACAGAGGGTAAGTGACCTTCACAGGGTCACACAGCTAGTAAATATAGGCAAAGATATTTAAAATAAGTGGGAGAACATGATTCAAAGGTAAGAAATTAGAGAGAAAAAGACTTGTAGACTAAAAAGAAGCCTTGTGTATAAATCACAAATACTTTAAGAGAAGAATGAAAACGTACTGGACATGGCAAGTACCAAACACCAAAAAAAATTAATATTTTACCAGACAGTAAACAATTCTTTACTGATTCAGGAGTCATTCCTGAATCATGTGTCTGTATAAACAAGATCACCAAATTATTAAAGCAAAGATCAAAATTACAAAACATACAAAGCTAGAAGAAAGACATGATATTCAATTTAAACAACTCTAGCTCCCCCTATTTAGATGAGTTATTGGCAGCCCAAAATGGGAAATGGATGCAGGAAAGGTGATAGACCCTAAAGATTATGAGCAGTATTGCCTCATAAAACAAGAAACAGTGGAGGTGAGAATCAATTTAAAGAAAGTTTGGAAAGAGACCCAACTAAGCAAAGTCATCCTGAGAGCACTCAAGGATGAAACTGGATATAGAACAACAAACAGACAAAAGATGGAAAATATCTATGGGGATTTTTATTAAAAACCTCTTTTTCCCATCAAGGACCATGAAGCCATCACATTTGGACGTGAACATCAAAGTCCCAGGTGTGCTTAGAGAGGAAATGGAAATGGTACCGAAGAGAACAAAGATGGGAATAGCAGCTAGACCGGACAAAATATACACAGAAGAGATTTGTGCTGGAGGCAACACAATTTTGAGATTGTTAAGGTATCGATCCTTAACATATCTGAAGAAGGAGAAGATACCAAGGTTGTGGAAAAAATTCTGACATTATTTTTAAAGGCAACAGAGGGAACATCCACAACTTTTCAAGCTCATGTGCCTGCTTTTTTATCTATATAAAATTGTTATGAGAATAATCTGTGTATGTATTGAGGGTACCCTTGATGAGAACATTAGAAAGGAGCAGGTAGGAAAGTAACCACAGTATAATGTATCTTTACCATCACGCAATAGAACGAAAGCAGTGAAGAATACAAGTTCCCACTATGATTACTGCTTGGTGACTATTAAAATAGCAATGACAACTACAACTACAACTACAACAATGCTAACAGCTTTTACATAGTACTTTAAGATTTGCAAAGCACTTTATCAATATAATCTCATTTCACCCTTACAACAACCTTCCAGGCCAGGTGCTATTATTATTCCATTTTATAGAGAAGAAAACTGGTACATGCAGTGGTTAAGTTATTGACCCAGCTAGTAAATGTCTGTGGCACAATTTTAATTCAGTTCTCTGTGCCACCTAACTGACTTGAAAAAAATTTTACTTAAGTTCTCCTCCAACAAAGTATCTCCCAATCAAGGTGACTCTATCATGAGAAGGTAAAATACCAGGCTGCCTAAGGAAAAGTAAACTAACCCAGGTAGAAAAGGGAGTGGGTCAAAGCTTCCATGCCAATCAGGAATAATAGCTAGCATTTACATAGCACTTTAAGGTTTGCAAAATGCTTTACAAATATTATCTCTTTTTTCCTCATAATGGCCCTGGAAGAGTATTGCTATTAGGAATCCCCATTTTACATAAAGCTTAAGTGTCTTGCCCTGGGTCACACAGTTAATAAATAACTTGAGGCTAGTTCTGAACCCAGCTCTTGACTCTAGGTACAGCACTCTATCCACTGAGCCATTTAGCTGTTAATCAATGATGGGACCAGGCCGTGGGGGGCTACTGTCACTTAGAGCCCGAGAGAGATAGAGGGAGACAATCTCACAAAACCACCTTGCCTATTCCACTATATCTGTTGGGCCTAGGCCAGATGAGATTGCGATTCATATCCCATCCAGCCACCCACCCAGGTCACCTTATCATCTTTCCCACCACCATCTGTACATTTCCACTCTATTCCTCATCCCATTATTCTCCTTTTGCTCTGGGCACATTGCCCTTAGAAAGATTATCAATTGACTGTCCTAAGAATCAGCTCACCATAGCTGTGATTCCTCAGAACAAAAGTCCCTTCCCTAGTCACTATTCCCCATATATGTTATCTTCCCCTATTTGAATGTAAGTCTCTTGAGGGCAGAGATTGTCTCATTTTTAGTATTTGTATCCCCAGGGTTTAGCACAGTGACTGGCACATAGTAAGTGCTTAATAAATGTTTATTCATTCATAGTGGATATGAACGGGCTGTAGCACATTAAAACCCAGAATTTGAAGGAGAAGAGTTGTAGAGGATTTCATCAAAGAAATGTATAAGTGAAAAAAGATGAGCTGGTTATGTGGCAAAAGCAAGGGATGATCTATGGATACTCCCATATTCCAATAGTATCCTTGGGATGTGAGGAGAAATCAAAGGACCCCGTACATCGGATCTATGAATCAATCAGGAAATGTTTGATGACAAAAGTAAGTCAGTCATGTAGAGAGTATAAATGATGATATGTAGGTAGCCCAAGAGTTGCACCTGACACCCATGAAATGTTGAAAGACACACAGGAAGCCCTCCAACACATTGGGTAGATCTTCCTTATGGGAAAATATGAACAAGAATCAGAGAGGAAATAAAATGTGGATAGGTTGGGAGGAGGAGGAGAAGAAGGAAAAAGAAAAAGAGAAGGAAAAGGAGAAAACATTTCTATAGCATTTTAAGGTCTGCAAAGCTCTGTTCATATGTTATCTCATTTGATTCTCACAACAACCCTGTAAAGTTGGTGCTATTATCGTCCACCCTCTTTTTTTTACAGAGGCGAAACTGAAGTCGAGGTTAAGTGACTTTCCCAAAGTCACACAGCTAATATCTGAAGCAAGATTCAAATTCAGGTATTCCTGACTCCAAGGCCCAAGCTCTATGCATTGTGCCACCTAGCTACCTATTAGAGTAAGCACCCACATAGATAAGACCATGGATCTGTTGACATACTGAAACACACAGATGGGGAAAGTGAGTCTCAGAGAGCTTAAGTAAATTGTCCATGGTCACACAGTTAGTAAATGATAGAAGATGGGTTCCAACTCTAATCATTCCTACTGCAATTCAAGGGCTCTTTCCAGTATACCTTCCTGTCTCAAGAAAGTAATAGACATGGGTGAGAAGTGAAATATGTACCACAGAGAATAATCACAGTAGCCAGCACATCCCTGTTAAACAAGACATCCAATCAGGCAATATTCATGAGAGCTAGGATCAAAATCTAAGTAATCAGATCATCTCAGCTTTCTTGGCCTTCTCTGGGGAATTCGGAAATTTTAGATTAATTCTAATCTATCACGGTGTGTTTCCTTGATTCCACTGGTTCCAAAGACCCAAAAGTATCAGTCCTGCTACTCATAAAACGGTTTTACTGAATGAAGGCCAATCAACCTTTCAATCATCAGTACTTAATAATAATTCACATTTACATAGGACTTTAAGAGTTGCAAAACACTTTGCATGCATTGTCTCATTTGATACAATCCCATGAGGTAGATGCTATTATTGGTCCCATTTTACAGATAACAAAACTGAGACTCAGAAAGGTTAAGCGGTTTGCATGGGGTCACACAGATATAAATATAGCCCTCTCACTTGAAACCTATGTGACCTTGAGCAATTCACTCATTCTAAACCTCAGTTTTCTTATCCTTAAAGTGAGAGGGCTAAACTAGATTGCTTTTAAGGTCCCACAAAGATCTAAATCATAATCCTATGTTCCTAAATATGCCTTTCTAAGTCATAAATGGGTTGTGACCTAGTTGGTGGAAAGAGTTCCCTACATGGAAGAAATCACATATTCATGTAAATTGGAAATTATTGTGTCATCCTATATTCAACTAATTATCCCAGGCAGAGGAAAGAACATATTCCCAGGCAAGAGAACTCCTTTTAAAGAACATGCAGAATCTCCTTCAGGCATCTTTTCTGTTTAATGCAAACCTAACACTGAAAAGAATTGTTCTACCTCATGCTCCTGGTCCCCTGGAAACTGATCCAGATATGGTAGTCCTTAAAGAGGTCAACTTCAGGTGTTGTCTCCAACCCCTTTATATCCAGTCTATTACATTCCCAGCACCACAGACCCTTTTTTAAGGTCACTTTAGTTCCATTGTTTAACTGAAAATTAGGTCTTCTTTAGAATGGACCAGCCCATGTGTGTTGTTAAGCAAAATTGTCTCATTAGCATGGCTTTTGTTTCTTTTGAGTGGAAGTACTTACAGCTGTTAAGTGCTAAGCCCCAGGCCCAGGGCCCTGTCAGGTGTGAAACCTGTGTGGGTGTGGAT
>CM053624.1:129895222-129949383 GCA_028646595.1 Phalanger gymnotis
GAAGCTGCGGAGGCAGGAAGCTGCGGAAGCGGGGCTTACCCGAGTGCGAGCAGGAACGTGAGGCCAGTGAACATGACTTGGCTAAATACTCTCTTGCTTTTCTTTGGCCTCCTAGTTGCCCTTGTGAAATGGGCTTTCTGGGCCTGGAGTCTTTTTGTCAAGATGTTGGAATGGGGAGGCTGGTTCAAGTTTTTGCCGCGGTGGGGCCTAAATAAATTTCTTGTTGTTTTCTCCTTAGAGAATCTCTCATACCTTGCAATTTCGGACCATTCAAACATATACATGATTATATTTGAGATCATAAATTCGGCCTTCCTACTACACCATGGACCAGATTTAGAGTAGGCATCTAGAAACCAATCCATGACCACCCAGAGATAGCCCCAGTTTGGCCAAGTCTCCTGGAGGTTTTTTCAAACGACAATAATGGACAACAAAGGAGATTTCTCATAGAAAAGAACTAGGGGCATACATACAGTTTAATTCTCTTCAATGTCATATACTAAAGTTCAAACACTCAATGTCGGAAAATAATTTCCTATGTTTAACCTAAATCCCACACACTGCCCTTAAACCTATTTCCTCTTGATCTGACCTCACCTTGATCTGGAGAAAGTGAACAAGCAACCACCATCCCCCCCACCCACACATGAAAATATTCCACATATTTGGAAGCAAGAGGTTATTGGGGATGATAGAGGTGGGGGGGGAGAGGATATGAGTATTTATCACTTCATAAAATCATAGAAGGGACCTTAAGAGGTCAGCTAGTCCATCCCCTTTCCTACAGGAAGGACCACATATAAACCACCTCAGACAGGTCCTATTTTTCAAGTCATTCAAGTAGATTACCCAACCTCCTTACATAAGTCATTCCAGTATTTTACAGCCTCAGTGTCAGGAAGCCCTTCCCCAGTGCTGAGACAGATGAAGTGCTTTTGTTGTAGTTTAAGCAAATTTCGCTCTCATGTTGCAATTCCTAGTGTTGCACTTTAGGCATAACTCCCACCTGCTTTGCCTCTCAATATCAAACTACCCTTTCCTGAGAGCAGGAGACTGCTAGAGTTCCATACATCCATTTCTACTCTTCTAACACTATACCAATGCCTGATACAAATCTGGTTATTTATCCCTAAATCACTAGTTGAACAATTGTCAACTCAAGTCAGAAGGGAAGAAAAAGAAAGAGTTGGTCATTTTCCCAAGACTCTCCTCCATGCCCACCACATCTGGCAGCTCCATCTTCTCTCCAGCATCCTTGTCATGGAATCTGAATAATTTTCTATTGATCTTTCCTCCTTTCCTTTTGTCCCTACCCTTGCAGTCTGTTCATCTCTAGAGATGCAAAGGCATGCAAAAAGAAAAAAAAAGACAAATTTGAGGGAATGATTTTTTTTCCTCCTCAGGACCTTTTATAAGGTGTCTTTAATGTGATATTTTTGAATAATCAAAAAGTTACAAAGCATTTTTCAGCTGATAAATATGATCTTTAAGATAGACTGTCTATACCTTATCTCCTATGCAGCAGAAATTTTTTATGGAAAACAATCTGCAGGATCAGATCCTATATGCTGAGGATGAAAAAAAGTATGGAGTAACTCTGAAAAGAAAAAGCAAGATGGAGAAAAACACATCCATTTTCTTACTGTAGAAAGGATTCAGGGCTTTCTTTGCTTGTGCACCTCTGCTTAATTAATTTTCATCTAGAAGTCCTTCTGACTAGACCTCAAAATATGAGGAGTGAAGAGGATGCTGACAATACCTCCTTTTCTAAAAATGAGAGTTTTCTCTAATTGCTTGACAATGTAGATGTCAAAAAAACACCTTATCCCCAAAACTTCCATTGTCTCCAATGCTGACATTTTCTTTCACCTTCAAGCTTTATCTTGATCTTCATAAACTGAATAAAAACTAGATGTGAGATTCTTAATAGTTCAAAAACTTATAGCTCCATTAGTAACAAAAATTAAAAACACTTAAAAACAAATTAGAAGGAAGTTGTAGCTAAATTGAAAAATAGCTCACAGGTTCTCCTTGGAGAAGCAAATAAAGGATTTTGCAGTTGGTTTTATTATTCATACAAAGGCACTAAGAACATCATTTCATGGGACATTTGTTAATTTCATACTACAGTGCTCATGATGAATATTTACAAAAAAGAGGACGATGAAAATGATTATAGTTAGTAAATATGTATATTTCCTGTCTGAAGAAAGCATGCTATATTTTAAAATTAAATATACCAAAAATGACCATTTTATAAGCAAACAAAATTATGCATGAAACATTTTTTATGTTGCTAAATCGACAAATGGCTTTAGGTCAGTGAAAAGTTAGTATTGTAAGCATTTTCTGTGTTTCTATATTAAAGGGCAGATAAGTAGCACAAGGGATAAATTACTATGTCTGGAGTCAGGAAGACCTGAGTTCAAATATGATCTCAGACACTTAACAGCTGCACAACCCTGACAAGCCACTTAACCCTGTTTGCCTCAGTTTCCTCATCTGTAAAATGAGCTTGAGAATATGATCAGGAAGAGTCAGACATGACTGAACAACAACAATAATATTCTATATTTGACCTGTACTACATACAGTCTCCTACTAGTAACACATAATGGTGAGGTAGTGATTAGAGAAAGGAACAGAGGCAGAGAGACAGGGACAGACAGAGAGAGACAGAGAGACAGGGACAGAGAGAGAGACAAAGAGAGAGAGACAGAGAGACAGAAACAGAGCAAGACAAAGACAGAGGGAGACAGAGAAACAGAGACAGAGACAGAGACAGAGAGAATTTAGTAAGCACTTTCTATGAGCAAAGCACTGTTCTAAGCTCTGGAACTACAAATGGAATAAAAAAGACAGTCCCTGCCCTCAAAGAACTTAGATTCTAGTAGGGGAAGACAGCATGGAAAAGGGAGCTGAAAATTTGTGGTAGAAGAGAATACCCATGAAGGGCTGAGGCAGAGAAATCTGGAGAGTCAGAAGTGGAGCTGAGAAAGAAATGACCTTGGCTGACTTGCGCATTTTGCTGAAATGGAGGTTCTAAGAAGTAATTCACCAAATGGAGGATAGGGCAGAGGCTTCTTCCAGGGTAAGAAATCTGCTTTATGGAAGCACCTTTAGGTTAAGAAGGAGGTAGACAAATGCAGAGGCAAGAGAGGAGATGGAAAAGATTTTGGCCATGACCTAGTGATGGACTCTATGTTTGTTATCAGATAACCAGCCTAGCTAGGTTCAGAAAGGTTTATCACTTAGAGGGTCAAGCACCAGGTGATGAATTTTTTTGGCCACAAGATTGGCCAAAAACATTAAACCAACCACTGAGACATGAAGAGGTTGTAATCTTTATTGGTAAACGGATTATGTCAGTGAAATCATAGATCTTTGAAGTGTTGAAGAATTCTATTTTAAGGTGGTTGTTTTTTCGTTCCCTTTGGCTCCAAGCTTTCTGAATATTTCATATCATAGTCATCTCCCATCTGAATTAATGTTACCTCCTCCTCTTTACTAGGTCGCCTATCTCAAATAGTTTCCCTTATGACTTACACTCCTCAATGTAGCTAAAGTCGCCATTTTGAACATTCTAACTACCACCACCCCATTGTTAATGTTCTACAGTGTCTATCCATTAAAGTCAATATGTATTTCAACATGAGCTTTACAAGCCTAACCCAGGCTTCCTAAACTATTTCATTTCTTTTTTCCCTTCCTATACCCCAGGTCATTTCCATTTTCATTCAGTTTAAACACATCTGCTCAAGTTCTCCTTGTCCATTGCCCATTGTAGGTTCATGGGAGCTAAAGATGAAAAAACCTCAGAGATCTCCTAATGTAATCCTATCACCAAATGACTTACCCATAGTGACACAACTAAGAAGTGAGCAATCCCATTCCTCCATCTAGCCTTCTCCAAAGCAGAACATCACAACTGGAATGCCCATTCCAAATCCGACTCAATAGAATTCAATAAAGATTTATTAAGCACCTACTATATGCTAAATCTGTCTTTATTGTAAGTTCCTAGGTAGCAGAAATTGCGTGCCTAGCAGAACACCCAGTGAAGATAGGCATTCAATAATGATTTCTGAAACTGATGGTAGATTAATTATAGTGCCAGAAAGGATATACCAGAAGAGTCACAAAGCAAATAGGGCCAAACAAGAACATGATACAGGTTGCTGTGGGTCCAGAAAACTAAAAGAGTTAACCAGAAAAAGACCACATCAGAGTCTAAAGCTAGTCAAATCGAATATCAAATGCTAAGTCCTATCTAAGAAATTGGGGAGTTCAAAAAGAAAAAAATTAAAGAATTAAAAAAGAAGAAAAGAAAAAATAGAGATCATCTAATCCAACCTTCTCTTTTTACAAAATAAAAAAAAATTAAAGTTCGGAGAAGTTCAGTGAATTATTCAAAATCACATAACTAACTTGTGGAAGAGTAGGGACTAGAAACTTCCCCAAAAAGTAATAGAGAACAATAAATGAGCATTTTTTGTCACAGAATATTAAAGACTCACATCTGGCGATCATTAAGGGAAATATTAATCACAAAATGGCCAAAACAAAATCAAAAGAAATATAGAAAGAGAGAAGATAGCTTTAAGAAAAAAATAACATGAAGTTTTCAACTAACCACCCAAATGAGCAAGAATGATAAAAGGATCATTTAGTCAAATTGGTCAAGTTCAGTCAATAAGAGACATTTTATGCCTGTCTATGTATATATATGTATATGTACATATACATATATATACATATATAATGAACATGTACATATACATACATACCTATATATATATACATATATATATATAAATTGTGTCTAGACATAGATTCTTGAGCCATTAGGTCTAAGAGATCACTTGGTTCCATTAATTGGCATTGTTAGTTAAGGTTTAGGATTCCAAAGGCTAAAAGCAAAGATTCAAATTCGATTAACTTCACAATTCACATGGAATTCTTCTACATTTGTCTTCCAAGTTCTCATATGAATATTTGCCATTACCACCAAGATCTGTATCCACAGCAACTCTACCTGGGCCCACTCCCTAGGTATGTACAGGATATGTTTGTAGTCCCTGCAGCTAGGAAGGCTGAGGATGGCAAATCACTTGAGATCAGGATTCTGAGTTGCAAGCAAGCTAAAATTGATCAAGTGTCTACTCTTTATCTCTGACTAATATGGTGAGCCACTCAGAGAAGAGGGCTGACCAAGAAGAGGAGAAACAGCTCAGGGTGGTAAAACAAAAGTTAAAGTTTTCATGCAGATCACTTTAGGGATGAGATTCTGGGAAGCCACTGAACTTTCAGCTTGGGCAAGATGAGAGAGAGAGAATGAGACAGAGACAGAAAGAGACAGACAAAGAGAGTAAGACAGAGACAGAGAGAAACAGAAAGATAGAGACAGAAACAGACACAAAGAGAATACAATTTGATTTAGTGAGCATATTCATACAAGAATATGAGACATATATACTTGCGGCTTCACTGCCATTCCATTACCCTAATTTGGCCTGATTTGAGAAAATGAAGCCAAAATGTACTGTACATGTGCATACATACATACATAGCCCAAACAAAAGCAACTGGCCCAATTCAGACTCAATTCTGCATAGCCCATAGATGTTAGGGGTTGTGTGGTTTTACACTGAGACACACAAAAGGAGATGATATCTCTTATAATACACCAATCTAGAGCCAGTATGTACAACAATCATGCTTAGGTTAGATAAAGTTAAACATAAGGGTTTGTAGAATGTTTTTAGAGTCAGAGGCTTATAGATATTATAGATCAGATTATAGATAGTCAGGGGCTTATAGACACAGATCTGTAGATACAGATCTATCATCCCCTTCTGTGTGAAGGGATGTTTTGTCTAATAAGTCTGCATCAAAGAAGAAGCAACTAAAGAAGATGAAATCAACAGCTGATTCATTTTTTAAAAAACTTCATTTGTCCCAATCAGCTGAATTTTCCCATTTCTTTACAAAAATTTGGCACTGGGTATGCAAAGCCAGGGAATAACTTCATCTTCCCATATACTTTCCAATTATAGCTTTGCCATATAAGTTGATGCTATTATTTCTGTTTTACAAAGGAGGGAGCTAAGGGTCTTCCAAGCCCAGGGCCTATAGGAATGCCCCAGTACTGTGTGCCTTCAAAGAACAACCTTGGGGACCTTCATTTGCACTGAAGAAAGACTCAAAACCTTGTCTTCTGATTCTAGAATCAGTGCTTGCTTCACTATACCACACTGCTTTTCAAATTATGCCCCCAGAGAACTAACCCATCCAAGCTCCTAGTCAAGCAATTATTCTCAAGTCAGGAGACACTAGATATCCTTTCCTTTTGCATCCAGAGTACAGTGGGTCATTATGCACTGAAATCCTTACTCTCACAGATTGAGCTGAGAATGTCAAACCTACATCATTAAGAACCCTAGGAAAATGTATCCTCAGAATTCCAAGTCAATGGCTGAGAGACTACAAGTGAGTATCGAGATACCAAATATTATTCCTTACGATGGTCAGTTGCTGGACATCCTTTGACATATGACCTCAGACACTTACTAACTGTGTGGTGCTGGGGCAACTTACATAATCATTCTGTGCCCCAGGCTCCTCATCTGTAAAATGAAAATGGTGAACTCGATGACCTCTAAAATCCATTCTAGCTTTAAATCTATGATCCTAGCACTGAAACAAGGAACCCTATGGTTTGGGCCCTGCCGGAGGGCTAGGAAGGGGCAGGTCTCCAAAAGGCCATGTCTGGAAATGGTCAATTTCCAGAACATTTACTTGCTAATCAAAAGATCTCCTTCCTGCCCAGGCTAGCTCTCAGATCAGGGCAGACAGGGTCTTTCAAGAGTTTCAAGCCATTCAGGGAGGGTGGTCAGAAGACAATTCAGTATAGACCTTTTCAGAGTTCCTTAGAATGTGTGAAGGCTCACTTAGAATCAGAACCTCCCCCCAATCCACCCAGTGACAACACCACACTGGAAGAGATACTCAAAGTCTACTCTAGGGCTATCCATTCCCCACCCCCAAAAAAAGTATTCCATATACATGTAGCATGCTCCGAACATGCTATACACCAGAAAATTGAGTGCTAACCTATTCCCAAGATAGCTAGCTCCCTGATTTCCTCTGGTCTTTTAGCCCACTTTCATTACCCTCCCCCAAACTCTTTAATCATGTCTAAACCTCCCATTTTTCACTTCAAGACTTCACAGGCCAGCCAGTGGGGAAGGAGGATAGCCATTACTGGGTGTCTTCTACGTTGCTTCACAGGGACATAATCTCCAGGTAATATTCCCTTTGCCAGCAGCCCAGACCCAGAAATAGTGTGGCATGTTGGCAGATCTCCAGAGGCTAATAGGAATGGCTGCTTTGTGTCTTATGACCCATTTTAACTGATCTAATTTAGAATTTACCTGACCAAGAACACCATAAAATGTACTCCAAAGGCTTAGATTGTTAATTATCACAGGATATTGAGCCAAATACAAGAGGGAGGGCCCATTTCCAGAAATAATCTGTCCCTGAGACTCAAATAAGAAACAAATGTAGTAAGGGGCTAAGGCAAGTGGTAGAGAGATTTGCCCACAGGAATTAAAGGGCTTATAATTAGTTGTGCATTGGCCAGTGTCACCTTTCTTCCCACAGCTGGTGGAAAACATTTGAGAAATGGATAGTGGACTCAGGATTCTTTGTGTTTCTTGCAGAGGTCCATTGCAATCTTTTGGTGTGAGAGAGGAAGAGCCTGGAGCAAGATGGCATGCTTAGAGCAAGGAGATTCTCAGCAGAGAGAGTGCCTGAATAAGATGACCCCCAAATATAATACTATTTGCTGACAGCCGCTTCCCCACAGCAATTATAGAGCTGCCTGAGAGCATCCTAATTAGTACGGGCTGTCAGCACACCCATTATAATCCCCAGTTGTGGAGGATAAGTGTTTATCTCAGCCACTTCAAGTCACATCAGGCTGAAACTTAGCCTGCAAGTTGCCCATCTCAATTTATTCTCTCCCTCTTCCCCCCACTGATTCCGACATTTTCCATTCAGAGGCAAAAGAAAAATGGAAGGCTCCACATTTCACATGATTTTGCTTGAGCTTAGACCCAAAGCCGAGCCACCGCCACTCAAAGGGAAAAGCAGGGCTATTTCACCTCAGGGGACCCGTCGTTTTAAATAAATGTTCTCTCCAAACACTTTTTTTCCAAACGGATTCAGAGCTACATTTGCAAATTAGCTACTAAGCATTGCATTCCCTGCTTTGGGAGCTGCCACATGCCTACTTATGGGAACTGAACCTTGACAACTGCACAATAAGCCTGAAAAAGCTAACCATGTGTTCCTCGTTTTTGCAGAATTGTACAGGGTTCTCTGGGCATTGTCTCTTCTAAAGATTACATCCTATGTACTCAACCTATGTGCGCTCTTTATTAGGGGGCTTTAATTCAGGAAGCCATTTTGGAGTTGGGGCCATAGCATTTGATTGGTAAATCTCATACAGAGCCATAAACCTTTACGTTTCATTATTTGCTTTGGGGAGTAGAATGGTCTCATTAAAGATAATAGTACATGTGCTTTCTTAATGGTTAGGATCAGGGGCTTCTGGAGCCAGCTCAAATCTACTCTTGAGAGCCAATCCTTAAATTTCCAGTGTTAGCATTTACAGCTTGGAAATTAGCAAACGCTATAAATCAGGGCTTGATTTATTGTTTTGCTGATCATTTAGACTGAAGAGAGTGATGAGGGAAGTGTTAATAATGCAAATTAAGCTTAAAAGCATGTCTGGTGACACTTTTTGTCATAGACTTCTTTGGTGATCTGAGGAAGTCTATGGACCCCTTCACCAAATAATGTTTTTAAATGCATAAACTAAAATGCACAAGATTAGAAAGGAAATAGATTATATTGAAATAGAGTTGTTGAAATGTCAAAAAAAAAAGGTTCATGGGCCCCAGGTTAAGAATCCTTGGTCAAGAATCTTCCCTCAAGAAGTTTAAACCCGTGGGACATCCTTGAAACTGGACTTCCAGATAAACAAAACCCCTAACCTGACCTATGCAACATGGATATCTGCTGGGGGCCCTCAAATTCCAGGCACTTACCAGCCTAATATATGTACCACATGATACAACATAAGGGTTTTCCACTGTGACATAAGACATCAGGTGTGGGCTTTTTATTAACATTAACAAATAATATTAATTTCTACTGTACAATGAGTTGACTTCTTTGTCACTAGACATCTGGTCAACATTTGTTTAGCACTTTGTTATATAGCACTGTATTAGAAGCTTTGGGAACAGATATTTTTTAAAAACTATATGATTATTACATTGAATAGAGTACTATATAAGAGTCTGGGAGTGGGGAGGGGAAATAGCTGACCTTCATATAGCGCCTTATAGACATATTTCATTTATTCTTACAACACTATGGGGAAAGTGCTATCATAATCCTCATCTTCCAGATGGGGAAACTGAGGTTGAGAGTGGTTAAGTGACCCAGCCAGGGTAACGCAACCAATAAATGACTGAATCAGAATTGAAACCCAGGTCTTTCTACCTCCTGACACCAAGAAAAGATGATGTTAGGTGGGTGATGTTGCAGGGCGTAGCGTAAAGAATGAAAGACTTGATGTCAAGAGGGACCTGAGTTAAAATCCTGCTTATGAGACTAGTTATGGGAAAAGTCACTTTGCTATTCTGAACCATTCTGACATTTCCTTGTCTGTAAAAAGTTAATATTAATGCCTGCTGTACCTGACTCACATGGATATTGTGAGGATGAAACGAGATGTTAATGGCTCATGTAGCACTTTACATATTAATAATTACTAACACTTATCTAACACTTTAAGTTCTACAAAGTGCTTTACAAATATTCTCTCATTTTATCCTCACAGCAAACCTAAGAGTTTGGTGCTATTATTCCTACATTATAAGACAGGGGGAAACCCCATCTGCACAGAGGCTAAGTAACTTGCCCAGGATCACACAGTCAGTAAATATCTGGGGCCAAACTTGAACTCCGGTCTTCTCTACCCCGGGTCGACTGCTTTGATTGTTTTCTATCCACTAAGCGATGCACCCTTAGCAAATTACCTTAGTGAACACAATCAGCCCAGGCTAAAGTTCCATATCTATCAACTTGGTGCAGCAGAAAGAATGCAGAATTATGGATCAGGGTGGGAGGGTGGGGAGGTAGAATGCCAGCCCTGCTACTTTGCTACCTGTGTGACTCTGACAAGTCACCAAATCTCTCTAAGATTGTTTCCTCGTCAGTAAACTGAAAGATTTGAGCTATATAGCTAATATTTACGTAGTGCTCACTACATGCTAGGTACTTTGCAATCATTATCTCATTTCATTCTCACAACAGCCCAGGGATGTAGGTGTTCTTCTTATACCCATTTTACAGATGAGAAAAACTGAGGCAAACAGTGGCTGAATGATTTGCCCAGGATCACACAGCTAGCATCTGAGGCTGAATTTGAGCTAAGATCTTCCTGATTCCCAGCCTGGCACTCTATCCACTAAGAAACCTAGTTTCCCTCCTTAGGTCTCTCCCAACTTGAAAACTAGGATCCTATGAACTAACTACAGCTCCAGGCCTCAGTTTCCACCTCTGACACATACTGGCTATGTTACTCTGTGTATGTCACTTAACCTTTTATTGCCTCAGGTAAATCTCTAAGACTCTAAGTTGCCAAGCAAGAGTTGACCTGTGTTGGCAGGGTGAGTTTCCTCGCTAGGTCTTCCAAATACCAAATCATTCACAGGTCTGGTACAAAAAAAAGAGGTGAGAGAGGGGGGTCAGGGCAGATAAGACTAAGACCTACCTGTTGCAGGTAACCTGATAAAGCAGAAAGGGTATTTGTTCTGGAATCTGAAGACTTGCTTCATATCCCCCCTCTGACAGTTTCCTCCCTGGGGCCTCAGTTTCCTCATCTGTAAAAATGAGGCCACTGGACTAATTGGCCTCTGAGATTTCTTCTGGCTCTAAATCTATGAACCTATAAATCTTACAGACCCTTCAAGCTCTAAATCTATGTTCCAATGAAGTAAGAACAACCTTAAACCCAACCTTTAATCCCCAACCCAAGTGTCAGAGACTTTTTGCCCCACGAGACTGGTTTAGGAAGAATCAAAACACTTGAGGCCCTTCTGAATTGGGAAGGGCATTGAGGCCCATAACAGGCCTTTGTTGATCAGTCTCCATGATCTGAGTCAAAGAAAAACAGCAGCCCAGGGAAGCAACAGCCACTGTCAGTGAGGAAGAGACTTGAGAGACTCCAAGAGTTAAATCTCTTTGTTTACTAGGCCTGATGGTAGAGCAATCTATATCCCAATCACTGAAGTCATTTGAGGGCCGCCTGTTGCTGACAAATGTAGATGGACAGATATGTAAAGATGATGCGTCATGAACTGCAGCTGATGAATTTCCTGCAGAAGCCACTGTGTTCACATCAAAGGTGTCAAGGGGTGACAGAACTACATCACACAAAGTCTGGCAGTTTAATTTGGTGTCGGCGATTAGTGTTGACTCTCGGAGCTATTGCCATTCAGTGTTTCTGCTCACAAGGTGACACAGCCACACAGATTGCTAAATTTCTTTGTTGAAGAAAGAGCCGGGTTCTCTTGTTTGCCGAACAGAGAAATTCCAGAAGGTCAGGGGCAGGGGGAAGGAATGAAGACATGAGTCCTTTGAAACTTTTCTTGCGTTATTTCAGTTAAGTGTCTGATGGCTTCATTACCCAGAAAACAAATGGCTGGGGTAGGGAAGGTGGGTTTTTACCTCCACATGGATTTTAAAAGACTTGATTGATGTTAAAGGTTCAGGTTGGCCATATTAGAAGCTACTAAGTGCACTGGGGAACGGTAGTGGCCTCACGGAAGTGCTCTCCCTGCCCTGGTCCTCGGCAAAACCACCACTTTCACTCAGGAAGGAGGATTTCACAAGCTGTCCTGTACTCACCCGGCTCTGTTGGCACATATAGGGAGCCCAATCCTCTCCTCTTCCTCTCTCTTCTGCTCCCCTCCCCTCCCTGTGTGGAGAAGTAAGCTATGAGAAGGGCATACAAGGACATTTGGAGCTTCCTAGATTACTCTTTCTTACAGGGGAAGGGGATAACTACATTTTAATACCACAGGTGGCAGGACAAGATAGGCCTCGGAGGGGGAGACCTGGTGAGGCTCCATAAGGAAGCAGACTAGTTAGGACCATAAAGTGACACAGGTGAACAGGAACCCCACACACACACAGGAACAGAACTCCCATTATCATGTCACTCTCACCTGACTGCCATATTCTCCTATATTCTGGAAGCTGGTGAAAATTATGTTCATCTTAAGGCAGAGCTAGCATAACGATAAATCAGCCAAAGAACAAGCATTTATTAAGCACTTATTATGTTCCAAGCACTGTGCTAGACACTGCAGGCACAAAAACAAAAATGAAACAGTCCCCAAAGAGTTTATAGTCTAATTTGTTGTCATTTAGTCATTTTTTTTCAATTGTGTTTGACTCGTTGCAACCCCATCTATGGTTTTCTTTTTTGGCAGGGCAATTGAGGTTAAGTGACTTGCCCAAGGTCACACAGCTAGTACATGTGTCAAGTGTCTGAGGCTGGATTTGAACTCAGGTCCTCCTGACTCCAGGGCCGGTGCTCTACTCACTCATCTATGGTTTTCTTGGCAAAGACACTGGAATGGTTTGCCATTTCCTTCTCTAGTCCATTTTACAGATGAGGAAATTGAGGCAAACAAGATTGTGACTGGCCCGAGGTCACATAGCTAGTAAGTGTCTGAGACAAGATTTGAACTCACAAAGATAAGACTCCCTGAATCCAGGCCTGGGACTCTATCCACATTGCACCTAGCTGCCCCCTCCAGTCTAAATTATAGTCAATCAACAAGCATTCATTAAGCAACTACTATGTGCCAGACATGGTCTGTGGTGCTGCAGATACACAGACAAACATGTACCTGGCTGATACAAAATACAAAAAGAAACACAAAGAAGTTGGGAAGAAGGGCCACCTAAGAGTAAATTTACCTCCTAAGAGAGTAAATCCTAAGGATAGAAGCCTCAGAAGGAAAATGCCAAGGATTCTCTGAAAGTAAACAGAAGTAAAACATAATAGGTCAATGGTGGGATTCAGAATGGAATGTAGGAAGAAAAAAAGCACAAAGCCTTGGAGATTCAGGAATCCTGCTCTGCCTTCAATGCCTTCTCTCAACTGGTCAGTCAATAAACATTTATTAAGTGCCTACTGTGTGTCAAGCACAAAAAGAAGGTGAGCCCACAATTCCCCAAACAAAAAAAGCAACACTAAACTCCAAATGAACCATCTATTACATTTATGTAAGAACATAATTTTCGCTGAGCTTTCAGGCTTGTTCTCTTATTTGAGTCCTATTGACTCATGGTGAAACATCCCTTATAGCCAATCCTTCAGGCTCCTTCTGAATAAAGTTCTGACAATGTCTTAGCCTCCACCTACTTTTTTATCCCTAAGGCAAGAGAGATCAGTGCATTAACAAGAGATTCTCACCCAACTCTAAGGCCATCATGTCTTTTTCCACTCTGGCTCCTGCTTAAGAAGTGCAGTGGTATTGATGGTAAGAACAGATGAACTCACAGACTCGGGCTTTAAAGGCCATCTAAAACAACTCTCTCCCATTTTACAAAAAAAAAAAAAGGAAACCAATGCCCAAAGAGAGGAAGTGATGCCCAAGATTACACAGGTACTAAGTGGCAGAGCTGGGATTCAAACCCAAGTCCCCTGACTCCAAATCCAGCATGATTTCCATTGTATCACGTAGCCCCCTAATAGGAGAGGGGGCATGGGGAACAAGAATTTACTAAGCAATTACTTCACATCAGGAACTGTGCTAAGCACTTTTACAAATATTATCTCATTTGATCTCCATATCAATCCTGTAAGATAGATATAGATTTATAAAAGCTTGTGCTGTATAACGGAGTGAGCACCATGTAGAAGGCAGGATGGTCATGTTCTAGTTCTGATTCCACTACTAACCAGCCTGCATGACTTTGGAGAGGTGATTTTACCCCTTGGGTCTCAGTTTCCTCATCTTAAAATGAAATGTTTGAATTAGACCAGGGCTGTCCAACCTTAGGTTTTTATTGAAACAATAGGCAATATATTTTGATTTGCCATTTTAATGAGAGCTCTGTGGTAGCTCAGTTTAGTTTACTAAAGCATTTATGTAAATTTCTATGCGCGTAGGCAAACCCCATAATTCGTGCTGCAGGCCAGCCAAGGGCCACATTTTGGACAGCCCTGAATTAGATAACAAATAAAATCTTAGACTCCTACCATTGGAACTTCAGAGAAATTCTTTGGTCCTGCCTGTGAAGCATGGTGGCATAGTTAGATTTGGAGTCAGAAGCCCTGAGTTCAGATGTTAACTGTCACTACCTCTTATATTTATGGGGAAATTAAGAACCACACCATGTGGACTTTATTGGGACTCTTTGGTGTAAGGCATTGCAAGATGGCACTTAAAAGGAAAATGCTTAAGACTCCCCAGGTCCTCATAGAACTTTCCATAACTAAATATCTGATCAAATGTGCCAGGTGATTTGCTGGGGACAGCAAATATGTAACTAAGAGGAAAGTCTAATGAGAGTTATCAGGGAAATCCCTGATCTGTTGGAATGGTGCATCTCCCATAGAACTGGCTCTGTGAGAAGAGGCAAGTGTTCTGGTTAGGCACTGAAGGATTTATGCTTTGGGATGATGCAGCAATCCATTATTGGTCCCTATAGTCCCCATCCCAAAGTGGATTGCCAACTGAGTCAAGAAAAACTATCCATTGGTAAGATTAAAAGGAGAAAAAAATCTACTATCACCCTTCTTTCCACTATTTTGAGGATGTCAGGACTCTACTAGCTCTCCTGACTTCTAGCTAGAGGCAAGCATATCTCTCTCTCCTCTCCCCTCCCCAGCAACAGTTCTGGGGGCCGTACACAGCTTGTCTAGGTTATCCTAAAATTGGATCTCAAGTCCCTCTCCGCCTCTTCTGTTTTGTGTTTCTTTCACTGAGCACAGGTGACCAAACAGGATCCTGAGAAACGGATTTCTCCAGGGTTAGTGGATGACTCCTGGGTTCAAGAAATCCAGAGTCATTGGTAAGTCCAGGAGCTGAATGCCCAGAAGGAAGTGCTTCCTACAATTCTGTCCTTCTCAGAAGAGAAGAGGACCATCACCTAGAGGTGCTTATGACTGGCTGGAAGATATAAAATTTGAGTAAATTGCTACTTAAAAACTGATGACTGAGGTGAAAATAAAATCTGTTCAGCAGTCCCACAAATCTCCCAGGAGTTTTTCCTACCTCCTGGGAGAGTATAATGTGAGTGATGAAGAGTATAACACAAGTGATATAAGTATTTGTTATTGTGCACTCAAGAGTCTTCTGTGTTTTAATCATTTATACAAGAAAATAAATATTCTTTTTTTGAGAGGGGAGGGCAGGGCAATTGGGGTTAAGTGACTTGCCCAAGGTCACACAACTAGTAAGTGTGTCAAATGTCTGAGGTCAGATTTGAACTCAGGTCCTCCTGACTCCAGGGCTGGTGCTCTACTCACTGCGCCACCTAGCTGCCCCGAAACATGGATTTCGGATTTCTACTACTTTATACATTGAGTAACTTTTCCAGATGAGATATTTATTTTAAATCCTTTGGGAGAGACGTTAGACATGGAACAAACCTCCTCGTTTTGTTTAAGGAGGTTTTCTAGGAATAACTCCAGACAGAGGCATAATGAGTCAGAGAGTATGAAAAAGTCCAGTATTCTTTCTTTGGGGTCAGATTCCCCCCAAGACTGACCCCCAGTTTGTGTGAATCCAGAGCAGAAGCTTCTGGTGGAACAAGGGTACCCCTAGAACCTGGGTGATACCTACCTATGAGTTAGCTAGGCAGCACAGTGGACAGAGCACTGGGCCTGGAGTCATGAAGACCTGAGTTCAAATCTAGCCTCAGACACTTACTAGCTGTATGACCCTGAACAAGTCACTTAATCTCTGTCTGCCTCAGTTTCTTCATATGTAAAATGGGCATAAAAATAGTACCTACCTCACAGGGCTGTTGTGAAGCTCAAGTAAGATGATACTTATAAAGCCCTTAGCACAGCCCCTGGCATATAGCAGATGCTTAACAGATTTATTCTTTTCCCTTCCAGATAGATAGATAGATAGATATAGCTATAGATACAGATACAGAGGTGGGGTATCCTCCAATAGAATGTAAACAACATGAGTTCATGGATTATTTCATTTTTCATTTTTGTATCCCCAGCACCTACCACAGTGTCTATTTCATAGTTAGGATTTAATAAATGCTTGTCAGTTAGTTGATATCTGTGTAACCTTGTGAAAGTCCTTTCACCTCTTTGGGCCTCAGTTTCCTCATCTGTAAAATGAGAGATAGAACTCAATTATGTCTAAGGTTCTTTCCAGCTCTAAATTTATTAACTTATTATCTCTTTAATGTCCCTGCTAGGGAGATCCCTTCTGACTCTAATTCTGTATTAATCATTCACTGGACCAACTTATATCCTACATGAGAAGGGCAAAGCTGAGCCAACTAACATTAAATAAAAACTGGTATGGCCAAGCTTTCTATCTGAATGCTCTTGGGATACAAATCCTGAAACTTCATCATTCCTGCTTTCCTCATGTAAAACATTCTTAATGGAAGAGTTCCAACAGCTAACTCATAAAGGTCTCAATTCCTTGGCTTCTCCTCCCTTTTGTGATTTTTCTTCCTTAAACCTGCATCGTTTAAAGGTTATAAGAACTGATAAAACATATGACGGTATTCTGCTATGGAAATATTTTATGTTAGAACAGAACTTGAAACAATGTTCTCACTGGCCATAGACAAAGAATCTCCTAAGAAAGTCACTGATTTAGAGAATCTATAGGTAAAAAAAAGTCTTTTATCAGCTCACTTATCATCCCTCTCCAGGCTCTGTTAGCTGTAGCAAAGCCCCAAACAAAAGAAAGTACCAGTGAGGGAGGACATCCCATCTTCTGGATAAATAGGGATGATGATGATAAACCTTGAAAGGTTTGCAAAGTTATTTAAATACACAATGGCAGAGTGCTAGATCTGGGTTCAAATCCCACCTCAGACAATTATTACCCGGAACAAGTTTCTTAACTTACTGTTTCATTCTCAGTTTTCTTCTTTTGTAAAGTGAGGGTGAAAATTGTACCTATCTCAGCCTTCCCAGGGTCCTTGTGAGAATACAAAGTGCTTTGCAAACCATAAGGCACTATGTGAACTATTATTATATCATGTGATCCTCACAACACACCCCCCCACGTAGATACTAATAGGTATTATTATTCACATTTAGCAGATGAGAAAAATGAGGTTCAGAGTGGCTATATGACTTT
The DNA here is from genome assembly GCA_028646595.1 of Phalanger gymnotis. Classification (NCBI taxonomy): domain Eukaryota; kingdom Metazoa; phylum Chordata; class Mammalia; order Diprotodontia; family Phalangeridae; genus Phalanger; species Phalanger gymnotis. The sequence goes on from CM053624.1 coordinate 129,912,670, forward strand.
TCCTATGGTCTTAATAGCTAATGTCAGAAATAGGATTTGAACTCAGGTCTCTCCTGGTTCCAGATCTCTCATTCTTCATAATACAACATGTATACATGTACATATGTCATCTGACATCACCTTTTCATATAATAGGGTTGGGAGCTGAAAGGGACCTTATAGATGACTAAATCCAACTATCTCATTTTAGAGATGAAAAAGTTAAAGTTGAGAAAGATTATTATTCACAATAGTAAGAAAAAAGTCGATAGCATTTATACAGGGTTTTAGGCTTTAAAAAGAACTTTTACATATATCTATCTCATTTTATCTTTATACAACCTTGTGAGGTAGATGCTATTACTATTCCTATTTACAGATAAGGAAACCGAGGCACATAAAGGCAAAGTAACAAAGGGGTCACACAGTTGGTAAGTGTATGATGTAGGATTCCAACAGTCCTTCTTGATTCCAAGTCAAGCACTCTATCTATGATGACACTTAGCTGCTTCATTAAGTTATGTGCCCAGTTTCACAAAATTAGTCAGTCATGTTTTTCTACTATGCTATACTATCTCCCCTCCAATACAATTACTGTTTAGAAAGTATTTCTGAAATACTTGCTTCTGAAAATTGTTCCTAAGTTCATCTCCCTCCTCTTTCCCTCCATAATCTTCTCATAAAGTTTTGGAGAGGTATGTGAAATGTGAAAAGATCCCCAAAGCGAAAGCTATTAGCAATGAGGATAAGGTTGAAGGAAGCAAATCATGACCTGGGAATTTCTGACAGTGCCTTAGCTGGGCTTTTCTATAACCTAGACTGAAAAAAAGCCTCACAGTCTTTGTACCCAATGTTATGTTGCTTGTTTGTTTTTGTGAAGAGGGATTGAAGATGTCTACTAACTAGCAAGCAGCTTGTAAGCTCCCTGAGGGCAAGATCTGATTGCATGCCAGGGATTTAGCACAAGGCTTTGTAAATGCTCAAATCTAAGCATGATTTGTGATTTCACCAGCATAGAGGTATTGCAAGGAAACTGCCTCCACTACAACAGCTTGCCGTCCATCTGTCACTTAGTGGAGAGGTCCAAGGAAGTTACTTGAGGAATACAGAAGTAAAGTGATTTGTTTAGGATAAGAGCTGAACCTAAAGCAGCCTGAGCTCAGCACTCTATCCCCTATGCCAGATTTCTGACTTACACACAACAGACACTTAAAGAGGTTTATTAAATTGAACTGAATTGCACACACCACCTTATTAATGCTGTGACTATCCAAGAGGAGAAATGATGCTGTGCTTTCTACATGTTTAACAATGGTAGATAATTTTTTTCTCTTTACTGTAAACCATAAATATTCCAGAAAAATCTATCTGTGCAGACTTTTTGAGATATCCTTCCCATAGTTTACACACATTGTTAAATTACAAAAGAAAAACCCTAGATTCATTGCATGCATAATACCCAATCGGGAGCATATTAAATTAGATAGAGTGTCAATCTCATCATTAATTTAATAATGCTATCAATCCTCAAATTCTCAGCCCCTCTCTCTGTGTGTCATAGTGTAGATTTCTTTCTCACGTATATACTCCTGCCCTTAAAATTAACCATTGATTGGACATGGACATGGCTGTTGTTTGCATATTTATATACAAACTGAGAAAAACTGACTCTGAATCCCAATACAAACATTGCCCTAATCTTCAATCACTTGGGTACAACGGGTGGTATTTGGCTCTTGGCCAGCATCCTCCTCTCCCATTAATTCTCTCAGGAGAATTGAGCAAGCTCCTTCTGGTTCAGCTTTCACAATGAAAAGCTATGTCCTTGTGGGAACAGTGTGAAATAAAGTTGGTCTCTTATGTCCTTAGCATGTCACACTTTGGATTACCATAATACCTTGCTATGGGGATCTCCAAAGATTTCACCACCATCTCATGAAATAGATGAGAGAGAGAGAGAGAGAGAGAGAGAGAGAGAGAGAGAGAGAGAGAGACAGAGACAGAGACAGAGACAGAGACAGAGACGGGAAGGGAATTAGCCCAATTAACCCATTAGCCCAATCTTAAAATAGTATCATTAGGCCTTCATTCAGACAGCAACAGTTAAAGTATAGTGAATAGAGAGCCAACTTCAAAATTAGGAAGACCTGGGTTCCAATCCCATCTCTAACATATACTGGCTATGCAACTCACTTAACCTGTTAATTCTCTAGGCAGCTCTCTAAGATTCTAAATTTCAAAGAATGTACATTAGTAGAGGGAGTTTTCTCACCTCACGGTTCTCTATACTAGTGATATCACAGGTCTAGTCCTATCCCAATCCCATTAGACTTACCAAAACTGAATTCAATCCATAGCATTTTTACCAACCCTCACTCCTAGTCATTCTCACAATTTGACTGTTTCCCATATCTCAAAGCTGGCACCATGACAATGGCCCATCCTCACAGAGAACTCTGGAGCATGTTTCAAACAGATGATCCCCCCAAGGAATTGAAGGAAGCTAACAGACCAGACCTCCTTAAAATGTATGTAGGAAGAAGGGGAAAAAAATGAGTATTATTCACGATACTAAAGTTAACTATTCCCCATATAAACCAGCAGAGTGCTATAGTGGAAGGAATACCTGATTTAGATAAAGAGATTCTCAGTTCAAATCTTCACTTTGTCACTTACCATCTGGGTGACCTTGGGCAACAGTTTCCTCATCTGTAAATGAAGGAGCTAGCCAAGATAACCCAGATAGAGTTCTTCCAGATCTAAGTATATCATCTTGTAATCTTATATTGGAATTTGGGGCCTCTTACCCTCTAAAGGAAAAACATGCAAGTTTGTCTTTACCCCTCATCAGTTGCAAACAAACAAATCCCCAAGCCCCCTCCCCCCACACACACACACCCTCCAATGCTGCAGTGCAGCAGCATTTAACTGATGTGTGTTATTTTATATAAATGCAGGAGGTTTTTATGGTTTTAAAGGGCTCAGTAGAAACCTGAGTCTTCCAATCTAGGAAAAAAACAGAATTTTTAGCACCATCATATTGTTCAGTTTGAGTGGTTGTATCTGCTTGAAATAAAGATCATAAATTTGATTAAAAAGAGTGATAGAGTGTCCTTCCTTCATTAGTTAATAAAATGTCCCTCCCTTCAGAGATTTTACAATTTAATTTAGAAACTAAAATAGATGATGTCTGGATTTAAAATAGTGAGGTTGGTTTTCATGTGTGGATTGTGGAATGCATTCTATTTGCTGAATGGATTATTTAAAGGGTGGTGGGTGAGGACACAAGGTCAAAGATAACTCACATGTCCAAATATCTGATCACTTCCTAATAATTAGGGTTATCCAAAAGTGGAATGAGTTGACTCAGGAAGTAATAAAGACTGAGAAGGTCACTAGAACCATGTAAAGAAGCTCCTGGAACAACCTAGACCATTCAAACATCTAGATTTTGAACCAAGCCCTGAATCTGAATCTCTTCAGATTTTGTTAGACACATATAAAATTCTAGTCTTCTGCCTGCCATAAGCATGGATTGGGAGTAGGGCAGTACAGTTGGTGGGAAGCAAAGAAAAAACAATATTTGGAACAGTCTCTGTGGGGACTTAGATAAGGAATCAAAATAGGCAGAGATTATAAAGCAACAGCAATGAGAGCCAAACTGAAATTATGTACCATGAATTTCAGTGGGTAAAATCAACTCATTTTTGTGATTGCTACTCTCGATACCTCTACAGTAGGAATAGAGAAATTGGATAGCAAGAATTTCCCAGGGGATAAAGATTTGAAGTTCAGGACCAGTAGAAGGTCAAGAAAACAAGAAGGTAGTAGCTAGTGAAACATTAAAACCACAAGACATGCAGTCAGAACTTGGTAAGGAAACAAAATGAAACTAGAGTAGGAGAGATTGCCTGAGAGAACAGGTGTGAGGTCAAGGAACTAAAGGCCATTCAAAGGACAAAAAATAGTTTGATGCATATGAGAATAGAAGAGGTAGGAGTGTAGGAAGTTGTAGTCAGAGTGTAATTTCAAAGTTCAAGATCTTGGAGAGGGCATTATCCTAAGAAGTGGTAGAGTCTCAACCATGACCATGTTGGTGTATAATTGAAGTAAGGTGGATGAGGTGGTCCTTTAGGAATTATTTAATAATGCTATCAGAGGAATCATAAACAGGAACATTGAAGTCCAGAGGATTATGAAACAGGATGAGATGGAGAAGAAGAGCCTGAGCTAGGCACCAAAGCTACTCTAAGCTTGGGGGAATGACCCTAGGGATCAGTACCTAATATTATCCTTGAATTCAAGCAGTTTACAACTTAGTTGGGAAAACAAGATATACACATGCAACCATTAGAGAATAAGATTAAATGTAATAAAATGCTCATTATGTGATACAGACAATAAAGACCAAAAAAAACGTTAAGGGAGAGCTCAACTTAAGCTGGATTAGTCAGAGAAAACTTTGTGAAGGAAATGGGAATTAAAATGGGCCTAGAATAGAAAAGGTAGGTAGGCTGTTAAGAAGTGGGAAAGGGTTAATTATAAGATGAACAGTGTAAGCAGAACAAAGCAATTACTAGGGCAGGAAAGAGTTCTGTGAGAAAAGAGGAAGGGAAGGGCACATTCTGTAAGAAAATCGGCATGACTAGAGAGAAGCAAGAGATAAAGTTTCCTACATTTCACTTTACTCCCTTTCATATACTCTATGATGTGAACATACTGGCCTACTTCTTTATATTCAGCTGTTCTCCATCTCATCTCCTTATTTCTGCCCTAGCTACTGCCAGGCTCTCCCTCCTCACATGCCCCTCTCAGAATGCCTGGCTCACCTCAAATACCACCTTCTACAGGATACTTTTTTCTGTCCTCCAGTTACTAGGGTCTTCCCTTCTCAGGTGACCTTCTCCTTGCTATGTATGTATCTTTTATGTATTTTTCGTCCCTCCCATTGGAATGTAAACTCCATGAGGGCCAATTTTACCTTTTGTTTTATTCCTAGTGCTTAGCACAACACCTGGCAAATAATAAGCATTTAATAAATGCTTGGTTTTTTGATTGACTGGTTGATAAATAAATTGGATTGGTTGTAGGGGGGCTTTATACGAGTAAAAAAAAATCATGGTGAGTTTTTGAGTAATGGACCTTTTGTTCACAGGTGGATTGGAGTGTGGAAAGTTGGAAGCCAAAAGAACAACTAGATGACTATGGCAGCAATTCAGGTGCAAAGTAATAAGGGTGGAGCAATCAGAATGGAGAGGGAAAGATGGAGCTGATGGATCTTTTAAAAGGGAGAGGGACAGGATTTTGTGATAGAGGAGACAAAATGGTACCATGTACTGAGCTGTGGAACCAGGGACTCTGGATACTGAGGCAGAGCGGATATGCAGAGTGAGATAAGGGACCGAGAGAATCAGTACCAGTCAGGCTAAAGCAGCAAGATTAGATACAATAATTGAGTATGAGACAATGGGTAAAATTAGGCAGGCTAAATGAGGAAGGATTGAAACTAAAAGACTGGGGGGAGGGGGACAAGAAGTGAGCAAGTCAGCCTAGAACAGGCAGAGTGATCAAAGAGAACGCAACAAAGCAATCACAGGACCACGGATAGCTCCCTGCGGACACGGTTCCTCTAGTTACTGCTGAATTTCTAATGGTCTTTTAGCCTGACTGCCCTGGGATACCCTGATCGGCCCCACTGCTCGGGCTGAACCCCTGAAACCTATAGATGTCTTGCTGGATTCAGTTAAGTTCTAACCCTCTTGGAGTAGTCTGGTGATCATCATCATCTACCCAAGGTATCATTATCTAAAGGCAGAGTCCATCCTATTTTGAAACCCATCTACAGGGAGCCCTGGGCCTGGGGCAAGGGGGAAAGGGGGCAGGGGAGAAGTGATAGTAAAGGTAGAGGGGTCAACCTCTGTGTCAATGCATCCTCTTCATTGTTTTTCACTCCTAAAGGCCTAACAAGCCCAGAGGTAGGCAAAAGAACACAATGCAGGGAAGGTGGGAAAACAGAGGTGTCCCTGATCACTCATATGAGAAAGGAAGGTAGGAGTTTTGAAAATGTTGTATTTTAAATTTGGACAGAACATCTAAATGGAATATTCTGTACATCACTTTGAAATATGAGATTTGAGTATGGTTGAGAAGTCAGGGTTAAAGCTGTAGATCACAGGAGTTAGAGGTGGAGGGTGAGGGTGAGAAAACAGCTTCCCAGAGAAGATAAATGAGGCACCTAATTTCACGAAGTTAGCAGAACTGGGTTCTGTGCCCTTCTTCTTTGATTCTAAATTCAAGGTTCTTTCCAGTATCCCACAGATGTATACTGTGCAAGCTTAAGAGGAAGTAATTTGCAAAAATGCTTCTATAGTACAAAAAATTGAAATAATCACACAGAACCCCACTCTAATGTAAGTATCAGTCATCTGGAATTACAAAAGAGAGGGAGAGAGACAGACAGAGACACAGAGAGAGGAAGAGGCATGGGGGGAAAGAGACAGAGAGAGAAAGTGAGAGATAGAGAAGAAAGAAAGACATGAAACTCAAAGAAAGAAAGAGAAAGAAAGGAAAGGAGAGAGAAAAGAAAAACATGAAACTCAAGGAAAGGAAAGATAGGCAGAGAAAGAAAGGAAAGGAAAGAATGAATGAATGAATGAATGAATGAATGAATGAATGAATGCCATGAAACTCAATCTTTGGTAGTAGGAAGAAAAGTTGTGACTGGCTAAGTGACAGTACTCTTTTTCCACAAATGTCTGATATTTTTATTTGACTGCCAAGATCACTGTCTTCCAAGTGTAAGACACATGAATTAAAACACAGGACGTACATTATAATATGTATGGAGGTAGATTAAAATAGATTTCCCTCATCAAAATGACACATTATTCAACTAAATAATAAAGCAAGGAAATGTACACAAATAAAACTTTTTCCCTTTGTTCTTTTCTCTCTTTATAACTTCCACTACCAGACTGAAGTAGAAATCCCTGGGAATTTCGTAGTATTAGTGGAAACTAGCATCAGGGAAATTTCTGTGAATTTGGAAACACCCTTACACTTTCTTGTATCCAAAGAGCTCTGCTTGTACAGGCTTTAAGTTCTATAATACAGAGTATTATATTAGTAAGGATCATAATTCTAGAGCTAGAAAGGACCTCAGAGTCCACCTAGTCCAACCTTCATTTTATAGATGAAGAAACTCAGAAACACAGAATATAAGTAACTTACCAAGGTCACATATATAGCAAACATCAGAGGTAAGATGCCATTTGTTTCTCACAACAACATTAGGTAAGTGACTTTGTTTCATTTGGTCCTTGACATAACCCTATGATATTGTTACCTTATTCTGGCTGTCCAGGAATACTCTGACTGACCCCTCTGCTCAATGTAAACCCCTGAAACCTCTAGGTATTTTGCTATACTTAATAAAGTGCTGATCCTCTTGGGCACTTGGAGAACCATCAATATCTCCCTAGTTATCAGAATCCAATCTGGTTTAGAGCTTATTGGAGTGGACTAAGTCCTTGTGTGACTTAGGAGGTCACCCTGTGGGAGTTAGACCTGAACTTCGATTTCCTCTGTGGTAAAATGAGGATATGCAGCACATGATATGTTACATGATTGGTACGTGTCTGCATTGCCTGCCTGATAAGGATGAAGTGACTTATCCAAGGTCACACAGCTAGTAAACAATGAAACTAGAATTCAAACTCAGGTCTTATAGCTCCAATTACTGTTCTTGTTCCATATTTCACACTTCTTCCAAATGTATTTGAGTCCAAGCCTACCTCCTGAGCCTCCCAAGAAGCAGCTTGGCCCTGTTTTAATGGATTAGGAAGATAGCAGTGGTTAGATAATTAAAATAAAGTTCCCAAGGTCACACCAACCTATAGTACTTCTGTCTTACATGAGTAGACTTGCAAGGGTATCTCTTATTTGCATAGTTCAGGGCTGCTGAAATGTGGAAGGAGAATGAAGAAGAGATAACCTCAGGGTGAGCAGAACAACTTTGGGAAATGTATTCCCACAGCACAAAGAAAGGAGTCCACTAATTGGCTCTGGAGGCAACTAACTGCAGGCACAAGCAGGTAAAGAATTTTCAATTCTTTATTGACTGCCGTAGCCACTTATTTGGAACTTGTGTTCATTAGCTGTGTGTAAAGTGATATTAGAGGAGAGAATGCTTGGAGTGTGCTGAATGATTGAATGTCCAGCCTGATGGGAGGCTGCATTATGTAAAAGTGCCTGCTAGGGTAATCGAGTTACTTAAGTGAATGTGTTGAGCATATCTGAGTGAAGTGTATTTGTGGGTCCTGCAGTGTGAATATAAGATCAGGGGGTGTAGAAATGTAAAAGGTAATTCTGCTCACACTGAGGAGCCCCCTAAGCCTTTGAGTTTCTTCTCTTCCTGGTCATTATTGAAAAAGGTAGATTCCTTTGGTTTTACGGCTCTCTCCACATTAGTCTCTGAGGTTTCAGGAGAATAAGGGAAATAATCAATCACAGTTCTAGAGTTGAAGGGACCCCCAAAACTATCCATTCTAACTACCTCATTTTTACAAATAAGGAAACTCAGGCCAAGGGGAGGGAGTATTGAATAAAGACATTGGGGAAACTCACCTCAAAAGGGCAAATGAGAAGACAACTCTTCTACCAGAATGTCTTCCTTGATCCTTTCTGTGACATAAAGAAAGTAAGCAGAAAACTCCTTAGCTTTCAATAATTCAAAAAGTACTAAATCAGGGAAGTGTACCACATTAGCTACAGCTGTCAGATCCTTAAGGAAGTGGGCAGAAGTCAAGAGGCCAGACAGGCCTACACTTACATGTAGGTAGGTTTGGTAGCAACCTACATGGTATAATCTGAATTACTTCATGAAGCCTCCCTGCCTCAAACTAACCCCTTTGCTGACTATACCTCAAATTTCTACTTATAGGAGCATGGATATTAGGGACCTTAATGGTCATCTAGCCCAACTCCTCCATTTTACAGATGGGAAAATTGAAACCCCAAAAGATTATATGATTTGTCCAAGGTAATATTTTTCAAAGCAAGGATTCAAATCCAGGTCTCTTGGCTAAAAATCTATAGCTCTTTGCAGTATAACATGCTTCTTTCACTACTTGAGGTTAAAACGTTGAAAACCTAAGTCCTAATGTGAATGATATTGGGGAGCAGTAGCACATTAAGTAATTATAAACCAATATTACTTTCTTAAAAATGAGTTTTTCAGAATCATCTCAGTTCTGTAACAAAGCCCAGGAAGAGGAAGAGGGAGAATTAATAACTTTGGGTGGGTCTGGAGTGCAGCACATTGCCTTGGAAGTATATAACAGTGTGGGAACCTAAGCACTTAAAAATTTCATGAAGGCATTGGACTGGGGAAGAAAGAAAAAGGACAGCACTGAAAAGGTGTAGGGATCACTCAAGATGGGGAGGGGATGGAATAGCACCAAAACAAACCACCTAATTCACAGCTTTTCTAGGGTCAACATGAAAACCAACAACCAGATTTTCTAAGTATGAAATACTCCTTCAGTATTTTCATAGTACTTGTCTCACCCAGTGATCTAAGACATGCATGGGTATTATCTCATAAATCTACCTATTACTCCAACTCCTCTCCAACTGTGTGGTTTGGGTTATAATTTATTCTATTTATGGAAGGTGACATGAAGACTCAAGAACAGGATCACAGATTTAGAACAGGAATGAATCTTTGAGTCTCCTAGTCCAAACTTCTTTTCGAGGAAAAAAAAGAAATAAAGAAATAGGTCTGGAGAGATGAAGTGACTTGTTCCAGATTATACAAGTAATAAGTGGTGAAGCTAGAATGTCAGTCCATGTTCTCTGACTCTGAATACAGCTCTTTCCATGACACAACCATCTCTTTCATACCCATGTGAATATAAGCCTCTCGAAGGTCAGAATTGGTTCACTTTTGTCTCCATTTCCCCAGAACATAGCACAGTGCCTAGCACATTCTGTGTTCTTAATAAATGCTCGTTAACAAATACTTTGATAGATTTGGATGCCTAATCCTGGTCTCTATTTTTTACACTAGGCCTTTTTAACCTGCATGCTAAGATCTCTAAAGGATGGTTCTGTACTGAAGAGTGAGAGGCAGATTCTTAACTTTATTGTCTTCAGCGCAATTCTCCAATTCTGATGTGTTTTCCCCCTCTGATTTATTACAGCGCACACAGTACTCTAAAAATATAATTACAGCATTTAAAGTGTGTTTCCTATCTATTGGCTGCAATAGTTTAACCAGCACATAAAGTCCTTTGACATTGACTTATATTTTGGAAAACCAAAACCGGGCACTCTGCAAAGCAAGACTGAATGGATGGGTGATCAGATGGACAGCAGACTCCAGAGTGCTTCATCAGCAGCCTCCATGTGAGGAATGATGATAATCATTTCTAACATAAAGTACACAATTTACAGCAAGGAAGGCAGTATCGTCTATCTTTTTGACCATTTCAATATGGAATGCTTCCCACCTTTTAAAATATACCTCCATAGTCCCACCCTTTATCTACATAGAACCTGAAAGGTTTGGGTATTTTTTAACATGACTAAATCCCTGAGGGAAGATAGAAATGAAGGAAGAGGTAAAAAGACAATATCAGACAGGGTATTTCAGAGTGGAGAAGTGATATGTATTGGTCATAAGGATTATGGGATTGAGAGATATAAGGAACCTCAGAGGTCACCTAATCCAAAATCCTTACTTTATAAATGGGGAAACTAAGGCCCAGGGAAGGTAAGTACTTGCCCATAGTCAAATAAGCAGTCAGAAGCAAAAGTCAAGATTCAAACACAGGTCCTCTAATGCTAAAGCACATTTTTCCCCTTATTACACCATGCTGAGAGACTCCCTAGTTGATCCTTACACCTACTCCCTCCCTCACCTATAATACTTTTTAAAAGTTAACAAGCCACCCAAAACCAATAGTATGCTGGGGTATTTGGGAGATTTGAGAGTTCTGGCTGCTAGGCTAATATACCCAATTTCCTAACTATGGTAGGAATGATATCCTAACCCCTGCCCCTTGAAAGTTATTAGAGCTTTTCTTTTAAAAATGCAAGGGGCAACTAGGTGGCACAGTGGATAGAGCACTGGTCCTGGAGTCAGGAGGACCTGACACTCAGACACTTAATGCCTACTAGCTGTATGACCCTGGGCAAGTCACTTAACCCATGATTTTTTGCCTAACAAAAACAAAAACAAAAAAAAGCATGGAGATCATCTTGAGATGTGTTTGGCTCAGTGGACTAAAAGCTCAGGTTGTTGTTATCACTTCCTGGTTCTTGAGTATAAAACAGCTCCAAGGAAGCCCTGATGCTTGGCTGATAGAAAATGATGGGTGACTTGGGCAAGGAAGCTTCACTCAGTCGCATCAATTCAAGGTGTTCTCAAAGTCTGTCTTTGTTTGAGCATTCTTCTGCTGTGGCTAACTAAATCTCCTTTTGTTATTTGTTGAACAATCTGAATGTCTCATTTTATCCCAGTATCAAACAAAACCACCAAGGAACTGACCTGAGTCAAGCTCAGCCTAAACACCAGCCTTGCCATTCTTAGTTACTTACAAGAGAGTGAAGGAGAAACTATAAAGCAGAGTAAAGATTTGGTAGTGTCTTCTGCTGCTCCAGCATCTTCAGGGTACCAAACCTTATTTTATGTCCTCAAACTGCTGACCAAGAACCTCTTATAATGAATCAGTTGAAGAGAGGTAAAAGATAAAGCAAGACCCAGTATTCCAGAGAGTTTCCTCATCTCTCATCAATGACTGGCTGAGCTGCCAATGAGCAAGAGGTAAAAGAGTAATGGCATAACAACTAATTAAAATCATTATTGGCTTACCTGGTACTGACAGCTCAACCAGCCCAGGAGAAACATGCCTCCATAGCTATTTATGGAATATCTTTCTTTGATACTTCAGAGATACGTCATTTCCTCATCATGGCTATTCACTTCACCAATGGAGTTCCTAACTACTATATCTGCAATTTGATAGTCATCCACCCCCAGTTTCTTGGTATCTTCCCTGACATTGCCCCTCTTCTCCCCACACAAAATAGTACCCTCCAAACTGACCTTCAGAGGCCGTGCTCTACTGCCACTCCACCTTGGAGGTAAGGTGTCCCGATTGGTGAGAGTGAGCTTATATTTCACCTAACCCTTTACACCTAGCTAGCCAAGACAATGCTTCACATAGCAGCCAACTGTCTACCCTGAGCATCTTGCCAATTTTTATCACCACACACACATGTTTTGTTTTAGTCATTTTTTTTCAGTCCTGAGTCTTTGTCACTGGGGTTTTCTTGGACAAGATATTAGAGTGGCTTACCATTTCCTTCTCCAGTTCATTTTACAGATGAGGAATCTGAGGCAAACAGGATTAAGTGACTTGTCCAGTGTCACATAGCTAGAAAGTGTCTGAAGCCAGATTTGAACTCAGGCCTTCCTGACTCCAGGCCCAGCACTTTATCCACTGTGCCACCTAACTGGCCATATACACTTCCTCATGCTTTCTATTTCTTTCTCTAAAAACAGTAATCAAATCAATAATCAATACTACCATTGCTTCTAGAAAGGATGTGATAAGTGATTGCCCTGGTTCCATTTACCCTTGCAATGATTTCCCAGATGTCAACACATGTGCACGCGCACACACACACACACACACACACACACACACACACACACACACACACACACCTTGAGAACAAGGAATTTGTCTCGTTTCTCTTTTTATAGCCCAATCACCCAGCACAGTGCCTTGAACATGTTAGGCCTTTAGTAAGTATTTTTCCCATTTATTCATTCATTTTAAATGATCTGTAAGAGTTAAAACGGCAAAGATAAACAGACAAATAAACAAATTCATTACCCTACAGTGAACCAGGTTATGAGCCTCCTTAGTCTTAGCTAAACTGGTCCTTGGACAAAAAAAAGCTTACACTCAAAACCTTTCCATTTCTGGGAGGACTTACCGGACCTTGCTTTACATTGACATGACCTTCATAAGCCACATTGTAATAGGGAGGAGACTGGCTTCTCAAATGCACTGTCAGCAGAGTATACACTGATAGATCCAAGCTGGAAAGCCTTCAAGGATGGATCAGGTGGGGGACTATTTGTTGGCTGTCCAAGGGCCAGCCTAAGTTCAGGGAGTCTTATCACCTGATTGGATAATATTTGCCCATAGTAGTACCCAAAGACCATCTACTAATTAATAGGAGAACTACAATCTGCATTAGTGGAGAGATTACCCACACTGACAAGAGTACAGATATTTATAGCATTGAATTATTTTTCTACAAACATAACTGTGTTAAATTCCAAGCTCTTGGAAGCATGACTCACATATGTTCCATATGGCAGTGAACACCCTATAAAAATCTTATAAATATGAAATAATCATCCTGATACTGTCCACTTTAGTCAGAACAATACTACTCACAGTCTATGGAAGAAGCTAGCAGCTTCTCATTAATTTCTGTAAGTTGTCTCTTTGGGTCTTTCAAAGGGTAATCCATCTGGTGGACACCAGCTGATGGCCACAGGGAATGAGTGATCACAACAGCTGCATCTGCCAATGTTTAGAGGCCCTCCCACTCCCACCCTAACCTAACCCCAACCCTAACCCTAGTAGATAAAAGTACTTTACAACTTGTCTGATATACCTGAAATAGGTAATCACCTGCATGGTATGATATGAAGGTTATCAGAAAGACCTCTTATTCAAAAATTTCATCTCATCTAGCCCACTGCTAATATCTGAAGTTTCATCATTAGTGATTCACTCCTTCGTATTAAACATCCTCTCTTAAAGCATAAATCCCCTGGAAAGAATAAGGATTAAGGTACCAGAATTCTGATGAGGTTTATCCAGAGCAGAGGTTCCTAACCTGGGATGCATAAACTGTGGGGAGGGGTATGTTTTAATAACTGTATTCCAACATAATTGGTACCTTTTGTAATCCTATGTATTTGCTTTTGTGTAGTTAAAAACATTATGCTAAGAAGGGATCCATAGGTTTAATTGGACAATCAAAGTGGTGCATGAGTTAAAAATCATTTAGAACTGTGATCTAGAGGGATCCAAAAGCATGAGTAGATTTTACATATGAATGCAAGACGCTGGAGAGGGTCAAAGGGGTCTCCAAAAAATGGGGATGGGAGACTCCCAAAACAAATTTCACCTACTTCACAATTTTTCTACATGAAATTCAGGGTCAGATTGGAGCCAGAAACTAGAGCTATCTGAGACTAAATCATGAAGCAAAAATAGTCCTTCAAGTGAAATGCTTAAAGGGCAATGGAGATTTGTAGGAATCTGATACCACTGCTCACTAAAATTTTGTTGAACACACCACCAAACAGCAAATTCTCTCTCCATACTCCCCTCCTACTGAAGGAATCAAGCTCCCAGGAGCCAAATGTGGGGTAAGGTGGGATCAGGGGTAAAGGAGAGGATGGGAGCAGCTACCAGCAGGTTTTTTCTTTTACTTTCCTCAGATTCATCCCCCTCATTTCTTTTACTTTCCTCAGATTCATCCCCCTCAGCTAGATCCCAACAAGAGATAGGTCAACCAAACTGAATGAGCTTATGATAGATAGGTCCCCTTTAGACTTTTCATGACTCTACTTTCCCAGGGGCAGCTAAGTGGTGCAGTGGGTAGAGTTCTGTACCTGGAGTCAGGAAGGCTCATCTTCCAGAGTTCAGATCTGATCTCAGACATTTACTAGTTGTGTGACCCTGGAAAAGTTGCTTAACCCTATTTGCCTCAGTCCCTCATCTGTAAAATTGAGCTGGAGAAAGAAATGGTAGACCATTCCAGTATCTTTGCTAAGAAAACCCCAAATGGGGTCCTAAGAGTTGGATATGACTGAAAAACAGCTGAACAACAGCAAACTACTTTCCCATACGAATAACCTCTGTATTTGCCTTACAGAAAGGTCAAATTTTTGCTCCTTCAAGAAGTACCTGGTTGGGGTGGGGGGTGGGGGGTGGGGATAAAAAGGGAGAGATGCTAAATACAAGATCCTATTGTCCTCAAGTGTCCATAAATCTTAACTTTACAGTGACAATCAATAGAAACAGCTCTGACTGCTTAGCAAGTCATATGGAGCAGACCTTTGGGCAGACTGACCTTTAAACACAGCCCAGGGCTCTCTGTCCAGCAAAATGATGCTTCATTTGGCCACTGGCCACAGATGGTATCTCTGTTTTCTGACCCTCTTCAATCCCAGCAGTGAGAGCTCTCAATGAAAGCTAAAAAGATCCTCTACCCACAGCCACCAAGGAACAGGATATGAGGCTTTGACCAGCTGCTCTTTTTCCCTGGCTCTAGGGAATCAAGGAACTGGAAGGAACTAGAGATATGAAGGCTGAGGGGAGAGGGATACCATTTCTAATTATTTTTTGGTAAACTGAAATTTCATTTTTAGATTAACAAAACACTAAACTACTTGTATAGCAATGTCCCATATTTCCTTCCCCAAAATTATTTCTAAGAATTAGAAACTAGAAAGATTTTTATGTGAAATTATCCCCAACATCAGATCACTATAGTTCCTGTACACAGAGGAAGTCAAACTGCTACAAACATCTTGGATCCAAGATTGAAAGGCAGAAAGACAAGTGACAGCAGTGCTTTATGTCGGACTGGATCACAAAACAAGCTGCTGACTTAGGGCTTGATGTTGGAAAGGCATTTGAAAATATTAAAGAATATAAGACATTTGCAAATGTTTGGTCCAGGAATTCAGCCTGAGCTTCTGCCAAGTATGTCCCTTCTGCAACATGGTCACATGGTATTTCCATGTCACAAACTCATTCCACATACTCCTTATAGTCTTCAAATTCCTCCAGATTCTGTTATTCAAGAAAGATACAGGTCTATATTTTGGAAATATTCGTACTAAATGAAGAATGACTCATTTATGTTGCTTTAAGGCTTACAAAGCACTTTCCTCACAACAGCCCTGTGGGGTTGATCATGTAAGTGTAAAGATATCAGCAAAGTTTTCTTGTTGGCATATATGCTTTTTTAAAAAACAGGAATGTGATCTTGAGAACAAGGAATGAAGCGGAGCTGCCTTCTTTGCCTAGATCTTGCTCTGGTTTCTAGATACATTTGCATACCAATCAAAGAGCATCTTGAAAATAAGGTTCTCCTTAGAGAGATAATTAGGTGACATAGCAGTGATTGTGCCAAACTTGAAAAAGATCTGAATTCAAAATCTTCTTCAGACATTTAGTAACTGTGTAACTCTGGACAAATCATTCAACTTCTCTTGGTCTCAGTTTCCTTATCTGTAAAATGAGGATAACAGTATCACCTCACAGGATTATCGTAAGGATCAAGCGGGACAGCATATGCAAAGCATTTTGCAAACCTAAAAATGTTATAAAAATGTTAATCGTCATCATCATCATCATCAGTGTGGCAGTCTCCTGCACAGCTCCCAAAGGTTTGATGGACAAAGTCTCTTAAATGGTTTTGGGAAAGATCACAATCAAGGACTTAACGGAAAGTATAAGGAATTTCTAACCCCAGATCAGAAAGTTGTTTGAAACCATGGACCTCGAATCATCACCAGACGAAAAGAAGACAAGGAGCAGCTTTTGCCTAGGGTGTTCTACTACCTTTGTTGGCTCCCCTGGGTAGATAGGCTAGTTTATAGCTATGGGTGTGCACTAAGAAAGCCTAAACCTGCTCTTGTCAAGGAGAAACTTTTTAGCCACTGGGTCCCTGCAGTAAAAACCAGTAGATAGTCCTAAAGAGCTGAAATCCTATATATAGTAGCTATGTGCATCTCAGCAACCACAAGACTAGTAGAGACATCCATCAAAAACAATTTGGCACCCAATGGAGAGAAGAGATAGGTCAGAGAACAGCAGAAAAAAGTATGACTTAACCAAAGAATTTTGGCAACTTCAGGGATAGAGGTATAAAGTACCTTGACTATATACACCTCTGTTGTTGTTAGTCTTATTGCAGGGGCTAGGTGGTGTAGTAGATAGAGCACCAGATTTGGAGTCAGGAAGACTTGAGTTCAAATCCTGTCTCAAACACTTACTAGCTTTGTGACCCTGGAAAATTTACTTAACCCTGTTTGCCTCAGTTTACTCATCTGTAAAATAAGATGGAAAAGGAAATGGCAAAAAAAAAAACCACTCTAGTATCTTTGCCAAGAAAACCCCAACTGGGGTCACAAAGAGTTGGACATGAGTTAAACAACTTAACAACAACAGTTTGGTATTTCAAGGGCTTCATAACCTGGTCCCTCTCTATATTTCCATTCTTTTTACTCTTTGCTCTCTACATATACTCTATAATCTAGCAATACTGGCCTACTTGCTGTTCCTTACAGAATTCAATCCATCTTTAGGCTCCATGACTTTATTACACTGGCTGTCACCTTGTGCCTAGAATGCTCTCACTCCACACCTCACAGTTTTTCTGACTTCCTCCAAGACTCATCTCAGATCTCACCTTCTGCAGGAGGCCTTCTTTGACCTCCTCAGCCTTTCATCCTCTGATATATAACTTTCATTGCCTAGTGTATGTTATCTCCTACTTAGTATATGAGCTCCATGAATGCAGTGGCTTTTTTCATCTTTCTTTGTATCCATATTGCTTAGCACAGTGTTTAGCACATAGTAACTGCTTCTTAGTACATTCTTTGACTGACTAAAAGCACGTGAAAGAAAAAAAAAACTTGTTTCAATCTGGGCAAACTTTCAATCTGAGTAAATTCATCGAAATTATTTTAATGAAGCATCAAAAGACAAAGAATCTTCTGAGACTTATACTGAGACAGATAACGGGACTGACTAGACGGAGTTCTATGCATCAAAAATTTTACTATGCCCAATAAATTGAAGAAAGGGAAATCTCCACTTTTTTCTCAGCCACTTTTCTGAAAATGAGAGTTTTCTTCCTTTGCTTGATACTGTAGAGGACATTAAATCCAGAAAGCACAACAATGATTTTACAATAATGTTGATGCAAAGTGTTCAATTTTACCTACTTCTTATAAAATGGAAAAATCTAAAAGATGCTAGATTCCTTAAAAATAAACAGTCCAACCAATTCAACAAACCATTTTCAATCACCTGCTACATACAAGGAAACAGTACAATTCTATGGTCAATCATAAATAAAAACATTTTAAAATAAAATTTAATTTTAATAAACTGCTAATTATCTGAATGAACTATACTTTTTAATTAAATATGCCTAAACATTATGATTTTATGAGTAAACTTATAGGTAATATTTTGAAAGAAACTAATAAATATGCAGACAGTTCTCACTTTACGTAAGTGAACCATTCCACAGACCTCTATATAAAGCTATTTTTACATAATGCAAATTTGGCCCTACCCACTCACTTCACTTAGCCTATATAACAAAGGCATGTAGAAAATAATATCTTTGCGAGAGCCATAAAATGTACTAAAATGCAGATATATAAAATACCATACCATAATAATAAACAAAATTATCAACTAAAGAGTAAAATTAATGATAAAGTATGCACAGTCCCATATAGCAAAGTTAACATAAGTGTGCAGTATATTGCTCCTTCCCCACCCACTGTACCTAGCCTTTATCACTGGTGGTTGGATGCACAACTTTTTTATTGAGCTATTAAGAGATATTTGGACAATGACTCTCTTTTTTTTCTTCATATATCTGACAATAGCAAGCAATATTATCCTCAACTAGTCTTAAGACTTTTAAAAATTTTGAAGTATTTGGATCCATCTTTTCAATACAAAAAAAAATGCTCAAATGATAAAATGCTTCTGCCAACTCTTTAATTGTGAACCAGGGTTCAACCTCGGTTCTGAAACTTCCCTTTCTTCTTCTGCAATTTTTGCAGCTAGCAGCTCAGTCAGATTTTCATCCAACAGTTCTTCTCCATGAGACTCAATTAGCAACTCCATATCATTCTAACTCTAATTCTTGTGTTAATTTTATAATCTTGTTACTTACTTCTTCATATGTTTCATCTTTGTCAAATCCATGAAAATCTGGACCAAATTGAAGGCTCGCTTTTTCTCCCAACTCCCTTTGTATATGTTTCTATTACATCTTCCCATGTCTTTTGGAATTCTTTACATAAAATCAAATTTGCATAATGTGAATTTATATGTCAAGAACTGTCTTGCTTTACATTTGTAAGAGGCACTTAAAAATAAGAATTTAATATAGTTTGCCCTTTCCCAAAGGTGTTTAAACTCCACACGTACCCCCTAAAAAATGATTTTACTCTAGCTTCAAAAGTTCCTGTTAATCTTGCATTTTTAGAAGGGGCAACAAGAATATTAAATGCCCAGTTGCCAGCCTCAGGCAAGTAAATATCTTAATCTTGGGAAGGAAGTGTGCCATAGTAGAAAACTCTGCATCTGTAATAGAGGACCTTCATTCACTTCCCAGCCTTCCTACTTACTATCTCTGTGATCTTGGGAAGAATCTTTTAACTTCTTGGGGCCTCTGTTTCCTCACATGTAAAATAAGGAAATTGGACTATAAGACCTCTCAGGTCCCTTCCAATTCTAAATCTAAGATCTCATCATTTTAAACCATCTTTAAAGTATAAGCACTTAATAAATAATTCTTGTTGAATGGATAACATTTACACCCCATCAGCCTGAGTCACATATGTCCATCTACTCTAGTCCCCCATTCCAGCATTTTCTCCTTCCAAAATCATACCTTTAGGGCTTCCAGCTAATCCATTTCCCATACTCCTCCTATTAGTATACTAGTTTCTCATAGACCTATAGACAGAGATAGCTCTTCCTGTTTTCTTCCTTGTAGTTCTATCAACAGTTAATAAATTTATAACCTACCTAAGATTTGGGATTTTTGCATGAACCACACTGGTCTATTTTCAACTTTGATACTACAAAGTCTGATAGAGAAAATAAAATTCTTTTTTAGTGAAAGAGCCTTCCCAAACAGCTCACCAGGGGCATCCAGAGATGGAGATCAAGCTTCAACTGTATCTGTGTTTCTGTTCCTAAGAAATACACTAAGGAGGTGGGATGTAGTACTGCTGTACATTAATCGATGTGTGTTTTTCCCTATGTTCTATCTTCATACCTCATCACCATTTCTCCTCACAGGATTGTCACAAAGAAAAGTGTTTTGGAAAACCTTAAATCTCCATAGAAATGTGAATTATTACCATAATTATAGTTATTTTATATAAACTTATAGGTGAAATTATCACCCCCATCACCTTAAGATATAAGCTCCTTATGAGTAGGGATTGTTTCATTTACTATATTTGTGTCCCCAGCACCTAGCATGGAGTATGGCACAGAGTAGGTGCTTTAAAATTGCTTGTTGATTGATCGATTAATTAGCCTACAAACTTTTGCAGTGCCTTTGTCAGCTGGAGGCACAGTGGAGAGAGTGCTGGGCCCAGGCTCAGGAAGACCCGAGTTCAAATTCAGCTTCAAACATTTACCAGCTGTGTAATTCTGAGCAAGCCACTCACTCTACTCAATTTCCTCAACTATAAAATGAAGATAATAATAGCACCTACTTCAAATGGTGGGACAGTGAGGTGGTGCAAGAGATAAAGTGCTGGGCCTAGAGTCAGGAAGACTATCTTCCTGAGTTCAAATCTGGCCTCAGAGTTGACTTACTAGCTACATGACCCTGGGCAAGTCACTTAACCCTATTTGCCTCAGTTTTCTCATCTGCAAAATGAGCTGGAGAAGGAAATCTCAAACCACTCCAGAGTCTCTGCCAAGAAAACCCCAAATGAGGTCACAAAGAGTCAGATACAACTGAAAAAAAACAACTGAAGAACAACCAAAAATCTCAAAAGGTTGTTGTGAGGATCAAGTAAGATTAAATAAAGTGCTCCTCGAAGTACTTAGCACAGTGCCTGGCACATAATAGGGGTTTAACAAATGCCTATTCTCCTCCTTTTCCTTCCCTTTCCCTTTTCCTTATATCTGCCCCATTCATTAGGTCAAGACTTTAGGTCTTTCATAAAACTGTTTCATTTATATAGCTCATGAATTTACCAACATCAGTTGCTTCTCTCAAATTCTGGAGAATATAAAACAGGACAGTTATGTCTGCTTTCCTCTCTCTCAAAAGCTACATCTTGCTGCCCATTTATTTGATGACCAGTCCCAAGTACAATATTGGAGAACTGGCTAAATCCTTGCTGTGGTTCACTATCCACACCAATAAAAGGTCGTGGATCACTAACCTACGCTTTTCTCAAGCCAATCTTTGAAATATTTGACAAGCTTTGCAAAGAACCACTTGCCCCGGGCAAGAAACTATTTACTGGGGGCATGCCACAAAGGATCATTTCATTGTCTATGTCATATGTCCTTGGAAGAAAGGAAAACTAGTTTTTGTTGGGTTTTTTTTAAATGCGGACAGGTGAATCATTTATATTTTTTAAGAAGGTCTCGTTGAAGAGCTGGATGCTTGTGAATTTGACAAAGAACCTAACTTTCTTGTTTCTTAGCTTCTGAGTTTCTTGATAGACAATCACCTAAGAATTGTGTGTGATCCAGGAATAATGAAGAAAAACAAGTAATGTCCATTTGTCACTATTGTGCTCATGTGGGAGACAGGCTAATGAAGTTGGCTTGCAAAATGTCATTTGTACTATACACTTAAGGTTATCTGGGACCTTTTATTTTCCTTCATTTTTTGCCCTTTAAGGCTGCCTGGAACTATTGCTTTAAAAAATCACTATTGAAGGTAGCACAATTGAACAGAAAGGTGAGTTTCCTGCTGCATTTCAGAACTGCACAAACACAATTATTCAATGACTTTTCCAATCAGTTGTTTCAATGATAGCTCTGTGATGAGGTGTGCCACAACACACTTATTTTTCTTCTGCAAATTAATGGTGTTACATGTCTCCTGGTGAAATAACTGTGTTTGACTTTTCTATTAACGTATATTATCCTAAATGGGGTGTCAATCAACTTGTTCTCATTAGGAATTCAAAACTCCAAGCTCATCAGGTAGAAGATTTAGAATGGTTAATGACTTCACAAAGCTGCCAGACCTTATTCATAAGAGAACTGACTAGAGTGATCAGACTGCCTGCCACAGATGAGCATCCCATTCATAAGAGAGATGGGATTCTTTAGTTTATCAACTCAAAGTTGAATGCATTCAGTTCAAAAAATTATCACTAGTAAATTGGTGGTAAATAAAATGTCAACATTATTTGAGACATACTTAATTCTTTCCATCTTCTGCTACAAAGCCAATAGAATCTATATAAAACTGACAGTAAATACTAGATGACCTAAGAACATAGAGAGACAAGGCAACTAAGAGCAATATTGGTTTAGAGTTCAAAATTATTTGTGATAACTTATATTGGAGGATGGCAGAACATTAAGCGCAAATTTGCATCTCACACACACACACACACAAACACAAATTTTAAAAAGCAGTGGAGCTGACATAATGTCTACCTAAAGCTTGACATAAGACACATCTTAGCTGATGCAATAAAGCCCTAGACCTGTAATTAAGAAGACCTGAGTTCAAATCTAGCTTCACATGCTTACCAGCACTGTGACCCTAGGCAATTCATTTAACCACTGTCTCCTTCAATTTTCTCATCTGTGAATGGAAGACAATAAGAGCACCTACCTCACAAGGTTGTTGTCTGGATCAAATGAGTTAATATTTGGAAAGTGCTCCACAAACCTTAAAATGTTATATAAAGTGCTAGCTATTATTATGAAATTAAATGGAGGAAAACAAAAAGATGAAAAATGGAAGAAATTTGCGAGCATTTCTATAACAGTCTATTCTATCAATGTCAGTTGAGCCTCCTCATTTGGACTCTAATAATTGCTTTAATCCCCAATATGTTATGTAAAGAAACTAGAATAGCAGTTAAGAAGATGACACCAGGAAGAGCATCCCAATGGGATTAAGCGCAAACAACCTCTGTGAGAAGTTGAGAGGAGGCACAACACAATTTTAAAAGAATTAAAAGATCAATTTTTGTTATTTCTCAAAGAGCATAAAGTTCCCAAAATTTGAGGAAGAAGGTATTATTTTCCTAATATTAAGAAAACAATATTATCCCCTTCCCCCAAAAAGGTTCTTAACCGAACTTCAATAACTATAGATCAGGGCTGTCCAACCTTAGGTTTTTATTGAAACAATAGACAATATATTTTGATTTGCCATTTTAGTGAGAGCTCTGCGGTGGCTCAGCTTTGTTTGCTAAAGCATTTATGTAAATTTCTATGCTTGTAGGCCAGCCACATAAATCACACTGTGAGCGCATGCGGCCCATGGGCCACATTTTGGACAGCCCTGCTAAAGATTCAGTGAAGTATTTTATCACCAATATAATTCAACCAACATTTACTATCTACCTCCTATGTGTATTACACTAGGTGTTAGGGATACAATAACAAAAATGAAATAGTTCTACCTTCAAGAAGCTTACAGTCTTTATATAAGAATAATCAGCTCATGTTATGAAGGTGATTGTTTAAAATGTGAAAATTGGCAGATTTTCCCAAATTATTTTCTACAGCAAACCATTACCTTCAAAATTATCCATTGGCTAAGAAGTATAAAGGATTCAAGATCCCACTGTATCCATTATTGTTTACCCAAAAAAGGCAATTGATTTAGCAGAGCAAAACACTGGCATAAATATTCCGGCTAGGTGTCTCCCATAGATATGTTAAGATAATATTATATTCCTTAATAGAGTGGAACCACAAAGATAATTTTGTTCAATGATTTTCTAAGTATTGATACTAAGCAACACATTAAACAATAGACTCATCTAAGGTGTCTACCTCTGACATAAAGTATATCTTGACAGAATTCCAATGGAAAAAGGATTTCATTTGGGTGATGATGTCCACCAGATTTTCTTGTTTCCAAGAGTCATTGTGGTGCTTGCATCAAAGCCCAAAATACTATAGCTTTTTTTAAGTGAAATCTATGACTAGTCAAAAGAGATTGGTTTAACAATCCACACAAAAAAAAAAGGAAGAAATTATTTTGAAAATTTTAATAACTTTGGAAGCCATGCGAAGGTCGGATTGTAGAGGGAAGAGACTAGAGTCAGGAGCATCGATTAAAAGCCTATCACAACAAAGAAGCAATGAGATCGAGGCACAGGCAGCAGGGCTAATCTTGGCAAGGAGGTGAACCAACCCATCCTCTAAGGTAGTAGAGAAGGGGGAGAGGATCTAAAACACAGATAGGTGTGAGAGGAGAGGAGGAAAGTTAAGGAACCTCCTGTTGGATGTCTTTAATCTTCTCATTAAAACCAAAAACAAATTCTAGATGCACTGTTAAGCAATCTGATTATATAATTTTAACAAGTAAATTCTTGCCGGATTGAAAGAGCATACAAGTCACTAAGCTGTCATACTCTTCTGATGTGGACAATGACATAAGAAGTCACCCTCTGTGGAGAACAGAATGAATATGACCTTTATCACTCTCATTATGTATGTGTTCTCTACATGTAATTGTTTTTTATTTATTCATTTATCTATTTATTTTCAACCACTGAAAAGACATTTATTAATGTTTGAATTTTATTTATTTATTTTTATTATTAATTATCGTACATAAATGTTATATATATTACATAAGTATTGGATATTAAATTAATTTAATAAAAATTAAATATTATTTATTTATTAAGTGCTTAACATGTGCCAAGCAATATGCTAAGTAAAAGGGATAAAATACAAAGGAGAAAATGGTCCCAGCCCTCAAGAAGCTTACATTCTTTCTTAATAACGTAGCTTTAAAAAATATTGATTAAAATTAATTTAGTTTGGGAAGTTGCTTAAGAATTTCACAATAGCCAGAATGGAAATAATAGTAATGATGATAGTAACAACGATCATAATCATGGAAACTGCAAGGTAGATTTCAATGACATTTTCAGGTTTACAAAGCACACTATTCATAATAACCTTATTAGGGAGGTAGGACATATTTCTCAATTTGCAGAAAAGAAAACTAAGTCTCAGAGAAACTGATTCTACTTGAGGATGTGCTGTATTCCCCCATACTAAAGGAAAAACTGTCCTCATCCAGTCAGTATTAGTCCCGGATTCTTCCCCCATCCTAGCCTCAAGCCTAAATAGGCATTAGTTGGATATGACATGCTCTACATGTAATTGTGAAAATAAACATACTTTCCTCTTGCAACACCTGCAATGGAAGTAAAAGAATTATGTTGCATCAGACATCTGAATATGTCTGGTATTGCTGCCTCTTCATTTTCCTCAGTCTGGCCAATTAGCTAATATGTAACCATTTGGAGGAAGATGAAAAAAATCCTAATAAACCCAGCCAACAGCATCCATGAAAGGCTAGGTGCCTTTCTGACCTGATCAGGTGAAAAGACTATGCTCTGGAGCCAGAGATTTGATTGCTTTTATCATTATCTTAGCCTCCCGAGCTACAAATATTACAAGTGGCTATTAAATTATCCTGCCATCTTTAAAATCCCTTTTTAAAGAGTCACCTGTGATGTATGAGCAGTGCTGAAATCCTTGTCCTGAAGACTCACAGCTGAACATCAGACACAAAAATGGAGACCTAAGCAGCAATGACAGATCCTAAGAGATACTAATGAGGAGCAGTGCCACCGCCTAAGAGAAACATTGCACATTATTAACGCATTAGCCCTGAAGGGCACTATGCCAGTTTTAATAAGCAACCAATTTGGCATGGAAGCTCACATATGCAAGATCATTCATGGAAAAAACCTTTTCCCCTGATGAAGAAAAAATAATACTTACACACACTGCAGTGCATCAATTCCAGGAATGCTGAGGGGGGGTAAAAAAGCAACATTTTTATAATAGCAAGTCCCCAGACACTACTGGCCACTACGAGATTTAAATATTTAAGGCCCTTCTGATCATGAGTTCCAATCACTAAGTGTTCACATGTTCCCAAAGGACAAGGAAATGTCAAACAGTACAAAGCATTGGCATCCATGAAGAAGTAGCTCAACCTATCTGGACCTAAGTTTTTTTCAATTGTAGAAAATGAGGCTGTACAAGATGATTTCTAAGTCCCCTTCTAGTTCAGACATTGTATGATCCCATTCAACAAATTCAACTCAACAAATGTTTGCTATGCACTGAGCATGTCTACTATTCCAGGAACCAGGGATACAAGGCAAAAACAAAATAGCCTTTGCCTTCAAGAAATTTATTATATTCTCCTAATCTGATATATTTTAAATACTCGAAGACTCAAAAGGATACGTGATCTTATGGATATGAATGTTCTCCCCAGAGTTGCAGCTCATGAGCCACCCAAGTCTGCCCATGCTGTGTGACTCTGGTCCATGTCATCCCATGGGGATGTTCTCCATATAGGGTTTATTATGCCTCCTGAAGGCCTTCCTTGCTTCCTTTTGGTATTAAGAGGATAGTTGTGGAACACACAGCCAGCTATTAGTTAACCCTAGCTCTCACCACATGACCATCTCACCTGTTTTTGTTTGTATATTTCTTTCATGACATCCTTTACATCACTTCTTCCTCATCATTCCTTGTTTGTAACATGTCACAGCCTTCTTGCGCCTGCCATGTGCCTCTCCATTGTACTTTGGGTGGTTTTAATTTCAGTTCTTCAGAGGCTGCTGTGTTCTATGACTCACAGCACGAAACATAACACAAAAATGTTAATATTTAAAAACTAGGCCTTTATTTCAGATAGAACCTTGAGATCATCAAAAAAAACCTCTGAAAATTCTGAAATATAATCTACCCTCTCCTTGTTCAATATTATTTTCAGTGTATGCTCAAGATATATAGATATATACATACGTATGTGTGTGATGAGAGGAAGAGGAGGATGAGAAGGAGGATGAAAAGGAGGAGAAGAATGAGGAGGAGGTGAAGAAGGAGGAGGAAAAGAAAGAGAAGGAAGAGGAGAGGAGGAGGAAGAAGAGGAGAAGAAAGAGGAGGAGGAGAAAAATGAGGAGGAAGAGGAAAAGGAGTACAAAAAAGAAGACCCAAGATTACTCATTCTTCATCCAACTTTTTCCTATGCTTACAGTAAGGCCAAACCCTTTAAAGTAATTATGGATGAGTCAGTCAATAAATATATATTAAGCACCTACTATGTGCCAAGCACCATGCTAAGGACTGAGTATACAAAAAGAGGCAGGAAGCCCCTGACATAGCAGATCTCACAATCAAATCTAGATGTCATTTAGGAGACTCTACAATATTCTGTGATTTGATGCAGTCAGTATAAGGTAATCCACAAACATAAATATCTGGAACACCTTCCCCTGTAATAGGAATCAGTCTTCCGCTTGTACTCTACACTGGTTCTAATCCTTCACAGTCCTGTGACCCTACTATCCTGGATGGTGAAAAAAAATTGCTATAAAAATCTCCAGCATCGGTGTCCATGTTTTATTCATTCATTAGTATTAGTGATCAGAGGGTTATAAAGTAAAATGTTCCCTGTTGTTATATTTTTGAAGAATCTTTTGTTTTGACATGTGCACGGGAGATACCTTGTTGAAGGAGAGCCTTCAAGATGGCATCTTGCTAGGCCAAATCAAATGCTATTTTTTATAGTCAACAAACCAAAAGCACAATTGGATCCTGTATCCATTACATCTTTCAGTCAATTATGGGATGGGAAGGATATGACCTTCTACAGAATATCACTTGAGAAAAAAACCTGCCAATTCTCTTCTAAAGCCTTCCTCAGGGATAACGTAGATACATGTATATTTTCATAAAAATCATAAAAAGATGGATAAGTAGGCATGTAAGTCTATAGACATATTGTATGGTTTGTCCTTCATTCTTGAAGAGAACCATGTCATCAAGGAGGTGATTTGGATTTAAGTGAGGGAGGGCTGCACAAAGTCACCAGCCTCACTTTCTCCTCCAGAGCCATCTGAGTCCAGTGGCCAGATATCAATCAGGATGACTGGAGATGGCCCAGGAAGCAGTGGAAGACCTTGGCCCTTTTAAGCTAAGGTCTTTCTGGGATCTCACTTTTGAGTGAGGCAATGCCCATTCAGTGAATAGGCATGTTTAAGAAGTAAATATAGGCATATGATGGTGTCTCACTTACCTTTATTTAGTAATAATAATGTCCAAGATTGCTTTCCATGTCTTGAGTATCTTCCCCTCCTCCAAGTACCTTGAAAATCTTGATGCCCTTGAAATTGTATCACTTCCACAAGTGTCATCCTGTGGCCCTCCTCGAATCCAATCTAGTTACTCTTCCTATCTTCATCCCCTTTAGTGCTTTTCCCACTTCCTCTCTTAGCACAACCAGGACTATAACACATTAGAGTGACCCTACTGCCCTGGAAGGCAAAAAAAGTTTGTTATAAAAATCTTTCATCCTTAAACACTTTTTGGATGACTTGGCTTAGTTGTGTGTCTTTCTACATTTTGTCTAAAATGTTTTTTCCCTCCACCATTTCTCACTGTCATACAAATTGCCATGTTCAGCGCCTTCCGATTCTTTTCTCAAAGAAACATTCATTAGGTATAGGTGTAAGAATTCTGTTTAGTCCACAAGTATTTGGACTCTCTCATCCCTTGTTCCTGACCCATATTTTCCAACATAATTTTCAGAATTCTCACCAATTCCCATCTCTCCATTGAAGTCACTAAGCATCAAAGCATACATTGATTAAATTTGAAGAGTCTTAACAAGTTCTTAGTGGAGTTGCTCTGTTTCTTCATCCTCTGAAACAGATGTTGACACATAAGCTTCAATTATTTTCATCTTTATCTTTTTTTTACAAATACTTATAATGAGCACTGAAATTTAAAAGGAACAAATGTCTCATGAAATGATTCTTCTTGTTGTTTGGGGATGCACAACAACAAAACCAACTCTGTTGATTCCTTTGTCTTTCCAAAGAGAACCTGCAAGCAATTCATTCCAATTCCATATAATCTCTATCGTTTGATTTTGTTTTTAGCAAGAGTCATTACTGCAGTAATGTGGGCACTCGTAGTCTCACATTTAGTGTAACAGCCAAATTAATGTCATAGTGGCAGCACCTTCTACCTCCTTTTCCACCACTCTGCCACCATCATTTCCAAATTTGAGGAGGCTATAGTGGAAAGAGAACTGAAGGCTATTTTGTATTTTCCTTTGTTTCATGGGTTGTTAAGACTAAAGAATTCACTAACAGACTACTGGCCATGAACCTCTCCAAGAAGGAGTCTCTCTGCATCTAGGCAGGATACTAATTGGAAAGTAGACACAGCACATCATAAACAAATTAGAGGAACAAAGAAGTGATTACCTTTCAGATCTATATGTAGGGGTACAAAATTTTTAAATTAAATTTAAATTTTTGTACAAATAAAAGCAATGCAGCTAAAATTAGAAAGGAAATAGTTAACTTGGAAGGAGGGAACTTTTATAAAAATTTCAGCTAATTGAAAAAAATTGTCTGATAAAGGTCTCATTTCCAAGATTCCTAAGAAACTGATTCAAATTTATAAGAAAAAAAAACAATTCCCTAATTGATAAATAAAATATGTGAAAAGGCAATTTTTAAGGGAAGAAATCAGAGCCATCAACAGCCATTTGAAAAAAATCCTACAAATCACTAACAATTAGAGAAACTTAAATTAAAGCAACTCTGAGGTCCCACCTCATTCCCTCAGATCATATCAGCTGACCAAAACAATGACAAATGCTGGAAGGGTTTCATGAAAACAGGTACTTTAGTGTACTGTTGGTGGAGCTATGATTGGAAATCACAACACTGTCCATATCCTTTGGCCTAGCGATATGCAAAAACATTGTCAGTTCTTGCTGTAGTATGAAATATCTGGAAATTAAGGGCGTGCCTATGAATTGGAGAATGGCTGAACAAATCACGGTATATGAAAGTAATAGAATACTATTGTGCCATAAGAAATTACAAATAAAATAGCTCCAGAGAAATCTGGGAAGATGTGTTACCAGAGGTCTGCTTTTCAGAGTAAATTTCTACTTCAGGAATATTCGTGGCTCAGTGTCTGTCCTTTGACTCCACTAGGTCTGCTTAATTTCTTCTTGTTACTAAAGGACTTCAGCAGAAAACTAAGGCAAAAGTTGTATGTCCCTCAAAGAAAGAATCAATAAAAATACAAGCTTCTAAATCTGTATATGGGTAAACCCATCTAACCAGCAAATTTGCACATGCTCAATGGAATTGATTATATTAATCCAGGGAGACATCAATCCATTATTCAGCACCTAAATACAAACACAGTTAGGTGGTACAGTGGGTTAAGTGTTACACCTGTTATACAGTACTAGCTGTGTGCCCTTGGGCAAGTCACTTAACCCCTCACTCAGTTTCTTAATCTATGAAATGGGTATTATAACAGCAACTACCTCCCAGAGTTGTCATGAGGATAAAATAAGATCATTCTTACAAAGTGCTTCATAAACTTTACAAGACTATATAAATGCTAGCTGTTATTATTATATTTTATATATGAGCCTCTCTGGGCTTCCCCATGGTCACAAAATTTTCCAAGATCAAAGCTAAAAATATAGGTAAATCTCCCTGTAGTAGAACTCCCTCAGTGTTCACTTGGGCATTTCCTCAGTAAACTAAGAGGTTCAGGGGCTTTACTGACAAGCTAAGTTGAGATTAGTCCTCTCTACCATCACCTGGCCTTAGCTGTCTGCCATAGTTTAACCTGCCTAGGCTTTGCTCCTTGCCGAATTTTGGGCCCAGAGCCAGCCTATGTAATGGTGGCCTGGAGCCCATTTCCTTCCCTGCTCTCTGCTACTGCTGCAGCCCACACATCTAAACTCCTTGCCCATACCCTGCTGCCATAACTTGGCACCTTCTTTAAAAGAAAGCAGATGTATTAGATGCAAATTTACAAGTTAGTTGGAAGCCCATGAGAAGTGTTTAAGGTATAAACCTTTTTTAAAAAAAAATTGTAGAACCATAAAAGCTTAGAGTTTGATAGGGCCTTAGAGCCCATCTAACCCAGGATCCAACCCAATAAAGAAACTTGCTCAACAACAAAGGCTCTTAAGCTGCAGTCCATGAACTCCCAAGGAGACAATGGATAGAGTTCAGAGCATCTGTGAACCTTCATGAAAAAAATGATATCTTCTTTTTCATGAATTTCTTGCTGAAATTTAGTATTTCTTTTGATTATTAAAAAAAAAACTTTATTCTGAGAAAGGATCCAAAGGTTTCACCAGACTATCAAAAGAGTCCATGACACAGACAAAAAGTTAAGAATGCCTGCTCTATATATCCCTGGTAAATAATAATTCTGCCTCTGCTTAAACATTTACAATTTTTAGGCAGTTCTTGAGAGGACTTGAAATGGTTATAAAGTTCTAAATTGAGCTAAAACCTTTCTTAAGGTGAGCTAAGAATATGCTCCCCTATAACTTCCATCCGTTAATCATAATATACTTCCTTCTTGCAAAGCATAGGAGTCTCTTCGTTCTATACGATAACTCTTCAAATATCTGGGGATAATAGTTATCCTCTATCCCAGGAGATAACTAAGAAAGTGATTAGCTCTCCTGAGTGATAACTATCCTAGTCCATTCTTCTCTTCTCCAGTCTAACCACACCCAGTTTCTTCGACTAGTCCCCCCATGCCATGGTTTCCAAATCCTTGATGTTCAGAAGACACTTCTCCGAACATACTCTGCTTTGTTGATGTCCCTCTACTCATTTTCACTAACTCTTTTCTCCAGTCATCAAGTCAATCCAATCAAGTCAGTTAACAACATGGTTTAAACAAATACAGATCAGTTTATGGTAATGGTTATTTTACAAAGAAATTGAAGAAAGATAAAGTACTTCATCTCTCATCTGACCAGCAGGGAGTGCAGCAAGATCTCATCTTTTCATGCAAGGGGACATTGCATTAGATTTTTTTAATAGATACATGATACCATTGATTCATGATGATCTTATGACCAAAGAGCATGTGGTCTTTCTCACATGAGCTACTGTTAAACTAGAGCACCTCAGTCCTAGGCTGAGAAATTGATCTTTCCCCCATTTTGAGATCTTTGTATTTATCCTTGTTAAATTTTGTCACTTGAGGGGTTTGCCCATTGTTTTATTCTGTCGGGATTTTTTCAAGTCCTGATTCTATCCCACCTAGGTTTGTGCCACCTGAAAATTTGATAAACGGGCCATCTACATCTAAATCCAAATTGGTGACTTTTTAAAAATGTTGACTATAACAGGGCCTAGGACAGAACCTTGTGGACATGATGCTTGTAGACCTTTGCCTAGATCCATAAATTACAGGGAGATTAGGGACTGAACTTGTGATTTCATTGTTAAAGAGAACTCCCAAATGAGAAAACTTCCTCTACTAAAGCTATATCTTCTTCTCTGCAACTTACAGAATGAGACAGTTGCCTAAAGCACTGAGAAGTTAAGTGACTTGACCACACATCTAGTGTGTATCAGAGACGAGACTTGAACCTGGGTTTTTCTGGCTTTCAGTCAGTCAACAAACATTTATTAAGTACCTACTATATGTCAGGCACTGTACTAAGTTCTTGGGGATACAAAAAGAAGCAAAAAACATTCCTGACCTCAAGGAGCTCACCATCTAACAGAGGAGCTCCCACTCTAATAAAGTCAGTAGTTTGTCCACTGTCATGTTGCATGTATTCAAAGCATGTTGTTGACTGACTTTCTGACTATGAGAAAGGATGACTGAAGTAATGAAAGAATGGGTAGAGACTGGTTGGCAAAGAAGGTGAAAAAATGGGAAAAGAAAACTGAAAAATGAGATCAAATATCTCTTTGATAAAAGATTTATGAGACATATGTGTCATTCTAAGGTAATTGAGATCTCTTTAAAGGATATGCCTTGACAAGGAGAGAACTGAGTCTAGAAAATGCTTGAACAGTCAGTAGATTAGATACCAAATGATGGAATGGTAGAGCTGGAAGGAGCCTAAAGAAGTTACATGATCCAACTGCCTTAGAGGAAATAATCTCTCTGCAAGAATGATACATTTAGAAAATGTAATCTAATAACAACTAATGTACCACTAGTTTAAAGGAATCTCTGGCTACTCCCTCTAGTAGTGAAGACAGCAAACCTTTAACACCTTCCGATCCTATGTACTTCTTCCATAAATCCTCCACACGTGACCTACCCAAAATGCTAAGGAAGCTCTCCCTGGTTCTTTTAGACAACATGAAGAAAAAAAAAAGAATTTACAACTTCTTTGTAATAGCAGATTAAATTCAGTGCCTAACAAAGGCAAATGAGACCAGACAGCCAACTCTCTTAGTTTTTAAAATAGCTGTGATTGTGCTTACATGCATACACACACAGTATGTGCAAAAAATTTTATTCTGGTTTTTAGTCTTGACCTGTAATTTCATTTGGTTAGAGAACTTCCAGTAAGGAAACTCCTTCTAGCAGTACAGGCTGACAGCTGTTCTGACTTAGAGCTTTAGACAGCTAATTTATACCTTGTTGGCCCAAATATAGTTTGTTCCCTTTGCTCCTTTCTTGGTCCAAATGCAGCTAAGAAATGTTTTTTCGTGCTTGGCAACTTTGACCTCCATGACTCTAATCTTACAAGTCCTATCTTTTTTGAAGTTAAGTGACTTACAAATGGTCACACAGCAGAGGTAGTACTTGAGCCAAAGTCTTCCTGACTCTGAGGTCTCCTCTCTATCAATTACTGACCTAACAGTGAAAATTACAAGCCCTACTCCTAGAAGGTTATTTAAATCTGGCCTCCATTAGATAGCATTATACGTGGATTATATCTACACATAGACAAAACAACAATCTGAAAGTGAAGAGGAGTTCTGTTAATCAACCAGTTGCCAATAAGAAAGAATGCCAATCAGCTTGACTCTCTTTTTCATGGAATTTATACAGTATTTTTGTTGCTCTTTTAATTGCCAGAGTTGACCAAGTATCTTGGCTTTACTAAGAGAGATTCAGAGACTGTGATAGGGAGATGAAAAGAAACAAAGCTTCACATAGACCCACTCAAAATTGGCCTTACTTGGAGCTCCGGCTACCTCCTATTGTTCTAACGGGATCATAAAGATGGCTACATTGAGCCCCTTTTCTATTTCTGTACACTTCTAACTTCCTAAGACAGGAGTGATCTGTACTGGTATTCTCACCTTGGTTTTTATGGCCAATCAAGGATATTTCCAGGCTATGAAAATTATGTACAAAGGGCTCTTGTTAGAGTCAGTCAAACTGTCCCCTCAGGAAGTGAAGGGCTTGTGTTGTGGGCTTAGTGAGATTTTTCTGCCAAGAGAAATTTCTTGCTGTCTAGTAAGAGCTTCCCTTAATTATATGTATCCTTTGTCTAGTCACTTCCTGTCACATAGACTGTGAACTCCTCCATCTGAGTTCTCACAATCTCCTCTGTTCAATTATTCCCACTATTTCAGCAATGTAGCGAAACCAAGCTAAGCTGCTTCCTTTCCTCTGATTTCTGAGAAGGCCTCTCTCTAGAAGAGTAAAGTTCAATGTCCCATAAACCAAGCTGAAGAGAAACAGTATATGAATCTGAAATTCACACTGTAGGGACTGAAACATTTTCAACAAACTATTACTTCCTTTCAGGTCGAAGGGTCAAAAAGACAGAAATAAAGTTATGTGATTTAGTTGAAATGGAAGCTTGCAGTTTTACTGATTTTGTATTGGATTGACAAGTGCTGGAAGAGCTACAAAGAATGGAAGAGTTAGTATAATATGTTTAGGGCATGCAAACTAAGGTGAGGTATCATACTTCGGAAAAGAATACCAGTCTACAACTTCTTTGCGTTGTCAAATTAAATACGGTGTCTGAGAAAGACAAAAAATGTTCAAATTATTTATAACATTTAAGATTAGCAGCAGATACATTATTCACTAACACAAGGCTTCACATGATGGGGAATCCTTTCTCTTTTTTTCTTTAAAGAAGTGCTTTAGACTATTACTAATCTTTTTTAATTTAAAATTATTCATTTAAAAGAGTTGTAAATGAAATACAGAGTGCAGAATGCTAGAACAAATGAAACATTCGGGGGGGGGGAAGAACGTGGGTAAAAGAGAACTGAATGGAGTATTTTTTTAAAAATATCTTCAACAGACTTAGTTGCCTTTCTTTTTATTACTAATTTTTTTTCAGTGAACAAGCATGATTTTCTCTCCTTCTTAGATCCCTTAGACATATGTTGAAAAAATAAAAACAAAACCCTTATAATAAATATGTATAATTGTTGAGTGTGGCTATGCATGCTTGTAATACCAGCTACCAGGGAGGCTGAGGTTGGTGGATCTCTTGAGCTCAAGAGTTCTGAGCTGCAGTTGTCTAAGTCAAGTAGGTAAAGACATTAAGTTTAGTGAATATAGTGAGCCCTCATGATCAGGGGGCCTGTGGAAGGGTTGATCCAGCATGATTGTAAGAGTCTTTTACATTTAGCATTTCTTTTATGTATAAGAAATAAGTTCCTGTCCCATACCTGATTCATATTGTACATTGAAAACCCTTCTACTCCATCTCCTCCCTTGGGGAAATCCTAAAGATATGAGCCTTAACCTAAGTTGTTTCAGTTTAAGAACAAGTTTATTTACAGAGCAATTACACAACTTCATTAGGACTCAGTAAGATCAGGCTCTTTGCTTATAAAGATTACAAGTAATCAAAAATATTTATAGCAGCTCTTTCTGTGGTCTAAGAATTGGAAATAAGGGGAATACCCACCAATTGGGGAATAGCTGAACAAGTTGTGGTATATGATTGTGATGGAATACTATTGTGTTATAATAAATGAAGAGGGGGATGGTTTCAGAAAAACCTGGGAAGACATATGAATTGATGAAAAGTGAAGTGACCAGAACCAGGAGAACGTTGTATACAGTAACAGTAATATTATAACAATGATCAACTGTGAAATACTTAGCTACTTTGACCAATGCAATGATCCAGAAGAATTCCAAATGACTCATGATAAAAATGCTATCCACCTCTAGACAGAGAACTGAAGAACTCTGCATGCAAATTTAAGCATATTTTTTCACTTTATTTTTCTTGCCTTTTTGCAACATGGCTAATATGAAAATGGGTTTTGCATGATTTCACATGTATAATTGATATCATATTGCTTGCCTTCTCAATGGGTTGAGGAAGGGGCTGGAATCAAGAAAAAATTAAATAATAGAAGCAAATAAATTTAAATTTAATTAAAATAAATTAACGGCTCCTTTCATGTCCTTTATCTGCACCTCCTTGAACATAATTTCTATCATCTTCTTACAAATATGACAAATGTATTCATGCTAGGCATAAGAGATTGTGCCAGTAAGGCAAAATGGGCTTAGTTTAAGGGTGCCCTTGAGGAGTTTGGCTTTTGTTTACTGTGAAAGTACTTTCACCTGTTAAATGCTAAGCCCCAGGCCCAAAGCCCTATCAGGTGTGAAACCTGTGTGGGTGTAGATTAATGACTTAAGAGGGGCCAACTCCAGAACCAATGGGTCTCTGGACTCTGGTCTCTAGTCGTTGAGGCAGGGCTTGAGAACGCCAGAGGCTTGGCTGCAAGGAGAGGCAAGAAACTACAGCTGAAAAAAATCCAAAGCAGAGCCAACCCCTGTGTGGACCCAGGAGTTCGAGCGAGGTCTAGAGGCCAGTGAATATGATTTATGCCATCTTATTTTTCTGTGGCCT
>CM053624.1:129957392-130009158 GCA_028646595.1 Phalanger gymnotis
CTTCCTTTTCCTGTCATGAAGTTCCTCCTATTACATGTCACTCAAGTTTCCTGTGATGTAAGCAGGTCACATGGCCTATTAATGTGTGGGAAAAATCTTCAAATCTATATCATGATTTTGTAAGCACAGCCAATAATGCACTTATTCCATTAGGATCTCTGTATCTTTGTAAGGCATCTTTTTTCAGCTAGAACAGCCATTAAAACCAGATAACCAGAACTTAGAGTTAAACCTCTGAATTATCACATAGTTTTAAAACGTGATTTTAAAAAAGAACATTTAATCATATTGCTCTCATGAAAAACATTATTGTCATTTAAAAATAAGCAAAAGCAAAAAGGTTTTTTGTACTGGTAACAAATAAAATATTTTTAAAATATTCAAAAAATCTTCAAATCTAAATTGCTACTACAAGAGGTAAGGAGGGAACAAAGTTCAAACATGAAGGACCCTGAATTCAAAAGCACAGTCAGGAGCTGGAATGTTGTCATTTTCAGTAAAGATTTGAAAGGTAGGAGAAAGCTAGATTGTAGAGGTACTATAATGCAGAGTTGAGTATTTCGTAGGATTTTGTATTTTATTCCAGAGATAATAGAAAGTCTTCGAAAGTTATTTAGTTGGAGTAGGGAGGTTGCCATCGTCAGAGTTGCATAGTCATAACAGGGTTGATGCTGAGCTGTTTAGATATCTCTATGTACCTGAAGGGCCCCTATTGGCATAGGTAGAGCTAGATAGGAGCAAAGGCAAAAAGAGGGAAAGTTTCAAAACCTTGGCCAGCCATTGGAAGTCATAGATATTCCATGTAAAGTTAGTGAGGAGGCAGTTTGGAGATGTTGTCACCTAACAACAGATAGAATATAGGGACCCCTAGACCAGTAGCTTAAAGGTCTAAAGGTTTAAGATTCAAGTCAGGTATAGCACAGACCACCCTGGCCCCCATTGGCTGAAGGCCAGGTAGGTTAGATTTATTCATTCTCCCCCCTAGAGTTCTTGAGTACCCTTAAGGGGATTAGGAAGTGTCTAGGCAAATGGCCTCATCTCCACTAATGGTATTCCTCAATTGCAGGGGGTGACCCCCTGTGCCCCAGTTCCATTAGCCTCCAACAGTCAGATTAGCTTTTACTAAAAACTATTTACTTCAAAGGATATAATAACAAATATACAAACTTACTTCCCCAACGTGTGGAAGGCATAATCCTCCCTGCCCTCATCTAAGTCTCTTACATAAGAAAGAGAATTAAGTTCATAGCTGAGCTTGGTTCCAGGGGAGCACAGTCCCAGTTCCAATTTCAAATCCCCTCTCAGGCTAGAGTCTCAGACATTCTGGCTTCTCAAGGTTTCCATCCCAGGCTAGCTGGCTGCACCACCCCACCTGCAATATCAGCTCCAAGGCAGCCATTGTAGTCAGTCCACTAGCACCTGAAACTGAGGACAAACCACACAGAATAGAAACAAAACAACCTCCGGGATCATTTATGACCCTTGAGGTAAAACAGAGGAACTCCCTGACAATGACTCCTCTGCTTGTCCCTCCTCCTTTTTATTGCCTTGTTGTTGAACATGTGATCACCTGCCCCTTCCTCACCTGTCTATCTTGTTTCAATTCCTAGCCATCCTCAGTCTGGTATGACTAGTTATTAACCATTGTGACCACCTATTTCCTTAAAATGAAAATTTGTGCAATATAGAAGATATTCTCTTATAATCTAGACCATTATAATGTCTAAATTAATGTACCACATCTCAGAATAATATTTTTAAATGCACAAAATAAAATATATAGGATTACAAAGGAAATCAATTATACTAAGGTATAGCTGGGTTTTTTTTTTAAGTTCCCAGACTCCAGGTTAAAAATCTCTCATCCAGATAAGTATTCTGAATTGTTTTATTCATATTATCTTTCACATTTCTGCATAAGTATATCTAGTACCTAAAAAATTACTTGATTTAAAATTGAAGAGTTTGAATCTCAAAAGTCCACTACTCATAACTGTTAACCTTGGGCAAGTTGTTTAACCTTTGTGAAGTCCTTCATGAGCATAGTTCCTTCCAGCTCTAAATCCTATAATACCTTTCAGGATTTCTACCATGTCTAAGAGCAGAAGCATCAAATAAACTAACACTGCTATTTCCTTACATTCTTTGCAAAATATCCTTACAAATAAGTTATTTTATGTCACTGTTCTTTCCACATTTTTAAATCATCTTTCTAAAATTCCTCATCCTTTCTTTAGCTACTTCTTCCACTGTTTAGTTATTTCAGATTCTTCCTAGAGTTGGATTTGCTGCCTCCAGAGTTTCTAATTTCTTGGACTATCCATCCTGCCCTACATCTCCCCCACCCTGCCCCAGGGAAATATATTACTGTCTCTAGAATCTTTACTATATGACACCAGCACTATTGTGTGAGAACATTCTAGAGATCAGAGCCTGCAACTCAGAATTCTTGAACAGCTACCAATATCTGTTCTTATATTCGATCATGCTTTGATCTACACTGTCAAGTAGAATTCCCCACCTGACTTATCTCTATGACTATATCAAAATATTATTGAGAGGCATAGGTTGTTTTAAGGATTGATTGAAAGTGTTTTGTAATTGCAAGCAGCTTTAAATAGTAACTATGCCTTTCAGAAGTAAAAATGGGCCTATATTCAACAGGGTAATATGTTAAGAGAGAATGGTTAATATTTGTCAAGCACTTAGAAAGCTTTGTTTAATGTTAGAGCATTTCAATAATTTAATTTTTTCCATTCATTTGCCATTATATGATTTAAATTTTTTAAATGTAGTCCTAAATCTTGAAAATTTCATTCTCCTTCAGGTATAACCTCAAAGGCCATCTTATCTAAGAAATTAAACTAAAAGATTTTCTATTCATATGCTATTCAAGAGCTAGGAAATATGGCATAGCTATATGCTTCAAGATGTCTCCAGCATCCTTTACAAACAGAAATGAACTCCTGTCTAATGCAGTCTACTCCAGTGCCCCCCTCCTTTTGGACTAAATGGGCCCCTTTTACCGAGGAAGCTGCTAATATGGCACTAGGCTATTAATGGGAAAAGCATTTACTTTAGATTAAGAAGAGTGTAAAGTAGAAAAGGGGCCCTCTATGACTGGCTATTAGGGATGTTAGTTAAATATTTATAATGTCTAAATTAGCATAGTGAAAGCTCAATTCATCAATTTGTTCTGGTCTGTTTGTAAGGGGAAAAAAGAAATAACTCCAAATGCCCCTGAAGAAAGACGCTGCTTCAGTCAATAGAAAGATGACTGAACAATTTATTATGTTTCTGTGGTAAACTTTTTATTTTGATTTTATTTAAAGATACTTGTTGAGCATCTTACCTTAAAGACCATTTACCACAGTCAATATATGGGAGAGCTATGCATTATTCATTGTTATCCAATGAAAAATTTGCTAAAGGTGCTTCAATGCTGAATATCTGATTGATTAATTGATTGTCTGATAGTTACTTTCAAAAAGAAGGCACTAAGAAAAGGAAGCTGGAAGCTAGGAGTCCTGGGTGTTGTCTCTGTTACTAACCAGCTGTGTAACCTACCTTTCTACAGCTTTAAAAAAATCATGCTTTCCCAATAAGAATGTTTTAGGGTTTCATTGTTAATATCTGGAAGGAAAACAGTAAAGGAGAGAGAGAGAGAGAGAGATTTTTTCAAAAGGTTAAATACTGTTTCTTCCTCTCTGACTAGACTTCTAGGCCTGTTTAGCATTTGTAAAGGACCAGCCACATTAGCACCTAGATGCTGAATAATAAATGTTTGTATTAGTAATGATTTCAATCATTGTCATTGTTACTTATTAGATCATTTTACATGGCAAAGAGAAATACAGAGAGCTGGCACATACAGGCTGAGCTAAGTTGGACTGAAGCTCCAGATGCAGTTGTCGGCCAGTAGTAGGTAGGTAACTTGAGCAGAATACCATGCCTCAAATTGCATCCTAATCTGCAAGACTCCCTTACTTTAACAAGGAGAGTAGGACAGAGTTTCTCAGAAGACCCAATAGAATTGATTGCTTGACTTGGCTGATTCTCTTAACAGAGGCTTTCCTGCTCCCCTTTCACTCCCGTGGCTTCCACACATTCTAGAGCAGTAGACAGTCCTTTACCGTTCACATTTCAAGACTGTGCTCCCTTGCCCAAAATAACCTTTTTCTATGGATGTTTGGTTGGGGAGGGGGGGTGGGGGGCCGGGGACAGACTATTTTCTTCCGTGTGTGTATGTGTGTGTAGCATCTAATAACAAGAATATTGATTCGTCTACAGGTAGGTGCATCTAACTCTCATTGTTTTTTTCTCCCCTCCCCCCCATTACTTTTTTCACCTCTCTCCTATTTCTTTTATCTACAAGCTGGCCTTGTGGAAGGATGTCTGTAGGGAAAGGGTTAAGAGTTTTCTGGTAGAAATGACCCAACAGAAGGGGCTCGGCCTGGAGCTGAAATCTAAGTGCTAATGACCGCTGGCCTTCACCCCGCTGCTGTCCACCGGGCTGAGCCCCGGCTTCGGAAGGCTCCGGGGGGCACAGTGTTCTGCATTTAACATTTGAACTTCTCCTATCCGAGGCAGCAGGACGTTTTGTCCTAGGGTCGCTGACCCCGGACTCCCCCATCAGCTGCCTTGAAACCTTAATTGAATGACAGATGGTCATCTTAGGGGAGCCAGAAGCTCCGGGCGGCCAGAGATCGCCTGCAGAGGAGGGGGGCTGCCCTTCCCAATCCCAGCGCCCCTCAGGTCAAGCCCGCTGAGCTTCGGCCACCAGAGTATCTCCGGGGGAGCAGTTAGGAGCTCTGGCTAAAGAGTCCAGGAGGCTTGAAGCCAGAGGACATGAGGGCAGGAAGGATAGAGAAAGATGACCCAGCGATCTTTCTTGCCCAGAGAACTCCAAAGATCAGAAGGGAGACAATAGGTTCTCGCCTCTCCCGGGAGTAACTAGGACTCTCCCTGAGAATGCCTGGACCTGAACTAGTGCCATAACAGTTAAGAGGTTCCTGAGTCCGGTGGTGCCTCGCCGACCTCAAAGGCTCAAGCACTGCTCCTCTGCAAGGTTGGCCTGACGCAGCCACCAGACACAAAGCTTCCATTGTAGGCGCGTCCCAAGGCAGCCCCTGTGGTTGTCCAGTGCCAGCCATGACCTTGCCTCTTTCCTACAATGCCCAGCCTGGCATGAGAGGAAGAATTCGACCCAGGGACCATTAAAAAGGAAAGGAAAGGGCAGAAAACCCCGTTAACGTGAGCCAGGCCAAGTCGAAAAAAGCCCCTTCACACTCCCTAGCGCGGCACTATGTCGCTGAGAACTGGCCCACTGCACAGGCTGCACAACGTCTGCGTGCAATGCCCTGCCTTGCTGGCCTCCAGCTGGGCCTACAAGCTTGGACTGTTGAAGGCCCAGAGCTCAGGAGACTGGGGCCCAGGCCTGGCATCACAGCAAGACCTAGGTTACAGAAAAAGGAGTCTCTCCCGCACCAGAGCCCCGGGCTTTAGGATGACCTCCCCAGGGCTTATGGCTGCAAGAAGGGGCAGGAAGGCAGAGACCAAAAGTAAATAAGGGCCCAGGTACTGCTCCATATAGTCCAGTGAGCTTCAGTTGGACGTACCGATTTTACTAGGAAGTGAAAATGATCGGGGCTCCAGGACGCAGAAAATCCAGTCCCCGGGTGCAGCATGATTTTCGGGCCGGATCTTCGCGGGGGCGGGAAGAAAGCTGGGAGGCCAGCTGCCACAGCTCTGGGAGGGACTCAGACCCCCGGGTGCAAGTAGCGCTCCCCCGGCCGCCCGCGCTCTAGTGTCCTATTTCTTTAAAATAAAAGCTGCAAGTCCTACAATTACTGGGATTACAGTGAGAGGGTATTGATCTGCAGCCGGCATTGTAGGATCAAGCGGGCAGGCGGATGCAGACACCCCCCACTCCACCTCCCGCTGACGCCTAGTCCTGAAAAGCGCTAAAAAACCGTTTATAAATGTTTGATTTCAGACGCAGCACCAACACCTGCTGCAGAAGAATTACCCCCGCCAGCACCCCACCTTTTCCCATGTCCCATTCCCCTCCCCTACGCCTCCCACCTTTGACCACCCGAACATAGCGCCAAGGACGCAACTACCTTAATCTTTTTTCTTTTCTTTTTTTTTAATTACAGACGCATAATATACACATAAGCAAAAAAAAAAAATGAAAAGCAAGAGGGGGAAAGGAGGCCCAGCGAAGGCGGTAAATGCAGCCCTAATGCACAGATAGCTGACATCAACTTCCGTTAGCCAGCAACTCGGGATCGAACCTTTCGATTGTAACTGGAACAATTTGCATAGTGATTCCCTTTCATAGCTTTCCCAGGTCCTTAACAAGCCCAGGCAGCTATTCAAATGCAAGGCTAGGCTGACCAAAAAAGAGCTACCCTACGACCGAAGGAGAGAAGACAAAACCCCGATTATCATGATTATTTTTTTCTTTTCTCTCTTTTCTCTTCTTTCTCTTTTTTCCTCCGCGTCTCTTTCTCTCTCTTTTCTCTTTCAGATTTAGCTGCGAGCTGTTTATTTATGGCTGGAAATGTGTGTGTGAGAGAAAGAATTGATCTTTCCCCGGATTTAAAGATGGAGCAAAGGGCGCTGGAGGGAATTTTTGTTTGCTGATTTTGCTTAGACCCAGCTCACAAATTGGGGGTGATGGGGTGATGGGGGGAAGGAGATGCCTCTTCCTCCCTCCACCTTTCACCACACGACCTTCCTGGACCCCACACTCCTGAGCAGCCTGGGCGGACCCGGACCTCGGAGGACTAGTCCAGCGGTCTGTTGGCTCGCCTGCTCCGTAGTGGGATGGAGAAGAGGGCTCCACAGAGGGGGTCACCCCTGCCCCTTCTCTTTAAATGAGTCCAATAAAAGGTATCACCTGCGACATGTCCTCTTCGTGATTAATTTTTCTTAGTATGCATGCGTGTGTGTGTTTTTAGGGAAACAGGTTGTGGTTGAGTTTTAATAAAATGAGGTTTTTCCCATTTCGCCCCTTTTCTTTCTCATTTGAAATTATGCAGATTGATTTTTTTCCCTCCCTCCTAGGGGGCAATCCTAGGATGCGAACCCGATCGGATGTCAAAGAGGCAACTTGCCATGAAATCCGCTAATGCACCGCGACTCACCGGGGT
Organism: Phalanger gymnotis; assembly: GCA_028646595.1. NCBI lineage: Eukaryota > Metazoa > Chordata > Mammalia > Diprotodontia > Phalangeridae > Phalanger > Phalanger gymnotis. The sequence goes on from CM053624.1 coordinate 129,964,550, forward strand.
AAGCATATCTAACAGGAGCATGCGAGGGGAAAAGACTTGGGGAAGAGCTCAAGGCGACGGTGATCAGAAAGGCTAGTGAAAGGGAGCGGTGACATTTGGCACCCAGCTGAGTTGAGTGGACATGCAAACAAGGTTTAAAGCTCTGCCGAGGTCAGCAGTCGCGTCATGAGCTCAGGAAGCTGAGTTGGAGCTCCTACCCAGCGGCAGTCAGTTTGCTGCCCCTGCAACTGATAATTTCTCTGCTTTCGAGTTTGAAGTAGCAACTGAGCGCAAGAAGGGCTAGCGTAGTCAGTGTGTACGTAACGTACATGGAGCTCTACAATTGAATAGACAGCGGATGCATACTTGTATATTTTAGTGTGTGATTCTAGCATGAGAAATACTAATCTATACAGATGCACCTGCACTTTAGAAATAAGGAGAGTGGGATTAAATCTCGGGACACAAATTACCATATGCGAATTTGTTATCATACCTCTATGCTAGTCTGGGTTCCCTTGATTGCATAGTCTCTTTCCTCACCAACTGTAGCCCCTTAATATTTTTAGGCTTTGATTATCTAACAAAGCAGATACTGGTTTTCTCCGGTGCTTCAATGAGCGCTATAAACAGTTGTTGTCGAATGTTATTAATGCGGCAGCTGATTTCTTGTTTAATTTTTAAAGGTAAAAATATAGATAAGTTTGCTTCCATTGCGGAGGGGTGGAGAGGGGTAGAGAGGTTTAAACCGTAGAACCCAGTAAAACATTGATTTGTGACTCATTCTTCGACTATTTGCCTCAGCAGCTTGGCACAATGAAACGGGTTTGCTGTGTGATGTTTTGTGGTGTCTGTTTTACACATCATCCTTCTGAATAGTTTTTTTTTTTGGTTTTTCCTTTTTAGTTTTAGTGTCTGAAAAATAAAACTCATAAAACTAAAAAGAAAGATTCTCAGATGGGTCCTTGGGAAATCTTCCAAGTACCAGATATGTGTTGTGTGTACTTGCGCATCTGACTAGAGAGAAGAAGCAAATCCAAAGGCATATAGATTCCCGTATATATGTGTGTAATACAAATGACATACGGTATGCAGGACTCGAACTGAACAGATGAGACAAATGTGGAGGCAACTGGAGATGGAAGGTAGGGAAGGCTGGGCCGCAGAGAGACATTATTATTCTAGGAAAAGGGAACTTAGGGCCTGAACTTTACAGATTGAATCTCTGTGTAGGTCCAATTTCTCGGAATTCAGTTCACCATTTCTAGGCCTGAGTAGGCATTTTATGCAAGAGAGATTCCTCGTTTGAAAGGATATGTCAGGTTTGTTTGTTTGTTTGTTTTAATTTTGCAGTTACAAAGAATACTTTTCATTCTTCTTTTTAGTGACCCTTACTCCAATTTGAAAACAATAGTAATAAAAGGGAAAAACTGTTGTCTTTAAATTATCACAGTCATTGTGTTCTTTTTAAATACGCAGTTGATTTTATTTTAATAACTTAATATCAAGTCAGATCTGAGAGAAAAATGTTAAACCAGGAAAGCTAGAGAAGGTCTTTGTGGGCAGACGGATTTTCTTCTACTCAGCGTCTGACAGTATTTGGTGCTTGTAGATATTGCTTCAGTTTTGTTGAATGGCTACAGTTCACTTCTTAAAACAGTAACTCAAGATGTAAGTAAAAGTGTTTTCATTTTTTATTGATCCTGCTTACATCTTTCATTATCCAACATGTAGCCAAAGCAAATTAGCGCTCATCTGATACAGAGAATTCTATTGGCAATCGTATTCGTTGGAGAGAGAATTCTAAATATGGGCTTTCTCAGCACTTAGTAAGAACTGATAATGAAGGTTAGACACCACTAAAAACTAAATAAATGAAATCTTCTCTCTCCAGGAATGGTGGTAATGTATTCATTACATTCAGACATGTGGATGCACATAAAGATTGGCTCTTTTACGTGGGTTGGCTTGCCTTCTCTGTCTTTAAAGGTTCCACCACTTTGGAGAAGACCTGCCCACTTGAATTGGGTTTGTTTGGTTTCACTGGCCTAGGTTACTTTAGGGAACCTGATTTCAGTCCCTAGCCAGGTTAGGGAGAACGGAAATGACGTATAACTCTTGACCAACAATAATACAACAGCCAAGTCTACATCAACGAAGTGAAAGACCTAAGGCATTTATTTGTTAGGATGATTAAATCAGTCAAACCACCTTATACATTTTATTCATTTAATTGATTTTGCATTGGGGAGGTTTTTTGTTTGTTTTGCATGAATTGCCTTGATGATTGTCTAAATTTCCCTGCACTGAGATCCCTAGTCCAGCTAAGGATACAGCAGAGGTTGTTAAGGTTGCAGGGGATTAGCCTCTTTTTCCCTGTAACACTTTGGACAAGTCACACAATCTTTCTGGGTCCAACTTTCTTTATCTGTGTCAAAAGAGAGGGTAAGATTAGATAATGTCTATAGTTATAAGTCTACTATTTATTTCTGTGAAACCAGGTAACAGAGAAGTTAGAATAGAAAGAAGGGAAGTTCCTAAATGTTTGTTTTGATTTTAAGCAATAAAGGTTGTGAGGTTCAAACTGGGCAGCCATGAAAAATATGGTAGTCTTCTATGTGCAGGACCATTCAGCAACTGAGTCAGCTCTGCCAGAAAAGAATGCCCTGCCCTCTAGGCAACCTGAACCTTGACAAAGTCTCTGCTCTGAAGCTGGCCCAGGGCTTTGTGGGAGAACCAGAAAGCCAAAGAGAGAAACTAGGAGAAAGAGACAAAGTAAACCACCCTAGGGAAGGGAGGGGGCAGTGCCTGCCTTGTCCCCTTAAGAGAGCTGGTGTGCTATATATGACCAGTTCAGGGGAGAAGTATAGAATGGATGAAGGAGCTGCCCTTGGTTCTTGGCAATAAGTGGGGAGAGAACTAATTCACATTCCCCACTATGCCTCTCTTTCCCAGGTCCTTAGCAGTCAGCTCCCACAAACTATTTCCCCAGGCTAGAGTCAAGATTGATTCAATTCCCTCTTCCAGAAAACAAAAAGTCTCATTTCCTCCCCTCCAAAGATTCTGTACTGCAAAGGGTCTACCCTCAAAAGTTTGCCGAGATGCCCTATTGGGGACCAAACCTGGAGAAAGTCCTGCTAACGTTTAGCACAGTTTGGGCATGCAACATGGCCATTACTTAAAAAATAACTAGGAAGAAGGGCCTACTTTCCAGGGGGGATTTTAAAGGCGAAAATAAGAAGGGAGCATCAATGAGCTGCCCCCAGGGGGCGCCAAAGCCCCTGCTTCACTTTGTGGGGCTGTTTTGGTTTTTTGATTTTCTATTGCTTTTGTTTGTTTGTTTTAATATTCCCCAACCTATAAAGCAACTTCTGCCTCTTGGTAAACCAAATACGTGACTTTATCATTCATTTTGCTTTGTTCTTTTTTCATTAGTATGATTGTGGCATTTTCACAAAAGCCCTGGTTATGCATTTCCAGGAGATTGAGGGCCCACTGGGGATTCAATGTTGTCTTTGCTTTATACAAATGATAGAGATGATCCATGATCCCTTGATTTTCATGTTGTTTTGCCACTTATGGTGATAATAGATCTTGAATGAGCTAACCACACTGTGTCTTGCACAGGATCCCTTGTGACCAGTGCCATGAATTTGCCATAATGTAGTTACCCAGGTAGGGGTGCCCACTGTGGTCATAGAGTAAAGCTAATCTGTGAATCTGTGAAAACCTGGTCATTGGATAGGAAACTTTAGCCTTGTGGGCACTGCAATCTACCCAACTCTGAGAACTTATGCCAAAAATTGTTCGAGTTGGGATGTGTGGGTGTTTGTGTCTGTGTGTTTTCTTTTGGTCCAGACTTTTGATTTCATCAGCATGCGAACTCTCTTCACTTAATCAAATAGGTAACTCATCAGTGGCTTATAATCTTAGAGGATTGTCTGGCACATTTAGAAGTTACTTGACTTGTTCATGATCACCCAACTAGTCTTCTTGACTAGAGACATGGCCCTCCATGCACTATGCCATACTGCCTCTTTGGTGTTTTTTAGATGGGAGGCAGAAATAGACCTTTAAGAAAGGGATCATTGATATGTTATAGAAGCTACTGACAGGTGTAGTTATATTTACTGTAGTCATTCACGTAAATTCACTTACTTATGCGAGCACCTATAGAATGCAGATAAACGCATCTATGGAAGCTATTTGTAAAACTAACCACAGCTTCTTGAATCTAGCCTAAAATAAGCAAACCCTCTTGTCTACTACTAGCCAGACCTTTGTTCCTGGTCAATGAGTGTTTTTGCATCAGAGCCAGCAGAGCTTCATGAAGCCTTTGAAGGAAGGTGCATGTGTTTGCAGGGAGCAGAACCGTTGATAGCTAAGGGGAAGCTGCTTGAATTTCAGGTGAGGATGTTGCAGTTTAGGATAGTAGGGCTATTGATACAGTTTCCTAGCATCTTTCCTGCTATGGAGATAGAGCCAAGGATTTGGGGAAAGGGTAACAGGACATAAGAATCAGAAGCTTGCTAGATCAGTGTTTCTTCACAACAGAAGGATGAAAAGGCTAGCAAACTTTTGAAAACCCAAGGCAATCATGTTAGCTACGGAAATGGGGAGGGGGTAATAGAAATACCCGCCAGGCAGGATTTCTTCAAAAATAAGTTCCACAACAAACGGAGGAGTTTGGACACACTCTACACCTGCTGCCAACGTTTGGAGTTTTACAAACTTTTGCCCTCACCGTTGTTTGGAACAAAATGACCAACAAGGAGACAGAGGACCCACATCCAGAGTGTTTTTCTAACCACCCCTCCTTGGCCCACTGGTTTTTCCAAGCAAATAAAACGAGCTGGAATCTTTATTAAATTATTTTTTCCAGTCTTCTGTCTTTTTATGAAAATAAAAGACAACACTTTGTCATTTTTAATCATATAAGCAGACAATAAATCTAATTTCGATATTGATTTTTTTTTCCCTAGAATCAAGTGATTTTTGCAGTGTCTGTTGTGTTTACTTTGGCCAATAAGAGCCGCTTTCACAGAGATTATGTAGCATTGGGGCTTTGTCTATATTGACAAAATGAAGCCGGGCGCTGAACAATTATCAGAAACATTTACTTGATCGGTGTGGACAACCAAGGTGAATGACTCTGAGGAAAGGAATCTGTTTTTTTCCGCAGGAGCAGGTTGTGCGTGGGCGTGTGTTCGCTCGAATTACCCGGATAATTATCTCAGATGGATGACCACTTCAGTATGCCCATCGGATAATTCCATAATTCCTTGGTTCTGAAGTGGCTAGTGCTAAGACCTACCAAAGTGAAGGGCAGTTCTTTTGTCTAAAAAAACCAACAATCCTGTTTATATAGTCAGAGATTAAAAATCCCACGACGTGGTCGAGTGTTTGGAGATTGCAGAACAAAGCAGTAGTAGACGGCTTTGGAAGACAGAACTCTCCTGCCCCTTAATAAAGTTCTGGAGCAAATGTTCCGATCTTCCACTTGCGGCAGGAATTCAAGAATGCTGAAGGCAAAGTTGACAGATGACCATTGAATTTGGGCAGCCTACAAGGCCTCCCAAGAACCTCACAAGAGGGAGAAGTAGCTCCCCACACTATCCCGAGTTCTCTCTACCCTCGTCTCAAAGAACAATGGGGGGTTTTGGATCTCAAAAGGATCTCTTTGAAAACTCAAAGGCTTCCTATCACACACGGGCGCGCGCGCGCGCGCACACACACACACACACACACACACACACACACACAATTAAGGCAGTCTAACAAACCAAAGCAGACAAAGAAATCTTGTTTGTCCAATTTTGTTTTTGTTTTTGTTGGGGGGGGACGTTAATTTTTTTTAAGAGCCTGGGATTTCTATTTTTCCAGTGATCCAGCTAGTCAGATCTTTCACTCTAGCGCGGTCCTTGTTGTACCTCTCCTTCAGGCTGAAAATCGGGTCAATTAACATACCTTCTGTATGGGTTTTTAAAGAAATGAAATAAAATAAAACTTTTCCATCAATTTTAAAGGGTCAGAGAGTAGAACTAACCACTTCTGCTTAACTGAAACGTTCTGGGGCCCAAAGTTGACTAGTTGTATCCATCAATTCCTCTACCACAACCTCCAAGGCGGTCCATTGCCTGGAGCTGCAAGGGTTTTTTTTTTGTTTGTTTTTATTTTAATTTTGTTTTCGGGGGCGGGGATATTCGGCTTATTTTGTTTGTTTTTCGATCGCTTTGTCTGAGTTTGTGGGAGGAGAGGGGATGAGAGTGGCATTTCTTCCCAAATCCGCATTGGTTGATGGAGGACGGGAGGAAAGAAATAGTGAGCCCATTTTTCCAAAGTTGATGAATACATTCAGGTCCATCTAAGAGCATCTGGGACCAGGGTGTACACTGAGACCCCAGGATGTGAGGCCACTGGGGTCCAAAGCACGGCTTGGGGAGGGGACTGAGCAATGATATGGAGAGCCAGAAAGCAAGCGGTGAAGGGAGCTCAAGGACCGCTGATGACCCCCTGGGTCTGACCTTTCCTGATGCTCTTCTGGGGTCATTATTTAACTCTTCGCTCTCCACAGGCCGCCTGCTTAGCAGCCCGAAGCCCTCCGGGAGGATACTGGGTCGATATTTGGGGGCAGCCTGCTAGGGCAGAGGGCAAAGGGAGAGAGAAGTAGCTTTCGGCACACTCCATATAGAGAGAAAGGAGGTCTTTGGTTGCCAGAAACAGAAGAGAGACCTGGACTGTAAGGAAATGGCCGAACCTTGCTCAGCGGAGGGAGCCGAGGCATGTGGGGAGGGAACGAGAAGAGATAAGGCGGGGAAAGTAGGTTCCGAGCTGTCAAGGCCCCAGTTTAGCCTGGATCCTTTTAACTGACCTGCCGTATGGGAAATAGGCGAACGTGGCGGATGAGCCCTGAGGAGGTTACCTCTCAATTTTTCTCCCTTTTTTACAACGGATCTTTTTATATCTATTTGTCCAACTAGCAGCAGTACCCTCCCCTCCATCTATCCCCGCCCCCCAAAGAAAATACCTTCGCAACTCTCTTGGCCTGAGCAGGTAGCAAGAACTCAAAAGGCAATGAGTAGGTTAGTAAAGTCAGACACGGGGGACTGAAGAGGAGCCGGCTATGGGGGGGGGGAGGGGCGGAGAGGAGGGTCATCCAAGGGGACTTTCTTTGATCTGGCTCTAAATATGTGTTAGTACCCAAAACTATTCGAGAGAGTAAGACAGCTCAGATTCTGGAGCCCAAGACAGAGCAAAGTGTTCTAATAGAAAAAGTGTCCCCTTGGTAGGAAGACGTGGGCACTGACGAGGTGCCTATCTGCTCCTCTCTTAGGTCGCCTTCCATCTGCTAACCTCGGCTTCACTCCCCAGGCAGTTCACAGATTTAAACTTAGCCGCGGGGTTTCGGGGCAGCTCTTAGGCCTTGACCCAGGGCAGGACTCCTCTGGAGCTAGCTCAGCTCACTCTCTCCGTGGCCCCACACGGCTAGCCCTCTTTAAAACAAGGGGATTGAAATCGGGCGCCAAAAGAAAGCTCACGATCTGAGCTGTTTCTAACTGAGCTGAAGTAAGAAAGGGGATGCCCCGAGTCCGAACTGCATGCTGAAAGTACCTTTCTCCTATTCAACTGGCCACCACCTCTCTCCTGCTCAAACACACACCCCTAGGTCCCTGCGGGCTGGGATTTTAGTAGTCTCCCCAGCTGAAGGCCGGTCAGGAAGGAGCCAAGAGCGTAAAGTTCAAAAGCATCAGACTCTGAAGTCATTTATCCGGTTTCATAAATAATTTTCTTATTACACTTAAGCCCCTTAATTCCTGCCCCTTCCCACTTTATTGCGGGGTTTCAGCAGATAAAAAGTTTCTAAGTCGGCTCGGTTGTTGTTTTCCTCTTTCCATCATTAACATCATTAATATAAGCTATCAATAACCCTGTCGTTTGGAGCACAGTTTCGCGATATTGATCCACATAGCTATTCATCTCTGCCATGCAAGACACGGAATAATTTTCGCATTACAGTAGCTTGGATTTGCTTTTAATTCATATTTAAAGCTGCAACTGGCTCTGTGGAGCTCTCTGCGAAAGACTAGAGGCGCCTAATTAATAATAAGTTAGAAACGAAGGAAGGCACCGGCGAATAAATAATTAATACAGACATCTATGTCTCTTTGAATATTGCTCCTTTAAAAATTTAGACTTACCAGGACCATACTGTAAGTCTGCAATTTATATTGTGGGGATGATTTAAGAAAGCTATTTTTTTTCCTTGAAATACAATACTAAATTATTTACAGTGTTTTGCAAACCTCCTAAGTTCCTTCATTACCTAACCCCTCCGGTTTGTTCCTTCCAGGTGGAAAACACCAATATAAGGGGTGGGGGGATCAACTCTCCACAAGAAACCTTAACTGGACTCCAGCTGTGCTCTCTGTGAATTTGGGAAGCAAAGGGAACAACTGGGGCGGGGGGAGACTGGGCCTAGATATATAGGGCTCCCAATCTCTTTGGGGTTCAGAACTCATATCCTCGGACAGAGATGCGATTTGTTGGGGAAGAATATAGAGAGAGCAGAATTTACTGACAATCAGGAGTCCTTTGGGTAACCTTGCTTTCCCCAAGAAAAGATCCCCACAGCTTTGCTAGGAAAAAAAGCTTAGAATTGAAGACAAGCTGAGGGGGAATCCTACTTAGAAAACTTCATCTCAGGAAATTCAGTCTTTTATAAGGGGATGGAAAACTCTTGGGATCTCCCAAGCTGGGCTGAGGGGAAAGCTCCGTTGTAGAAAAAGACCCCTGAGGTCAAGGGGCAAGCAACAAGGCTGAAGAAGAGAGAAGGGTCAAAAAGAAGAAACAGCCAAATAAAAAGGATGAGAAAGAAAAACATGATGTTTGGGTTTTTTCTTTTTTTCTTTGATTAGGTATTGTTAGCAATATTGATTTTTGTTGTTGTTTCTCAGATTAATGTATGTTTAACATAAAAATACTGGCATTAGTCAAGTACATTGTAATCATCTTGTTAAAGGAGACCTTTCTCAGTTAGACGACAATTGCCCCAAAGAAGCTTTTTTGGAACAGTTGGGAGAACAGTAAAGAAAGTCCAAATTCTTTAAGATCAGAGGCTCAGGTGAAGAATCAGACTACAGTGAGAATGGTGGTGACAGTGATGGTGATGGCAGGACTGATGTTCCTTCTTAACGAGGTGCCTCTCATTGAAAGAGAGCCAAGCATTTAGCCAACAAATTGTCCAAGGCTACCTGCTGCCCAAAATGTGGCTATTCTAGTTTGAGAGATCATTACACAGTTAATTATTGCTGTTCTCACCATCCTTGTTGCCATGGTATTCCCTAAAGTTGCAAGACAAGTTGCAATCAGGATTAGAGAGGAGGGGAATCGGTCTGTAAATCAGTGTACTGTTTTGGAGGCTGCTCATTCTCTCTATTACTCAGATAGCATAGTTTTTCTTCCTTCCCATTGCCACCCTGGCATGTTTTCCTAAGATTCCTACTGATGTCTGGTCATACTGATCCTGGATTGGAGTTTCAAGACGCCAGAATTCCAGGGATCAGGGCTCTGAGGTCCAGAATAGTGATGTCTAGAGGCCTTCACCTTACCTCTCGTTTTTTCCCTACCCTATCCCATTACCCCCTCCACCTGAGCACAGATTCATGTTAATAATCTATGTCCTGGGTCCACCCCTTCCATCCCCTATTCCATTTGAGATGCTCCACAGGCACTGAACTCACTCCCTTTTGTCTGTCTAAAAGACTTAATGACTAACCAGGGCCTGGAAATCCAACTGTTTTCTTCACCCAGAAGCTAAGAATTCCAAAAATAGAGGGCTGGGATGAATTAAAGAGGGTAATCACAGAGTAATCACAAGGATATAAATGCACTATCTGTCTGCTTAGTCACTTCCTCAGCCTTGAATGTGGGGTGAAGGGAAACCTTGTGTATGGCTCAAGGGGAGTCTTGCATATGGGAGACCAGGTGAGAAAACACAAGTTCTTCTCTTCACATTATTTTTCTTTCTCTTAGTAGGAAGACATAAACTAGGTCTACTTATGTCTACTGCATACCTGTAGGTGTTCTATGATCTATCTGAAGACATCTGATTGCAGGTATCTATTTAATATATGGATTGCTGGGGAGGGGGGGGGCAGGGATAGTAGGGTTCTGTCAGTCTATTTGAACAAATGAGGTCAAGTTGCATGCACCATACCGTATATGCAAATGCAATCCATAGGTCCTGCTCTGAAAGAGATTTATGGACATCAGTTTTCCTGTGTGGAGGTAATAAAAAGTCTTTCTTATGTAAGAATGTAGCTGATTGCTCTAGGCACAAGTGAAAAGGTGCATTCCTGTGCATTTTCCATTCCTCTGCATGGACCTTTCTCAACGAGGGTCAGATCCTAGGTGGGCTCTCTGTGCTGGCCACCTGATTCTTGAGTTGGTAATGCTGAAATTCTACTAGCCACAGAAGCCACTCTGGGCCCCGCAGGGTGTAGTTTAAACAGTATTGGACATACCACTTTCTGAGGAAGCAGGCGCCAGGGAGTCCCACGGACTGGGTAAAGAGCATGGAAGGGGTGGGGGGAGTAGAATGAATAAAAGGAAAGGTAAGAAGAGGGAGGAAGGAGGGAGGGAGGAGAGAAACAGTAGGAAGGACAGAAACGAAAATGAAGGAGGAGGAAAAAGGTGGGGGAGAATGCAAGGAAGAGGGTAAAGGAGAAAGGGAAAAGAGAAAAAGGAATGGAGGAAGATAATAGGGAGTTGCAAAACACAAAAGTTTCATTTTTAAATCTTCTAGGTGTCTGCGGGTCAAATAAAGACAAGGGCGGTTAACGATTATTCTGTTAAATCTATGGCACTTGACTACACAAACACTAATTGATTAGACACCGAAATGATTTGTTTAAAGAGTTTTTCCCTCCCTCGTGCAGCTCCTCCAAAGCTTCCCCTCTGTGTTACCAACTGAAGCCGCTGGAGAGGATCACAGACGGGAACAAACGCCCACGCGGGAGGAAGAGACAGATTTAAACACGGGAAGCCTCTTGAATGGGGCGCCTTGAAACTCTCTCTACGTGAAGTTGATTGCGGCAACTTTGACTACAGCTACGGAGCCTCAATTTCTGACGTCCCAGAATCCTCTGGGTCTGTCTGGGAGGTAGCCCACACTTTGAAAAAAAAAAATTTGAACAGCTTCCTACCTCCTTTTCGCATCACACCCTTTTAATTCTTCCTCTACTACAGGTTTTCTCGCCGGTAGGGATTTCTCTCAGGGTGAATTTCCTGTAAGATCTGGTCCCATCCAGGGATACTCGAGATTGTCCACCTAAATAGAAGTTTATCAGAAGGCTAGACTTGAACGGGGACGCGAATAGAACGGAGAGAAACCAGGGTGGAGTGAGTGAGAATGTATAGAATGCATTTCATCAACTCTATTCTAGCTAGCAGGACAGGCAAAGGATCCCTTTCTTCCAATACACAGGTTGCTAACTATGTCTCAGCACCCATCTTCCCACTGACACATCCACAGAGATCAAGCCTCAGCCCTAGTAGAAACCCGAGGCTCTGCCCCTGACTACCTCAGACCCTTACATCTGGAGGGCATCTTGAAGTCAAATTGTAGATATTGAAAGGAGCCCTAGAACACAATTTTTCTTTCTTTCTACCTTCCTTCCTTCCCTCCTTCTGTTCATTCTTTTTTTCCTTTCTTTTTTAATTAAATTAGGCTTGAAAGGCTTCCTCACACTAGATCTGTATTACTTCACAATTCAACTCTAAAATATAACCCAGAAAAAAGACATTGGAAAACATAGTGTTGCCTCTAGGGCTAAAGACAAAGGAGCTCCAGGCACCTCTCTTCTCCTCATCCTTATTGTTCTTTCACAAGAGAGCCACCCTAGAACTTCATCTTGCCCTCAGCAACATCAAGACTGTCAGCTAGCCAGATCTTGGTCATAGTGTTTGCTTCCAAGCCTTAAACCTAAGTCCATCAACTTTCAAGAGTGTTTTTACCTAGAAGTGCAATAGGTAAATCTGAATTTGTCTTGAAGACCTGAGAGCCTTAAGCATCAAAGCATAGAACAAGATCTTATCCAATGATAACCTTAAACAGCCCCAGTCTGAACAACGTGTCCAGACTTTTTCTCTGCCCCTTAAGGAGAGAGACACTCCAAAATAGTCAAGGTTGGGAAACAACTCTCTCAAATTGGTTCCCTAGAAGAATGGTTTTCTTGACCCAAATCAGGAGGTGAACAAAGAACTTTAAAGAGGATATTAGGCCTGTTTCCTTAAACCTGAGGTTGCATGACTTAATATCTCTTCTCTTGCCACCTGAAAATGGGAGAACGAAAGTAAGGGAATTTGACTATAACATATTCCATTGCCTGGTGTTTTCAGAAGGAAGGAAGAAGGGAGGGAAGGAGAAATAGGGAGAAAAGGAGGGACAGAGGAAGGAAGGAAGAAAAGAGAGAAGAGGAGAAGAAAGGGAAATCTAATAGGAATGTATATAATAAGTTGAAGGAGAAGGAGAAAAGTTAATGAGAGAAAAGCAGAGAAAGGCCTTATATGCTAAGCAAAATGAAAGACAAAAGAAAAAGGGAAAAAAATCAACTGAAAACCTGCCATCCTGGATTAATTGGTTTCTATTGCTTCTCTTTTCTATTAGGAGAAAAGGTATGTGGGAAAATGGTGCTTTTCACTTCCAAGGAGTGGAAAGAAATAATTCTGAACTAGTTTTAAGAAATATTTTTACACTAGCAAATCATCAGAATTTTTCTTCTCTTCCCCTGTAAATTTCTTTATTCTCTTTCCAGTATACAACTTCCCAAAAAAATTCTGAACATCTAAAGTAAACAGAATTGCAAGAATTTCAGAGTAATTAGAAGAACTGTGAGTGAAAAAAGATTCAAAGATGCTGGCATCAAGCTTTCAGGTCACCATAAATCATCATCATTATCATCATACAAACACACACACACACACACACACACACACACACAGAGTTTTACTGAAGTGCATTTGATTCCCAAGGACAGAGCCTAGCAAGGTTAGAAAATTTGAATACTTAACCCTTTCTTCAACCCTTTTCTTCCCCTCCCCCCCAGATATACTCCCCACCCCTACCAAAGTGTGAAGGCAAATTTAAAGAATATTTATTCTTTACTATTCTAAACTATTAAAAGAATAGCTTATCTCTCTTTGGAGAAATAGTAACAGCATAATAAAACCTTACTTCTCAATATACCCGCCCAATTGCATGTTTAATAGTGATTACAGTGTAACTTTTCTTGCCTTAATGATTGCAAAGTCATTGATTAGTTAAAAAGTTATATTAAAAGGCATCAAAATTCCCATCCCCTGATAATCAATTCTTGTTGAATATTGTACCCTAGGCAGCAGTCTACCTTTCCCACCCTACATCCTTGCACTGTCTACTAGGCATTTTAGAGAACACGGAAAACTGAGCTTCATCTTAAGGTTTTTATTCTCACACTCCATTCTGAATCCAAGAACCAATGTGCTATGTGGTCTTTTCAGCTCTGATCCTCAGGACAAGCTTACTTTCTGTTTCTCTAAGTCTGCCTCTATCTGTCTTTCTATCTGTGACATCACCATTCACTCAGTCTTCCATGCTTAAAACTTTGATGTTATATTTTACTTTTTTTCTTTCTGGCCTCTCACATTCAGTTGGTTATCAAGCTCTATTAATCCCTCCTTCCCAAAGGCTCTAACTTAGAACCCTCATTTTCATTTGCATTGCTACCACCTTATCATGAATCTTTGATATTGACTGGGCTGTAGCAGCAACCTCATAATACATCTCCCTGCCTCCAGTCTCTTCTAGCTCCAATCCATCCTCCATACCTCTGCTGGGCTAATCTCCTTTGTTACTGATCTGATCATATCATTCCTCTACTCAAAAAGGTTGAGGGGGCTCCACATAACCTACTGAGTAATATTCATAAGCTTCTGCTTGACATTCAGGTCCCTCCACTATCTGATACCACCCTACCTTTCCATTCTCATCTGTTATTACTCCCCTGCCCACACTCTGTGCTACAATAAAAATGGACTACTTGCTCTCCAGGACTTTATTCACCTGCTTCTATGCTGTTTCCTCTCCTGCCTCTGTTCATGCCGTTCCATATGATTAGACTTTCTTACTTTCTGCTGTTGTATTTCTGCCTATTCTTTAAAGCCCATCAAATGCTGTCTCCTTAATAAACCCTTCCCTGATCCCCACCTCCAATTAGTTTATGACCTTGACTCTCAGAGCTTATATAGAACTTTGTTGTACCTCTTCAATGGGTTCACTATGTGATGGTATTAATGTATTATTTCCCTACTAGACTGTAAGCTCCATGAGGGCAGAAATCTATCTTATCTAAAATTGGTCTTTACCACAACCACCACCAAAGTCCTTAGTACAAGGTTCTTTTCACTAGTGGGATCTTAATAATACATGTTTGTTTGTCTCTCTGTTGGAATGAGTATATGCTTTCAAAGTCTGCGTAGCTTGTTTTTAAGCCCTAGAGATTTCTTTCTTAACAATTTTGCTGTTCATACATTTATATGAATATTAAAGAAATATGCATTGGGAGTGACTCAATATGTCTTCTGAAATGTTCTGAAATTTGACATGCAAAAATTTGTTGAATCTCTCTTACTTATAAAGAGAACTAACACTACTAATCTTGGTCTTTCCTTCAGTGGAAAAAAATTGGTAATTCTCAGAGGGAGGCATTGGGTGGCTATTATTTGGTGAAATTTCAGCCCCTTTATCAACTCTTAACTCCTTCATATTTTTTCTTTTTTCTATCCAGGTTTCAGGAACACCAAGTTCACAATCAATTCTCATCACTACTGTAATCTGGTATGAAAACAGTATGACTTGCATACATTCCTCCAGGAAAATTATCTTCTAATATTTACTAAATATAAATACATAACTTGTTCTTATTTGTTCAAAACATAAAATGTTTCTAGTATCAAGAGCTCAGTCACCAGAATTCCTTCTTCTTTTCATGTTACGAACATGTTTTTAAATGTGGAGGTAAGGGGAGAAACATTATGATTTTTTTTTACCTTCAATCATTTTTGGTTATGAAAATGAGCTTTCTTCTTAATAATACCTTATATTTGCAAAGTGCTTTGTCTCATACTCATCATCTCATTTGATCCTTAAAAACAACCTTTTGATATAGATTTATTATCTTCATTTTGCTGACAGAGACCCAGAGGCCAAGTGACTTGCTCAAGGCCATATAACTAATTAGAAACCAAGCTGGAACCGAGATCAACAGACTCTTCCTTTTACGTTAGCTGCCTTTTCTGAAAGATTTTGTTAACAGTGAATTCAGAGCCCTTGAAGTCTTACCCAACCTCAGGATAATCAACAAACATCCGCTAGTCACACAAATTTACAAAATTGGTTTTCATTACAGAAATTTTGCATCAGAAGAATTTGAAACTTATAGAAGCTGGTGATTGTAGAGTAGTAGTTTCTAGACTGATAAATGCTTTGAGCCCTCTTCCCTAGAAGGATTCCAAAAAGTTTGAGGAACAGATAATTTTAGGGGCCAAATTCTCAAAGAATTGTGAACTCTCAAAGAATTATGGTTAGAGCTGTTAAGGAGCTTAGAAGTTATAAAGTCCAACATCCTTCACTTACAAATAAGGAAACCGAAGTTCAAAAAGGGTAATTGATTTGTCCAAGGTTACACGGGTAGTAAGTGGTAGTGTCGAAATTTTCACTCAGGACTATAGAATGCCAATCCAGCGCTCTGCACCACAATGTGCTGCCACCTGGTATACTATCAAGCATCATTCACCAGGCATATAAAGTTAAGCACATGGTGCTTCACCAGACAATATATAAATTATTTCCCTGTCCTACTATTTCTTTGCTGCTCATTTTAAGGAAGAATGAGAGGCCCTCCTTGTTACCCATTAGAAATAGTGGTGATACCTCTTCCTCAAAATTCAGAGCAGATGGTGCTTTTTAAGACCTGAATGGAAAGTCACTCATTCTCCTCTGACTATGGGATGTCAGTGTCTAAAGGAAACATTTGAATAAAATATGACTAACAATACTTCAAAAATGAAACTAATCCTAAACTTACAATGCACCCTTTCAAAAATGCAATATAGTATAGAGAAACCAAATTGAGTTAAGTCAAACATAGCACATGTCCAATAGTCCTATTTGGACATCCTTCTTATAAATATACACTTAACCAAAGTCCTGTACATAAAGCTGTTGGGATTGGGTTTCAGTTGTACTCTTTCAGACCTTTCCAGGTAGTTCTTAGTAAACCTAGTTGGGGGCCTTGCCATGAGTGTTTCAGGATCAAATCTTACTTAACTACACAAAAAGAAAACTATGAACAATTTATTCACTTAATAGTATTTGTCTTTTTCTTTTAATCTTGTTACCTGTTGAGAAATAAGTTATCATGAGGGCAAATCAATCTTTTGGAGGGGATGGGGGGAAAAGAAGTGACACTGTTTCCAAGACATATGACTGTAACATTAGCCTTTAGAAATCTCTTTTCTCATAATGAGATGAAGAAAACACATATAAGGAATCTAGTAATTTTCAGAATGTGATATTCCACAAATATCTTTTGACCCACAATCCAGTTTGTGTGCAGCATAGTGGTTACTGCAATGATTTCATGGAAGCAATTCAAGGAAGTTACATTCGCACATTGTCATTTTCTTCCAACAATAATCATGATTACATTGTGAGGGGAAATGCTTTGCAAATGTTAAGTGTTGTATGTGTCAGTAGTTATTTTTTTCCAGTAATATGGCAGGATCATTTTATTGTGACTTTGTTATTTGGATTTTGGATTATCATTTGTCACTATACTTCCGTTTCAAGAAGGGCCTGGATAACATTATGTGGACAAGATTGGGTATCCTCCGAGATTCTAGCTCAGAAATCCTATTAAATCTTTGATTCTATTAAATCAACTAGAATGGTGAAGCCAGGTCAGTTTCAGTGGTGGAAGATTGACTGTCCCTAACAGAACAAAATCGAAAACTTTTCTACTTGGGTTTAGAACAAAGAAAGGCCCACTACCTCGATCATAGCCTGCCTTCTGTTGTCATTCAAGTTTACCCAATTCTGGTGGTAGTCCCTAGAAAAAAAACTATGCAACCAAAACCTTCTACTACTGTCAGGCTGCCCCCTTCCCACATGGCATCTCTCATATGGCTTGCCAGAACCCTTCCCCTCCTAGGTATAAGGAACACCTACAACTCCGGGGCAGGGGGCTGATATTTGGTGGGCTCCATTCTCCATATGTTCTAGTCTGCTTCTTATGTTTTTTCTGGCACGGATTTCAGGTAGATCCTCGTTTTAAATCTAAGGTGTCACCTGTCCTAGGCCCATAGAAGTGGCCCAGAAAGGAGCACCAAATACAGTAAAGGAGACCAACATTTACCTCTCACCCACGTGTTCCCAGACTTGGTATATAGGCATTCTCAATCTGAGCGCCATTTAATTTCCACCTAGTCCCTCTCCTCACTAGTGGGGGGTGCCTTGCGTCCCTGGCAAGGCCTTTATTGTTCACAGGCAGACAATGAGCACATCTGTCCATTCTCCAAGGGATAAAAGCACCTAAGCAGACGCAGCTCTCTGCCTTTTGTTTTGTGACCCCCCACCCTTTTGTAAACGGCATGTGGTGGACTGGCGTGCTCCCGGCACCAGGGCCAGCTCTGCGCTTTACTGCCTCTGCCTTACAGAGCCTCCCCACTCCCCCACCCCAGCTAAAGCCTGGGTCTATCTCCACTATGGAATTGAGGTTGGCCTGGAGGAAGGGAGCAAAAGCGAATCTGAGATGTCTTATTCCCATGTGGATCTGGTTCCTTAAAAGATTTGGGCTTTGGGGAAAAGGGTGTAGGGGAAGAACTGGAATCTGTTTTCAAATCTTCACTCTCTGAAGCTCCTTTCAGTAAAGCGAAGGACTTTTCTCGTTGGGAATGGGCGAGGTCTAGGCTGGAGCCAGGACCAGGTCAAGGAAAATAGTAGCTACTTAGAAGTGAAGACTGGCTGGCACCCGGTAGGATGTCCCCCACTGCCCCCCTTCTTCTTCCGTCCTTGAGCTCTGCGCACTCTCCCCTTTGTGAGGACGCCGGCTAACCCAGCGGGCAGGGGAAATGGGACAATGGTCAGGGGGACTAACTGGGCCCTCCGCCCGGGCAGCAGAGGGCTCGGTTGCCCCGCCAGGACCCGGAAGTTAAAATGAAAATTCGCCTACGGTGGGAAACCAACACCCTCCCCACCCCACCTACCCCCGAAAATGTCAAGTCATTGGAAAGGAAGGAGACTCTCGGCTGACCGCAGTGTTAATTACTGAGAAAGGCTGGAAGAAACAAGGCAGTTGGGAAAAACTAGGTGGGTAAAGACACCCCTCCACCCCCACCCCAGACCCCGGCCACCTGAGCCCCGCCCCCAGGGCGGGGGGGGGGGCTCGGGGTAGAACCGGCCTTCAAGCCATTCCTGGCACTGTCCCATCAAGGCCGTCGCCAGGTAAACTTTGTCCCACTTCCCTTTCACCCTTCCCTCCTAGGGTTGAGATGGGGGAGAAAAAGAGGGTTGCCAGAAGTCCCTGTAAGAGGTAAAAGGAAGCTGAAACCACCAGCTTCCCTCCCTTACTGCCTTCCACACCGCATCCCACTCCAACCCAGGGTCAAGAAAAAATGTGGAAGATTTTAGGTTCAGTTCTTCTCTCTGCCCTCTCCACACCGCTCCACTCCACCACCACCACCAGCAGCACTACCACCACCATCACTCCCCCCCACCCCAGTCTTTTGACAGCCCCGCCCCCCTCCTCCCTTAGAGCCTAAGGCCCCGAGGCTGCTGTGATAAGAGGGGGCGGGGATGACGCGGCCCCCTGGCCCAACAGTGGAGCACAAAGGTTGGCGGCCTGGTCCGGCCTCCCCTTCCAGGAGCTGGGAGGAGAAATCCTTTAAAGCCAGACTGCGGGCTTGTGCCCATCCTAGAAAACTGAGCAGGACGCGCATCTCCAGCGGCAGCTGTAGCTCCAGGCTCCTCTCACGCTTTCCCTCCTCGCTTTTTTGCATGTGCTCGCGACTCCCCAGCCGGACTCCGATAGGAAAGCGCCTGGCCCCTTCCTTAATATGTATGGGGACGTCACTGGCCGGGCCCGGAATGGGGGTGGGGGTGGGGGCCGTGTCAGTGCGCATGCGAGCTCTCCTCCGATAGCAGCAGCGGAGCGGTGGCCAGAGACTCTGAAACAGTAAAAGAGACATGGCTAGAGATGGCGAGGGACGCAGCCAGACACCAACCACGGCTGCTGCTGGGGCAATTTTAAAGGAACCGGGGGCCTTATAATTATAAAGAGGAAAGGGGAGAGGAAGGAAACAGGGTGGAGGGATAGTGTTTCCAAAGCAGCTCAAACATTTTAAAATTAATTTTTAAGAAAGAAAGCAAAGAACGAGAAAGGGAGGTGGGGGCGAGAGAGAAGGAGAGAGAGACAAACACAGCGAAACAACCCGCATCCACCTGATGTGAAGACTTCCTACACCGTTCCCACTGCCCGGCCAGATAGATGTTTTGTCCGCCGGGTCGCACGAATCACAATGAACGCGCAGCTGACGATGGAGGCGATTGGCGATCTTCACGGGGTGAGCCATGAGCCGGTGCCCGCCACAGCCGACCTGATGAGCAGCAGCCCCCACCACCGCAGCACCGTAGCCCATCGCAGCAGCCACTTGCCCGCTCACCCCCGCTCCATGGGCATGGCGTCCATCCTGGACAGCGGCGGGGACTACCACCACCACCACCGACCCCCCGAACACGCCCTGGCGGGGCCCCTGCACCCCACCATGACCATGGCGTGCGAGACCCCTCCAGGTATGAGCATGACCAGCACTTATACCACGTTAACCCCTTTGCAGCCTCTACCTCCCATCTCGACCGTCTCGGACAAGTTCCCACACCATCATCACCACCACCACCACCACCACCATCCTCACCACCACCAGCGGATAGCCGGCAATGTGAGCGGTAGCTTCACTCTCATGCGGGACGAGCGGGGACTAGCGTCCATGAATAACCTCTATACCCCCTACCACAAGGACGTACCCGGCATGGGCCAGAGCCTTTCGCCCCTCTCCGGTTCTGGCTTGGGGAGCATCCACAACTCCCAACAAGGACTGCCCCACTATGCCCACCCAAGCGCCACCATGCCCGCTGAAAAGATGCTCACCCCCAACGGCTTCGAAGCCCACCATCCCGCCATGCTAGCCCGGCACGGGGAACAGCACCTCACCCCCACCTCCGCAGGCATGGTACCCATCAACGGCCTCCCGCACCACCCCCATGCCCACTTAAATGCCCAGGGTCACGGGCAAATCCTGGGCACCGCCCGGGAGCCAAACCCCTCGGTGACCGGTTCCCAGGTCAGTAATGGAAGTAATTCAGGGCAAATGGAAGAAATCAATACCAAAGAAGTGGCGCAGCGGATCACCACCGAGCTCAAGCGGTACAGCATCCCTCAGGCCATCTTCGCTCAAAGGGTGCTGTGCCGCTCGCAAGGGACCCTCTCAGACCTGCTGCGCAACCCCAAACCCTGGAGCAAACTGAAATCCGGCCGGGAAACCTTCCGGAGAATGTGGAAGTGGTTACAGGAGCCGGAATTCCAGCGAATGTCAGCGCTCCGGTTAGCAGGTGAGCCAGGAGGGCAGAGGAGCTAGTTAGGATGCTGGGGAGATCAGAGTAGAGGACACAGAATTTGATTTGGTAGTTAGTTGCGCGTCCACCTAGACAAGTCAATTCAGGGACGAAAACCCCGCAGTACATGGCCTCTCAGGTCAGGCTGCTTCCCTTCCCTTTCTCTGTGCCCTTGTCTTTCTCTCCAAGAGACCCAAACCAGGCAGTCCCAAGCTCAGGTGCCAGTGGGGCTCAGGCTTCCGGAGGTTGTGTAAGAAAACAGGTCTGGCAGCGGCTCGGGAAAACCCGCGATACCTGTCAGAATCTTTAGCTACTCAGTCTACCCACAACCTAGTCTCGTGTTGTGTGCACGCGCGTACACGGGTGAGTATTATTGTAAATGTGTATTCATGTTGTTCACACGGGGCTCACAGTCCAATGCCCTGGGCTCCAGTCCATTACGAGAAGCTCGGGTTCTGGGAATGGAACAGAACTCAGGTGCTCTGAGTGAGATGCACAAAGACTTCTAGCCTTTACTGTCTCGAACTTACTTTTATTTACGTAGGGGAATCGGGTCCTGCTTGGAATTCTACTTCATCGGGCCAAAGCGTTTCATAATTTACAACCGCTGATGTCGGATTCTGTATAAGTAGCTATGCTACGTGCCAATGTGTCTATGTCTAGTGAGTGTTCATGTATGTAGCTATAAATGGTCATGCTCTTCATCCTTCTCTCTCTATCTTCCTTGGCTCTCTCTTTCCTTGGAACTAAACCAGTTATCGAGGAGTTGAATGTTTTCGTAGAATGAGGAGTGGGGGCGGGGAAACGGAGAAGGAAAAGAAGAGGGAGGGGAAACAAGCTTGTGCCCAGCTAAGCTGAGTTTCTTTAGGTGCCTGCATGCTATGGACTTTTCATTGCATTTTATTCTGCTGCTTCTTAGAAAAATTAATCCCCAAATCTGGGGAAGGGTCTGAGAATCCAAAGTGTGGTAGGAACGAAGCCCCGCCGGCAGCTTTCAGCTCCGAGCTGAAGTAAGAAAGAAGCATTAGAGTGACTGACCCGCACTGGTTACCAGCTTCTGTGTCCTGGCGGTTTCAGTCTGTGACCCGCTGGTATTGATATTCGACAGTGGTGGTATTAGGGAAAGAGCGTTGTCTGTCTTCCTATTCTTATGATTTTATGGAAGAGCTAGAATCTAGTTATCACAGGATGGGAGGAATTCGTGACATTTAAAAAAAAAAAACTAAGAGGAGACGCGTGGCAGAGAAGCGAGGAAAATAGGGGGTCCAGGTGCTGGCTGTAGCCGAGAAAAGAAATGAAACTGATTTTTTTTTTCAGGGATCAGAGGCCGAATTGTGACTGCAGTTAGGTTAATTTAATCCTCCCGCCCCCTTCGGCCTCCACACCTCAGACCCTGCTCGCAGGCTGAGTGAGTGGCTTGAATAGAATGGTAAAGGCCTGAATGAGGGTTTGTTAATTAACTGATCGTTCTCCATTAATTCGTCCCAGGAGAACAAGAGACAGTCAATTCGAGCCAGAGCCGGGGGCACTGAGCCGTTTCACAGGCTAAAATCAAAGAGGAGAAGGCCAGAGCTCCCCTACCTCCCTCCCTCCCTCCCTCCCTCCCTTCCTGCGTGGTCGTCCCCCTAACTCCATCGCCTTCCAATGAGGAGAAAGAGATAGGCCAGGTGCCGTCAGGGCTAAAACTTAAATCTGAAACCCAACTGCGACATCTATTTGCTTTTATTTTTCCTTTTGTTGAATCTTTCTCTGTCTTGACCTCACCGTTCCAACCCCACTAACCCTGGAACCCCATCCTGTGTCTTCCGTACTCCATTGACTGTACTCGCTGATCCCTCTGTTTATATCTGCTTCATTTTTTTTCAGCACCACTTAAACGAAGCCTTCTTCACATTCACTACTCCAACTTCCCCTCTGGGTCATTCTGGAAATAGGAAGAGGTTGAGGGAAGAGACTACTCAACCACAGACTGTTATCTGTCCCCATGTTCCCTATAGGGAGGACAATGTTTTCATTGAGGGAGGTATGTTTGTCATACTCCTCTCTTTCCCCAGTGGGGGAAAAATGGGACTTCTGATCACCAAGAAGCCTGTTACAAACACACACACACACACACACACACACACACACACACACACACACACTGCCCTCAGGTTGTTGAACTGTTGAGCTAGACCCAGGTTTCTATCATGAGATACTTAGAAGGGGCATATGGCCTCCTACTCTTTCCTGACTCTGGAAGCTAATTCCTCTCTTCCTTAGGAAAGATGTGTCCTCTTGCTAGTTCAGAACTCCACCAGGTACCTGGGTCTATTCCCCAACCCCATAATTTTGGGTCTCCTATTAATTTGGGGAAAGACCATGACATTGACTGTCTTCAGCTTTTGTCTTAAGAGATGAAAGGAAGTCTGGCAGGCCTGACAAGCCCAGACAGCAGAGGAATGAAGGTGGGCATTTGGACATATACTGGGAAGGAGCTGAGGTGGTGAGGAATGGTTGTATCATTAACCTCCAGGGTGGGAACCCTTTCACTACAGTCAGATGCAAGCACAGTGGGGACTCTGAACTAACAATGGAAACAAGGTTTTGTCTTTCTGGAGAGCAGACCATAGCAACTCCAGTTTTCTCCTAAGCATTTGTGAAAGGCCAGGTTGACAGGAATCAGTGAGATCCCCTCTCCCTCTCTCTCTGCTCCTAAGGCCTGGGAGATTACCAGAGATTGAACCCCAGGTAGCACCTTTCCAATTTATACTCTCCTATCAGTTGATCAAATGACCTATAGCGCCTGGTCCTTAAGCAAGAACCAATGTATGTGACTGACAGCTTGCCCTGAAGGGAAAGAATGAGTTGATCTCCCTTGGCCTCTTATTCATGACAGGAATTGGAGTAGGACTAGAAGGGCCTTCCAGAGGGAATGGGTTTCTAAAGTTGTTTTGTTTGCAGTCTTCTCCCTAATCTATTACCTCACCAGAAATCAGGCAGAAAAGGGGAGCATTAGTTGGTTACATAGATAGTATGTCAAGGTACTGACCCATCACATTTTCTCAGAATGAAAATGGTGACAGAACTCTTCTCTCCGATGTCCAGCATTACTTCACAGTTTAATCAGCAGCTACCCCCTCTTTCCTCCAATTTTTGTCTTTAATTTTCTCTCTCTCTCTCTCTCTCTCTCTCTCTCTCTCTCTCTCTCCCTTTCCTGTCTAATTTCTTCTACTCTTCTATTAAAAACTTAATAGGTTATTCCCCTCCTCCCCCCAGCAGTAGAGCTACTTTAGCTGTAGAAATGGAGGCAACCTACTGTCCCCAAATAAATACATTTGTATTTATTTAAAACAAGTAAAAATAGACTGGAAGGGAATTTTCTCTTGCCTCCTCTCCTCCCTTTTATATGACAAAAAAATCCTAGAGGGAAAAGGCTGTGAGATAACTGTGAGAACCTGGAGATTGGGATAGGATGGTTTGGCCACAAAGCTATTTTAGTAGCGATGTAGTGGTGGCTAGTGAGAAAATGAATAGGAACAGAGGATAGCCAAGATCATGACCTGGATGGAATTAAAAGTGTAAGCCTTAGCATGAGGTATGCAACCTTTCAATAGCCTTAAGGGTACCTTGTAAAGGGCTGCAAAACACAGGAATATTTTGAAGCTATGATAGAACTTCTATTTAAAAAAAACTTTTGTAGGGATAGTAGAGGAGTAGTTTGGGGGTGACTTTTCTCCATGACTTCAGAAGCCTTAAAAAATTGCTGAAGTGGAAGACTAGAATGAGTCTTTCATTGGACTGTTAGCATTTTCCTTCCCTTTACTCCCCCCCCCATCCTGTCCCTTTAAGGCAAAGAGGAGAAACTTCCAGCAGATTTATATTTTTAAGGAAGGAAAATGTTACCACGAATGCAATTTTTGGTATATGTGCTGCTTAAGGGAGGACACTACAAATGTAAAGACCAAAAAGCACCCAATTTGAGCTCCTGGCTGGAGAAAGACATAGGGCTGGAATCCAATGAGGACCTGAAGAGGTCTCGGTTTGATTAGCAACTGTGGGAGAAAGGCCACTAGGCCGCTAAGGTAACTGGAAGATTTACCCCAAATATTTACTTCTCCTCCCCATATACATACCCAACCCCCTCTTTTCAGCTTTACTGTAATATGTTATGCATTTCCTAACAAAATTAGATACAGTGGGCTACTATGAGATGGGCAACGGAGAGAAGTCTCACGGAATTAGATGCAAGAAAAAAAATCAATATTTTTTCCTCAATGTAATAATCGCTGCTTCCCCATTAAAGATGCAGCCCAGCAGCTCTCTCTCGCCGCTAGAGTGTTGTGTCCCGGGTGGGGTGGGGTGGGGTGACATGCCTCTGACGTGGACGCCTATCAAACGGAGGAGGAGATTAGTTTCCAATTAGAGATCCCATAAATGTGCTTGGCCGAGCTACTGAACCCGTCTGGGCGGGAAGTGGAACTCTATGTGGAGGAAGCTTTTGCCTTCATTCACACTTCTGTACTTAAATCTGTTAACCTGAACATGCCTAGCAAAGCGCCGCTCCATATCTCCTTGGATTTAAACACTCTGCGTGTAAACAACTGAGGTTTCGGAAATGCCTTATGCTGGTATCCAGAGGGAACCAATAAAAATGAAAAGAATTCATCCTAAACTGTGAGGGAGAAGGGGAATGGACTCCTAAAATCACCAGGGCTGGCTCAGACTCATTCCAATCTTGAGCATCGGGTGTTTCCCCAGTCCCTCCCCTTCCAGATCCTGCATTTTGTTCTGCTTTGGGAAATTGCGAGGAGACTGGGGGAGTTTGGACAGAGAAAGTGACTTCGCCCTGGAGCTACAGAGATACGATTGTCTTCATCCAGAGGCCCAGAGCCCTGCGACTGGTCACCCGGAATCCGAGAAAGTGTCGGCGGGGCCAACCTGGGGCTTGTTTGCTGTAAGTGGCCTTGTGGCCTGGTTGATTTATAACTGAATCCTGCATAACTCAATTTGCTTTTTGTTAATGTTTCTCCAAATTGGGGGAAGGAGGGCAGAGAGAAGCCAAGGAGCATTTCCACAGGTCCCTTCCTTTCTTCTGTCCCAGAAAGCTAGGGCTGGCCCGGAACCCGGGTCCAAGGCAAGAGGAGAAAGGGACATAGTTAGCTGCACTAGTCGGATTGCTTGGAACACCTGGAGTGGGCTAAGAGCTACCCTTTTAAAAGGTTGAGGAGAGAACTTTCCCGCAATTCTGAGGCAAAAGCGGTTTTTGACCCTACAAGTGGCCCACTCAGGAAATGCTGTATGTGATAGAAAAGAGACAGCCTCGGGATCTCCTCCAACATAAAGGCAAACACAGATACACACATGCACACACGCGAGTCCACACACACACACATACATATACACATATCCCTTTGGCCCAGGCTCAGCCAGTTACAGCTGCTCTTTGAGTAGAGCAGAGGCGGTGAACAAAGGGACCGCGGGGGAGGGGTGAACTGGCCCAGCTGGGAGCCCCCTGGGGATTTATTTCTCCTTTCCACCCAAGCAAGATCCTCTACACAAACACACACTAACGGAGCTCACACACACTAACGCCCAATTTCAGCTTTGGGGGCTGAACCAGAGTTACGAAGCTCCTACTCCCCTCTGGCCCCACCTTCCTTCGGCTACCCGTATTAGTGGCCGTTTCTGTGTCCTTATCATTGTCTCTCACAGTCACCTACAGTGACCGAAACTGGCAGTAACAAAACCTACTCTGCCATACATAAGAGTCTTCCTGTCAGTATCCGCAGATGCGCTCTACGGAGTTGTGCGTGAGGCTGAAATTACCCTAAGTGACACTGCGTGAAACTGCACGTACTCCAACTACCCTTTCCTTTTCATTTCTCCCCGACCCCATTCTTTGCAGGAAGTGGGGGAATAGTTTGTTGTTGGGGTTTTTCCCCTCATTTGTGGTATCATTGTAAATTCAGGGGAAAGGTTACAGACCCAGGAAGAAGCTCCCTATGTGGTTGGTAGACCGAAGAGCTTTCTCCAGCCTTCTGGGTACTACTATTTTGTGGAAACGCCCAAGTTTGCAACATAGAGAAAATCTGGTTTCAGGGTAGACCTTCGCACATTACCCTCAGGGGGCTTTCCCTCTCAGAGGGAAAAAAAAATCTGTTTGGATGGAAGTAGCAAACATTGCTCAGCCAATTGGCCCCACTCAGGTATTCATGGAGTCCTCAGCAGAACTCTGTCCTGGTGGGGTTTTAGGTAATAGAGCTGTTATCACCGCTCTGCTTTGCCATCTCCACCACCACCAGCACTAAACACACCTCTGCTTCCCCACTAATCCCTTCTTGACCTCATATTTCCAGGGTATGTTTGCAGCAGCCGGTACAAACCCTGGAATAGTCTTTGTCTTCTGGTCTGCTGCTTACAAAAACATCCAGGGGGAGCAGGACTCCTCTAGTGCTCTATGAGGTAACTGGGAAGTGTCTACACTAGAGTTCTGGATGCATAATATTGACATGCTACCCTATATTTCGCTGACCTTCAGTTGCCCAGCTGCTACAGCTTGTTTTTTTAGAAGCTGGGCTTGCCCCCTACTGGCCAATATAAGGCAGATTGGTAGCTGGGAGAATCCTTCGTTCAGCAGGCAGTTCTGAGGGAAAGGAACTTATTGCTATGGTTATTTTAAAAATGTCTAGTCATTATGACAATTAATATTAATAACAACACTATTAGGAAGAAGAAGATGGATCGGAAGAGAGGCAGAGTGATCAGCCATAGAGTAGAAGCATAGCATTTCAGAGTTGGATGTTACCTCAAAGGTCATATCCTCCAGATATCTCAATAGGAACCTTCTTCACAGCATTCCAGACTGGAGTCATTCAATTTCTGCTTAAGGACATTCATTGTTGGAAAATCTACCTCCTGAGGCAGTCAATTCTATTTTGGGCAACTCTAATTGTTAGCAGGAAGACTAAATCACATATAAAAACTTGAAAGTCTCAGACTTGGTATTGTAGTATAAAGGGGATTTATACTGAGGCCCTCCAAACTATGGCTGAATTTGGGTCTTCATTCCAGGTCTAACCTTCTAACCATTTAATACCCAGGGGCATTTTCATGCCTACTTGGATACTTCAGTAAGGAGACAGCTTCAACCATAAATTTTTATTCTTCTTAGAGCATTTCTGCCCCCCCCCTCCCCTATGTAGATTTACTCAGCATTTAGATTGAGCACTTTCTTTTGTTGTGACACCTATTTGACCGTATCAAGGTCAGAGTCATATGACTAGAAAACATGGTTCTCACTTGACTCTAGGCTTGGGCACCCTAAAGGAAGGCAGTGTGGACTACATTTCCTTCAAAGAAATGTTCGGATTGTGTTTACTTTGTTTTATTTTCCTTTCTTAGAAAACAAAATTCCCCGAAGCCAGAGCCAGGGAAATTGGGTTCTTTGTTTAGACCACTTTGTAGAGTCATCTGCAGGAAAGATGAGGCCACTAAGTCAAAACTACTTGTCATACTTAGAACAAGACTAAGTTGTCCCTTCAGTACCCTGGACAGGGCTTCTGCCGGGTGCCTGTGCTAGAGCGGATTTGACCCAGCCTTGATCTCTCCCGCAGGGCCTAGCTTGCAATTACAAGGAGTTAAGAATGTTTTGAGGAAGTTACAGTAGTAAAACGGAAAATACGTGTTAATTGAGGTGAGCTAAATTATTAAGGAGTCCCGAACTCCCAATTGGGTATGTTTGCACCCACTGCAAAGTGAATGGAAGTGTCAAACTCCAAGGACTGATTTCCCCGCCCCACCCCCACCCCTGCCAGCCCACCCTACACTGCCGCTTTCTGTATGTCTGAGTGTGCTTACACACCTGCTTTGTAGAATCTAAATGTGCGTCCCTGTGGGTGTGACATGGGTTGGATCATTAAACTAAAACGTTCAATTCAGTCCCTTTGATCCGTGCTGAGAAAAATCTATAGTGATCTCTAATCTAACTCGTCTTTAAGGAGATTGTTACAATAGTAACAGGGATAGGTTTTGATGTCATCATTTCTACATTCATGGCGATTCAGCTAATGAAAGGAACATTGCTACACAGCTGTTGTTGTTGTTTTTAATAGAGAATAATTCCAGCTCAGATTGGTAAAGCAGGATATTCTTAGATTAATGAAGTCAGTAACTAATAAGGAGTGTCACTGATACAGCACTATTCAGCTTTGGTAGAAAATGACTTTGTCCTTGAGAAAGCAATTCTCTCTATTCTTTGCCTGTAAGCATTGACTATTTGAATATGTACTATAATACATATTGAATATATATTCATTTTATATCTGAGATCGACCTCAGAATCTTTTGTGGATAAGAGGAGGAAATTACCAATTTCATTTGAGCACTAATAATGTTTGTTCCCTCAACTGATGGGAAGATAGTAGGGAACCCCAAGCCAGGGTAGTAACAATGTTCTAAGGTATGACTGAGATTGAAGGTGTTATATTATGGACTTCTTATAAAACTGTATGAGTTAATGTGGCATTGACATAAAATTTTCTTCATTTTTCCAAATAATAAAAATACATTATAATTAAGATTTTATACACTATTAATAATATTAAGAAGCATACCTACTTGGTCATTTATTTTAAAATTATTCTCTCATAAATCCAAGTAAAAGAACTTAATTTCACCATAAAATGCATTTTGTGTATATTAATGGGTTCATACCTTTGAATATGGAGCTAACAACTACAGATGTACATTTTAATGTTTCCTTAAAAACCCAAACTTTAATCCCCCTCCCCCTCCATGTTATGGCAAAGCATACTTTAATGAGAATACTGAGATTAGACAGGAAGCTATAATTTGAATTTGCAAGCCAGAAGATAGTGCAATAAAAGACCATTGAATTTGGAGTCAGAGAAAATGGATTGAAATTCTGGCTCTGTCAACCATATGGTCTTGGGTAAATAACTTACCCTCATCTTTAAAATTAATCGGTTAGATTACATTATCACTAAAGTTTCTTCCAGCTCTAAATCTATGGTGTTAAAGACAAAACTTATATTTTTTTCTAGAGATACACAATATTACTGACTAGAATGGATCTTTTAATTCTCCACTGAAGTTTAGTGAGCTTTTTCTGAGTTTATTAAATAACCTTGGTACATGTTAATTAAAAAATTAATACAGACTCACAGCACCAGGATCCAAAAAAAAAAACAAAACGT
The DNA here is from genome assembly GCA_028646595.1 of Phalanger gymnotis. Lineage (NCBI taxonomy): Eukaryota > Metazoa > Chordata > Mammalia > Diprotodontia > Phalangeridae > Phalanger > Phalanger gymnotis. The sequence goes on from CM053624.1 coordinate 129,994,433, forward strand.
GTTGCAGCCAAATAAGAATGTAATTAAAATGAAAATTATTAGCCATGCCATTGTTACCCTCTTTTTTCTGACTATTGATATTCCGTAATGTTGGACATCATCATTGTACTAGCAGTTGTGGAAAGGTGTGGTGACTGGATATGAAACAACTGACCAGAGCAACCAATGAAGCAATTTTGCATTATATTGTTCAAATTAATTATACTTCATAAGGAAGCATTTATTATGTTCCTAGAATGTTCTGGGCTCTGGGCTAGCCTTATGTTTATATAGTATTATATTAAAACATTTAACTCCTTTCACATTTGCTATCTTATACATACCTTACAATTGTATGAGGTAAGTGGAGGAAGTATCCACATTTAAAGTAGAGGAAATGGATACCTAAAATGTCTTTTCATTACTCTTTTATCAAAGGATTACAGATTTAGAGCTAGAAGGGATTCTCTTGTTTTACAGATGAGGAAACTGAAGCCCAAAGAGGTTGTGACTTGCCCAAGTTTACACAAGTAGTTAAGTATTATTAACTAAAACCCACATCTTCAGCTTCAAAACCAGCAATCTTTCCACTTCACCAAACCTGTTTGGTCATTATCCAGCCTCAAATTAAAATAACACTTCTAATCATTTCCATAACATTCATACCCAATCATTTTTAAAAATTTTCTTTTTAGGAATGCACTGTCCCTTTAAGGAATTCATGCTGGTAAAAACCATCTCTTTAAGACAATGCTTGAATTTAACCAGACCCTAACGTTTAATTTATCGAATTTACTATGATTGGTCTGTATATACAAACTAGATGGTAAGCAACCAGAAAGAAAGGTTCTGCCATTTGTACAGGTGAATGAAATAGATGGAATGGTTTTCTCTATGTCTAATCCAGCCTCATATAGACCCAACTTGAAATGCCTATGAAAAATAACAACATTGCCTTAAGCATATAACACAAATGCCTTTTCTCTGGGGATCTCAAAAACTTCACATCTCTTACCTCATTTCTCTTCACAACATGCCTGTTAGAGTTATGTATTATTGCTTCCATTTGTTGAAACTGGAGAAAGAAAGCAAAAGATACATAGCAAGGCAGTAAAGGAACCAATTTGCCAGGCCATTGTTCATTCTACTACATGCCCTATGTGTGTCCTATAAGTAGTTCTATTCCACCTGGAATCATTGACTCCTGGGACCAGTTGGGGGGGAGGGGGACGGGAACAGTACCTTTGTAATTTTAGGGATCAGTATGGTATATTAGGTCACAGTTCTATTTCTTCTCTTTGAACTAATGCTTGCCACATACAGTGCCTGTATTTTGCTTATTTTTCAGGATTGTGTATGTTTTAAATAATAAATTGACACAGACTGTGTCTAAAAAATGTCAAATATCATGTACTAGATGGCTATAGCAATTATACCTATGATTTCATCAATATGAGAAACTCTCTGCAAACTACAATATTAGAGTCACTTAGAATACACAGAGGCTGACTAATTTGGCCAGAGTCATATGTCCAATACGGGTCAGAGGTCGAAATTGAACCCCAGTCTTTCTGCCTTGGAGTCTTACTCTCTATCCATTAGGACAAACAGCTTTTCAAGTGATGTTGAAAACCTAAACAATTCAATTATTCCTTGTATGTCTCCAAACATCATGTAGCTGAAATTTTAGTTTGAATATTGTCCTAAGAACTGTCATTTCTGGAACTACTGCATTCTTTTTTCATATCGTGAGGATGCCATAGCTCCCAAGGGAAGCTAGCCAAAGAACGGTGACTGCCTGCCACTCACTTTTGGCTTTCTACAATTAAAAATGATGACATCGCGCCACCTAGTGGTCTCAAATCTTACTACCATTTCTGCTGACGAGAGTGTATGATAGGAGTGGCTAACCCGATTAAAGTATTGATGTAGTCACAAAAATCGTTCATTAAGGCAATTTAATCTTTGCTATTAAATGTCCTTTCAATTCATTTGGGGTAATTAAGATGCAGTTAAAGTGATTAAATTCTAATTACTTATGCTAGACAAAGACATATTTGTCACACTAATGTGGTTAACTAAGGACTCAGCTGAAAGAAAGTTAACATTTACTTCAGATGATGCAACTGGAGAAATCAGTTCCTCTTTTCATCATTAATCTGTGAACTGGGTGATTATGTAATGATACTACAAGTTCATTAAACAGAGTAAGTGCTCATCAAAATGGTTTGGGGGGAAAAGATGTGGCTAAAAACCCCTTGGTACTTTAGCAGTTAGTCAACATCACTAGACAAAATTGCCTTCTTTTTTTCCCATATTATCCAAAAGTGTTGAGAAACCTTTGCAGAATAAGGACCACAACTAAAGATTGTGCATCTGTCATCTGAAGACCAACCTCGCTAAGTTTGGAAGAACTCCTTGCTAGAATGTTGGCCACCAGGTGATGAATTCTTTTGACCATAGTAACTCATCAATCCAACCCAATAAACATTTATGAAGTACTTACTATGTGTCAGGCACCCTGCTAAGTGCCAAGGATACAATTAATTAAAAGAAAGACAGTGCCTGCCGTCAAGGAGTTTACAGTCTAACCTGCAACACACAAAAGGAGACAGGAAAGCAGGGGAGGGCTGAGGTTGGGGGAAGAGCAGGGAGAGGAATGTTGTTCCATGGAGTTGAAATGAGGCAGAGCAGCAGAGTTGAGTGAGCCAAAAAGTCCAATTTCTGCCCTCTATAAAGGAAGGCAATGGGGGGAGTTTGGTATTCCACCTTCCAGCTCTCCAATCAGAAGCTGGAGGGGGGGGGTGTCAGTCAAGGCTTGAATTAGCCATATGGTAATGAGATTAGGGGTTATGAGTTTGACCTGGTAGAAGCATCTTATTCTGTGGATTTGATATGGTCAGAGCAACAGAAGCAGAGTAAAATGAATAGATTATCATTAAAATAATCTACACAGAAGGGCTGTAATCTGTAATCTACACTGGCATACAGGGCAAACATAAATGAAACCACAGATGTTTGAAGTATCCAAGTAGGCATGAAAATGCCCCTAGGTGTTAAGTGGTTAGAAGGTTAGACCTGGAATGAAGACCCAAATTCAAATCCCCTCCTGCGATACCTATTAGCTGTGTGTCCTTGGGCAAATCATTAACTTCTCTCAGCTTGTTTCTCTGTCTCCAAAATAACACTTACCCCTCATGGTTGCTACTGAGATCAAATAAGAAAAATATGTAAAGTGATTTTATAAAAGTTGAAGTACTATTTAAATGTTAGCTCTAATTATTTTAATCTTGATCTTTAAAGGAAGATTCTTAAAAGGAAGAGTTTTGCTATTAATCTGCAGGCACAGAATTCACTTGACAAACTAAGAGACAATTTTTAAAGAATAAAAAATAGCTATTGAAAAGGAGAAAACTGCTTAATAGCTCTTGGTTAAAAGTATAAAATCATATCTTCAGATGATTTAGATACATTAAACACATATATTAACTAATTCTTTTTTTAACCCCACCCTCTCCTCTATTGGGACATCATATACTTTTGTTGCCTTTGATTTTGATGGAGAAAGATTCCTTTGTATCACATTTTGTAACATTTTATTAAACTAAGAACTGACATATCCATAGAATTATACAGTTTGCAAGGTATTTTACACACATCGTTTCATTCAAGCCTCACAAACCTCTCGCACCACCACCAATAAAGTGAGACATTATTTTCAACTTACTTATGAGGAAATTGAGGCTCAGACACTTGTCTAGGATAATACAATTAATAAAATTCAGAGATAGGATTTGAACCCAGGTGTTTTGTGACTCCAGATCTGATAGTCTTTCCACATATCACACTGCTTCCTAGATAGTCTATACAATTGCCTAGAGAACTAAGTTCCTCGGTTGTTAATTGAAATCTTTTTATGTGTAACTAGTATTCAAATGTTGGAAAATCTCCTTAGCATTAAAATTGTTAGAAAGCAAGAAGTAAATCTAGTCTGCATAGGTGTACATATAGCATTATACCTCAACAAATTGTAAATCATGATAGAATTTACAATCTAGCATTATTTTTAGGGTAACTTTCCCTGAAGAGGCCAAATGAAGGCCTTATGTGTAGGGGTTGTACATTTGAGAGGATGATCAATAGACTTAAGGGTAATAAGTGTTATGAATAAGTATGGTTTTACCAGGGTTCCAGATTAACATAATTTTGTCTTTTGTTAAATGGTTTGTGCTCAGAGATAATGACTATATTTATGCTTAGTGCGTTGTATTTCTCCCCAATTTACACCACTGAGAATTGGTTTTTTTCCCACAGAAGCGCCTCACTATTTGACTGAATTGATCAGAAACTGCATTATGTCATGGAGAAAAACATCATGCTTAGCCTCATGATATCTATATTTTAGGCCCTGCTCAAACATTCGCTAAGCTATGTGATCCAAAGACAAATTATTTAACAAAGCGAATCAAATCAAAGATTATCTTTTAAGCACCAGCTATGTGCCAAACACTGTGCTAAGCTCTGGGGATATGAAGAAAGAGGAAAAAAAGCTCTTGCTCTCAAAGAGCTTACAATCTAATGGAGAAAACAACCTGCGAATAACTATATACACAAAATAGGTATACAGAATAAATTGGAGATAATCTCAGAAGACATTAGCCTTAAGCGGGGGGGCTAGTGAAGGCCTCTTGCAGAAGGGGAGATTTTAGCTGAGACTTGACAAAAATCAGGATCTATTTACTCATCTATAGAGAAACTGATATTTGCACTACCAACCTTGCAAGGTTGCTGTAAGGAAAGTACTTTGAAAATATCAAAGGGCTACATAAATGTGAGTTATGGTAATTATAATTTTGTTTCTGTATACATATTATTATTCTCTAGTTCAGGGCTAACCAACCTCAGGGTTTTAATTGAAACAATAGACAATATATTTTGATTTACCATTTTAGTAAGAGCTCTGTGGTAGCTCAGCTTCATTTACTAAAGCATTTATGTAAATTTCTAAGCTTGTAGGTGGGCTGCATAATCACACTGCTATGCTGCTGCTGGGCCGCATTTTGGACAGCCCTGCTCTAGGTCATAACTTGTCATCCAAAAGCCAGAGATAAGTTATTTTATTGTGACCCAAGTCTGTTGAATCCAAGTTTAGTTCTTTTTCCTTTGGATCAAGCTTTTTAAAAGTTTAAAGTATATAAGATCAGCCCCCTATGTGGCTCTTCAGATCCATCCATCCTGCCTGATATTGAAGGTTATCAAGCCATGGAAAGTATACAGTGTGTTACAGAATCTCAGAATTTCAGAGTTGTGTGACCTTAGTAGCCACCTAGTCCAAACCATATCTGAAGAATTCCCTCTACAACATACCTGACAGGAGGTCATCTAGCTTTCCTTTAAGACCTCCACTGAGAGGTAACTCACTACCTCTGATAGCAAAATTCCATATTTGGTTAGCTTTAATTGTCCCAAAGTTTTCCCCTATGAAAGCCTAGATTGGCTTCCACCAACTGCTCCTAGTTCTGTCCTTTGAAGTCAAACAGAATAACCCTAACCGGTGTTCCATATGGTTGCCCTTCTAATTCTTGCCAACAATCTTGTCCTGAGTCTTCTCTTCTCTGGGCTAAACAGCTACAGTTCCTTCAATTGATTCTCACATAACATGAACTCCAGGCCTTTCACCAACATGGTTGCCCTCCCCTGAATGATCTCCAATTTATTAATATCCTTCCTAAAATGTGGTGCCTAGAACTGAACAATGTATTCTAGATATTGTCTGTACAGTGGAACTATAATGTCCTTATTCACAGAAGATTTATGTCTCCTAATGAAGCTCAATATTTCATTAGCTTTTTTGACTATCATAATATATTGTCGTATTGACTTTGAAGTCTACTAACACATGTACCCCCAGATCTTTTTCAGATGAACTGGCATAAGGGCGTCCTGTTCTGGATTTAGATTTTTGTGTCTATGGCACCACTTCCTCCTCTATCTCTCTCCCTCCCTCCCTCCCTCTCTCTCTCTCTCTCTTTCTCTCTCTCTCTCTCTCTCACACACACACACACACACACACACACACATACATATTACCCTTATTACCATACAAAACAGATGTCTGGGCACAATATGAAGAACCTGACCAAACCCCAAGACAGAGATGGGAATTGGTTGCAGATGAAAGCTCATGAGCTCAATTTGATTGCGAGCTTTTTGATTGGTTATTAGGAAGTGTGAACAACTGTGTTATGCTATGTCTGCTCTCTGGGCAACATTTGCCAAAAACCTGAGCCAAAGTAACCAAAAGTGCATTAAGAAAAAAGGAAAAAGATAATTTCACAAGGTAATGATAGAGAGATTTGCTCATCGATCAGCCAGTTCAAAGGTGATAGAAACATAGGAAGCCATTTTTGTCTTCATTAAATTGCTATATGATATCCAGAATTTTGAAGCAACTTGTTTCAACTATCTTCCTGTTGTAGCTATTGTTTGTTTTTACCCTTGCTGCTATAACATGCACATGTTAATCATATAAATAGATATCTTGACTCATGCTCTTTGGGGAGCTCAATATCATTTCAAAATGCAATATACCTTGCCTGAATAGGAATTCAATAAATTCAACTGCACAAATGTTTACCAAGCACCTTCTGTATGCATTCACCTTGATAGGTGCTGAGGATACAAAAATAAAATTAGATAGATCCTTCTTTCCGGTGATAGAAAAAGACAAGGACACAGACTGTTATGAAGAACAACATAGTGCAAAGGAAAGTTCCAGATAAGATTGCTGAGGAATTTGAGGAAGAAGAATTCACTTGAAGCTGGATTATCAGAGAAGGCTTCATGGAGGAGGTGGCACCCAAGTTGGTGCTTAAAGTAAGGGAGGGATCTCATCAGGCAAAGGTAGTGGGACAGAAGTAGTGAAGGGGAACCCATTATGGGCATGGAAAACAGCATAAGCAAGGGTGTGAGGGAGCATGATGTAGCACAAAGAATATTGGACTTGGACTTAGGAGGACTTGGGCTTGAATTCTCCTTTTGATATTTCTTTAAAAATTATCTTATTTTTATTGACATCTTTTGTTTTCATATCATGTTCTTTTCCAAATATATCTCTTCTGTTCTGTCTCTGACACAATGAGTTATTCCTTATAACAAAGATTTTTTTTAAAAGGGAAAAAAACTGGTCATTGCAACTACATACATTGACCATTCTGATAATACGCAATATTGCATAGTCAGAGTCCTCCATCTCTTCTCAGCTCTTTTCAGGGGTCAAACTTGGTTATAATTACATAGCATTTTCATTTTTGTATTCTCTCCATTTACATTGCTGTGGTGCTTGTGCATATTGTTTTCCTAATTCTGTTTATTTCATGCAACTCAGTTCCTATAAGTTTTCTTATGCCTGTCTGAATTCTTCATATTCATCATTTCTTATAGTGTATTAATGTTATGTTATATTTGTGTGCCATAATTTATGTTGCTACTCCAAAACCAATGAGCATGTATTTTATCTCTAGTTCTTTGCTACTACAAATAATGTAATTATAAATATTTTAGTGTATATGGCATATGTGTGTATTCTTTCTTTCTCTCTCCTGCTTGTGATATATGCCTAGAGGTGAGATCTCTTGTCAAGAGCTATAAACAGGTCAGTCATTTTTTGGCATAATTCAAAGTTAGTCAGCTAGCATCATCAAGTTCCTGCTATGAGCCAGACACAGTTCTAGGTGTTGAGAATACAAGGAAAGGATGAAAAAACTCAGTCCCAGCTCTCAAGAAGCACATAGTCAAATGAGAAAAACAACATGCAAACAACCTATATATACAGGATAAATTGGAGGTAATCAACAGAGGGGAGAAACTAGAATCAAGAAAGATCAGAAAAGGCTTCTCATTGAAGATGGAATTTTATCCGGGACTTAAAGGAACCCATGGCTAGACTGAGTCACAGTTGCTTCAAGAGTGTTTCTAGACTCTGAAATCATGGCAATGCACACTCCTTGAGGACAAAGAACTGTTGCATTTTTGTCTTTTCTCCCCCAGCACCTAGTACAGTGCCATGCAAAGTAGGTGCTGATAAATGTAGTAAATGATCAAAAGATGAAGGAGAGGGAACGCTCAAATATGAATCAGATTTTGAGCCTGGGTGACTGGCAATGAAAATAGAGAAGTTCGGGGTAAAGTATAGGTTCTAGAGTGTAAATGAAAGGCTCAATATCAAATATGTTGAGTTTGAGGGGCAAGTGAAATATCCTGGTGGAAAATATTTAGCAGACAATTGGGTTTTGAGTTTTGTGAAGAGGTCAAGAGTGAAAATATGGACTTGGGAGTTACCTGGATAAAGATAAAATTGAAACCATGGGTGTCAATGACATCATTAAGGGAGAAGAGATAGGAGTGGAGAGGAAGAAGAGAACCAGGATCAGAATCTTCTTGGTCTTTCATTTTTAGTGGTAGGAAGAGAATAGGGAGCAAGTGCAGATGATAGAGTGGGCGTGATCCTATGGTTGTGGGAAAAATCATAAGAATACAATGTCACAGAAGCCAAGGGAATAGAGGATAGCAAGAGGTCATTAGGATCAAAGGGTGCAGAAAGTTAAGGAGTGTAAGAATCAAACAGAAGCCGGTGGATTTGGAGATAAGAAGGTCCTTATTCACCTCAGATCAAGAAATTTCAGTATATTCAGGGATGGCAATTTCAAATGCATAAGCACCTATTTCTACAAGCACTGCCGTATCAATTATTACACGGATCACATCATGTCATCTCATGTCACTTGAAAGGTAATTTTTTTTCCAAATACCATAGAAAGAATGTACAAATGTGTGCATAGAGACATACATATACATATATCTATATTATTTATAATAATATTGTAGTTCGTAAGCTAATCCTGGCACCTCTCCTTCAGTCAACAACTGCAGGAGTGCGGTAGTCACTGAGTGCTCCCTCGTTTGTGAGACCTCGAGATCAAATGGAAGATAGTCTTCTCTCCAAAAGAGCATTTAAATAGTGAGAAAAGAAAAAGACTGAAACAAAAGGTAATTTAATTTAGAGGAAAGTACATTAGCCCTAGAGCCAGAGAACCAGAGTTAAAATCCTGACCACTAACTATATGACCTTGAGCAAATCACTTAGCCTCACTGGCCCTCAGTTTCTTCATCTGTAAAATGAAAGGGGTGAACTAGACGGCTTCTAGAATCCCTTCCAACTTGAGATCTATGATCCTACAAACATAATTGAGAAACACGGTGTCTAGGACTAGGGAAAATGAAAGTTGTATTGTTTTCTGACTTTATTAAACCAACTCTGGAGTACTATGTTCAGTTCTGGGTACCACATTTTAAGAAAGAGTGATAAGTTAAGAGTATATCCAGTGCAGAAGGATCTTGAGTTAAAGTCATATGAGGAACTTGGAGTATTTAAGCCATAAGAATAGCTAATATTTATATAGTGCTTTAAGATTTCAAAGCATTTTATGCATATTATCTCATTTGATTCTCCAAACAACGTTGGGTGCTAGATGCTATTATTATCCTCATTTTACAGTTGAGGAAATTGAGGCAGGCAAAGGTAAAATGACTTGCCCAGGGCCACGCAGTTAGTACATATCTGAGACAATATTTGAACCCAAGTCTTATTGATGACAAGTCTTGCATTCCACCCACTGTGCTACCTGACTGCCCTAGAAGGGAAAGCTTGGGTTACAGGACGAGATAGAGGGATTCACTTATTTGAAGGGCAGTCACATAGAAAAAGAATTTCATTGTTTCACTTGACCCCTGGGGGCAGAGCTAGGATGTATTCAGAAGTTCAAAGAACTACTCTGGAAGTAATGTGTTCTCTTTCCCTAGAGGTCTTCAAGCAAAGGCTGGATGACCATTTATAAGATATACTGTAAAGTCACTTCTTATTTGGGTATGGAATGGACTAGACAGCACTGATTCCCCTTCCAATTTGGGGAGTGTCTGATTTGTTGACTAAAAGATGAAACATCTATGTGTGTAAATTCCAATAATACCAACAGAGACTCGCATACGCAATGAAAATGCAATAATAGAAAACACATTTGTAGTGCTAATTACTCAAGGAAATGGGGAGGATGAGAAATGAAAATGTCATGTCTTGAATATTCTCTGCTAGATACACCCTGTCTAGGGATTATGAGTAAGTATATCCAGTACAATCCAGATAGTCAATTAGAGGCTGAATCTGGACTCTAGTTTCATCATCACTTTGCCCTCCAATTTTGATACATCTGGCTTAGGAGCTTTAGAACAGAATGGGCTAGTCCAACACAGACACCCGCAAACACAAAACTCACTCACCACAATGAAAAACACAAAAGGAAGAACTACTCAAGCTCCAGCACTGGGTATCAAAGCTGCACTACTCCCATCAGCCTTAACTGGTCCTTCTGCCTCAACTAATGGCCTCAGAAACTTACTAGCTATGTAACCCTGGGCAGGTCACTTAATCTTTATTTGCCTCAGTTTCCTCAACTGTAAAGTAGGGATAATAATAGCACCTATTTTGGAGGGTTGTTGTGAGGATCAAATGAGATAATATTTGTAAAGTGCTTAGCACAATATCTGGCACAAAGTAGGTGCTATAAATGCTTATTCCTTTCTCTCTACCCCCTCCCCATGACATTCACTGTCATCCCACGTTCTACTCACTGACATATACAATTAGGTCAGTCTGAACAGAGATACACCAGCTCTAGTCCTGAATAGCTGGCTCCCAGAACACTATGATGTAACACAGTCCATTCGCCTGTTCCTGAAGCCCTTACAAAGTGCCAAGAGGTACCATCCATATCCTGTTCCACCTCCTAGATGTTCACTGCCTAATTATCTTTAATTTTGGGCTGAAATCTTGTCTCCAGCAGTAAATTAGAAGGTTCTCTTGAAAGGTTTTATGGAGATTATTCTTGGAAAATTTTGGAGGATGGAGGGGACATAGATTCTCAGGGAGGAATGGGGAACATCTTAAAAAATTACATTGTGACATATAATAAATAGAAGGTGAGACAAAGAAGAACATATTATACCATACATTATCATTAGGTAGCTCAGTTTAACAGGTAGCATAGCACAGCATAGCATAGCACATAGAAAGCTGGCCTCTCTGAGTCAGGAAGACCTAAGTTCAAGTCTGAACCAGTTCATACTGACTGTATGACCCTGGCCAAGTCATTTAATCTCTTAATGTCCAGGCAACTCTCTAAGACTACAAGTGTCAGAAAAGCTATCAACCTGTATTGATAGGATATTCCTCATCAGAGAGTTTCCTATACCAATGAAATCATAGGTTTAATCCCTGTCCCCAGTTCTGCTTACTAGAGGAAAGTGTTAATAAGGTCAAAATTTGGGGTCCATGCCTTTAGTTAATATTTGTATCACACTTTTTATATATAAAATCTCATTTGACTTGTGAAGCAAATAGTGTAAATATTTATTTACACTAATTTTTTAGGTGAGGAAATGAGAAGTTAAGTAATTTGGCCCAGGTCACACAGTAGAAGAGACTAGACTCAAACCCACATTCGTTTTACTCCAAATCTAGGCTCTTTTCTAATACATGAGACTAGTTTTTAGCTTTGTTCCAATACACATTACCATTACCATTGCTTATTCCAGTCAATGATCTTGCAAATGCATTCCATTGGTCACAAAGGGTCTAGGATGAAAGAGTGTTGAAGGATTAGCACAAATCCATCTTCACTGCTGCATAAACAGAATGAATGCCCCAATGAGTAGCCTCATTTCCACTCACAAAGAATGCTACATGATGATAAGACAATATACCAGTTGACAGATATATTCAATGCATTCTTCAATAGAAAAATCATATAGCTCTTTGCCAAAATCTTGGTTTTGGTCTCCCTGTAGTCAGCAGCCACTCTAATAAAGATTATGTCTTCTAAGGCACAGAAATTCACAAGGAACAGTTTTGCTTTGGCTTTCTTCTAGAGCTGTTTTCACTGTGCTAATGTGTCATGGAAAAAATGAATGACTTTTTAAAGGAAATAGTGAGTTAGCTTGCTTACCTGAAATCTGCTCATCAAACACGGAGAAGGCTATGTTCCCAGTGTAGACCTGCCAATCTACTTCATCCCCAGTGGGATGAGGAAAAGGAGAGAAGAAGGGAAGATATGATTCTTCTCACAAAAGAGCTTCCAGTGTCCCTGCTTGATGCTCTAGGGATATGTTTATCATTCAGAGTGCAAGAGGTCTGGGATTCAAATTCTGAGCAGTCTCATTTTGGCAAATGTCTTGGCCCTGTTGTGTCAAACATTTTAAATAGTATCTCGGATGAAGACATAGAGGGCAGGTTCATCAAATTTTCTGATAACATGAAACTGAGAGAGCTAACCAATACACAGGACGATAGCCAAGATCCCCAAAAGACATCATCAAGCTAGAATAATGGGCCACCTCTAGTAAGATAAAATTGCCTAATTAGACACTTGAGTCCAAAATTCAGTTTCAGAAGTGTAGGATAGGGGATGCCAACTATGTAAAAAATTATCTAGCTAGAGTTGCCTCTTCCTAGACTGCCATGTAAAGAAATTATCTAGCTATAATTGTATATAACTAGACAATTATGTAAAAAAAAGATATTGAGGTTTTAGTAGACTAAGAGTTCAGAATGAATGAGCATTATGTGGAATGGAAACCAAGAAAGCAAATATGATCCTAGACCTCACTGAAAGAGCTAATGCCCAGAGGAGAAATGTCATAATCCTACTGTACTCTGCTCTCGCCAGACATTTGGAGTGTTGTTTTTGGTTCTGAGCAATAGAGGTACATAAAGTAGAATGAACAGGATGATGAAGGGACTGGAGACCAAGCCATATGAGAATTGGTTGAAAGACCTAAGGAAGTTTACACTGCAAAAGGAAGGAAACAAGCATTTATTAAACACAATGTTCCAGGTGCTCTGCACTACAGAACAGAAGGCATAGAGAGAATTATGATAGCTATCTTTAATCATTTGAATGACTATCTATCTGGTAAAACCAATAAGTTAATAAGCAAGCATTCATTAGATACCTACTATGTGCTAGGCACTGTTAAGTGCTGGGGGTAAAAAGAAAAGCAAAAAAACAGTCCCCGCTTTCAGGGAGCTCACAGTCTAACAAGGAAGACAGTATGCTAACAATATGTACAAATCAGATGTGTGCAGAATAAAATGGAGCTAATCTCAGAAGGAAGGCACTAGCATTAAGGGGGATCAAGAAAGGAGTCTTGCAGAAGGTTGGATTTTGTCTGAGACTGGAAGGAAGCCAGAGAAGCACAGAGACAAAAACGAAAGTGAAAATATCTCTGCCCTAAAGGAATGCTCTATAGGTGAAGACAACACATACACATATAGGTATACATATACAAAACAAGTATGCACAGACTACGTGCAAAGTAAAAGGAGAAGTGACAGCACTCAAAGCTGGAAGGAATCAGGAAAGACCTCATGTGGGATGCAATGTTTCATATTTAGAATATAATCTTGAGGGCAAGGATTGTTTTCATTTCTGTTTTTCTATCTCCAGTGAATAGAGTAGAGCCTAGTAAATAGAAAATTAATGCTCTTTAATTAATCTGATGAGAGATTAAATTTATTCTTCCTGGCCCTAGGGGGTGGGGGAAAAAAACAAATAGGTGGAAGACAGTCTTGGAATTATTACAAGGACAGACTTCTTAACAATTGGAGCTGTTTGAATGTGGATTGGAGGTTATGGATTTCCCCTTAGCATAAGTTTTAAAGTGGAGCCATACCGGCCACTTGTTGATGTTGTAGAAGAGATTATTGATAAAGTCCAAGTTGGACTAGATGTCTTACAGTTACTTCCAGCTCTGTAATGCTGTGATTTTGTGGATTAGGTAGGAAATGATGCTCCAGGATAGAGCATTGAAAGGTAAGGATGTGGTTCCTGAGAACCAAATGTTAAATTTTCAGTTTGAGCATTTATACCTCAGAAATAATGGCAAATGCTACAATTCAGTGCTCAATTAATCATTTTAGTGGTGATCCAGACTTGAGAAAGTGAGGGAGAAAATTTTAATAATTCAGATTAAACTTAAAAGTGTGTCCTGTGTACATTCTTTTATTCAGAAAGCTAATTGTTAAATGTTGGCCAGAATACCACTGAGTGACCTGCTCCTTGGGTATAATGAAAAGTGGTCCTGATCATTTAAAATTGTATTTACTGTATTTATATGTATATATACAAACAGCTATTAATAAGAGTATTATTCAAAATATAAGTTAACAATGCTTTTTAGCAAACTGATCTTATCACAAGACAAATAATTTTTATGAATATTTAAATGGTAATTACTTGCTAGTTTTTTTGTTTTATACTTCTTTGATGCCCTTATTGTTTTTTCTCTGTTACAAATATATATAACCAACAAAATAAATTTCCATGTTGGCCATGTCCAAAAAAAGATATCTCATTCTGCACTCTGAGTCCTTAACCTCGTTATTAGGAAGTGGATAGCATGTTTCATCCTGAGCTTCTGGAATTGTGAATGGTCATTACACTATTCAAAATTCCTGTCTCATTCAAAGATATTTGTCTTTTATAATCAATGTATATACTGTTCTCCTGGTTCTGCTCACTTCACTCTGTATTTGTTCATCCAAGTCTTCCCAGGTTTTTCTAAAACCATCCCCTTCATAATTTCTTATAGCATAATAGTATTTCATTACATTTATATACCATAATTTGTCCAAC